>BDMV01000005.1:43519127-43590042 GCA_008326285.1 Oryza officinalis | reverse complement strand
TTCCCCTGACTTGCTGAGTACTCCTGTACTCACCCTTGCTCTATATAATTAAACCCCCCCCCAGTTCTCGAAGACGAAGAGGTGGACCCTGCTGATGAGGAGTTCTTCCAGGAGCAAGCCGACTTCGAGCAGTAGTAGGGTTTCGGTCTTCCCCAAGGCTTTGCTTGTGGCTTAGGGCCAGTCGCCGCTTTCCGCTTCCGCCTTTTTGTAATGCTGTTGTGAACTCGGGTTCTGTCCGCAGTTCCAACCCTGGTTGTAACCCTACTCTTAAATAAAGAGACCGCTGTTGTTGTGATATTCAGTCTTCCTGTTGTACCAGCGCTATTTCCTGGGACTGGTACAGGCATACAGGTCAATCTGGACCGCTCTATCCTGGTCTCCGCCCGGGGCCAGTTTGGGGCGTGACACAATTCCAGGTTGTCTGGGATGCGGTGCTCCTTGTCCAGCTCTCTTCGGGCATGGAGGATTGACTTGTCTGGCGTTGGACAAGCGACCAGCGGTACTCGGCGTGCTCCGCCTACCAGGCGTTCTTTCTCGGGCAGCAATCCTTCGCTTGCGCAGATCTGCTTTGGCGAGCTAAGGGTCCTGCTAAATGTAAGATTGTCACGCCCCAAACTGGCCCCGGGCGGAGGCCAGGATAGAGCGGTCCAGATTGACCTGTATGCCTGTACCAGTCCCAGGAAATAGCGCTGGTACAACAGGAAGACTGAATATCACAACAACAGCGGTCTCTTTATTTAAGAGTAGGATTACAACCATGGTTGGAACTGCGGACAGAACCCGAGTTCACAACAGCATTACAAAAAGGCGGAAGCGGAAAGCGGCGACTGGCCCTAAGCCACAAGCAAAGCCTTGGGGAAGGCCGAAACCCTACTACTGCCCGAAGTCGGCTTGCTCCTGGAAGAACTCTTCATCGGCAGGGTCCACCTCTTCATCTTCGAGAACTGGGGGGGTTTAATTATATAGAGCAAGGGTGAGTACGGGAGTACTCAGCAAGTCAGGGGAATTAAGTGTTTAATGCAAGCTTCAAGGGTAAGCCAGTTATTTTTCACAGTTGGTTTTAGTTTAAGACTTTAGAAACATCTAAGTGAGTGCTTCTCGACGACACGGATGAGAAGGTGCGTCTCATCCGGCCTGAGCAGTGAAAATGTATCGATTGAAACTTGTCGGCACGAGAGGCTCCCTGCCCATCGTTCACCGACCCCGGCTGCTCCAACAGCCACCACTCCCGCACCTCGGTACGAGAGGCTCCCTGCCAATCGTCACCGACTCCGGCTGCTTCAACAGCCACAAGTCAACACATCGGTACGAGAGGCTCCCTGCCAATCGTCACCGACCCGGCTGCTTCAACAGCCTTAAACCAAGCACAGAACGGAAAACCTCACACCAGCAGCAGTTCACAAGGTGTTCAATAAAACTACGCTAAGGAATCACCTCACATCCGCCCATGACCGTGGGCACGGCTGTTCGAACAGTTGTTAACCTCTGCAGAGGGGGTACACTTTACCCACACGACGTTACTAACCCCGAATCACCCAGCCCGCGACCCTCGGTCACGTCTGGCGACCTTAGGCTTTCACGACAAGGCATTTCGAAAGCCGACTCAGGGTCATCTTATGCCAACGGGAGGGGTCCCACGGACCAACACCAGGTTAGGTCCCAGACCATACTGTGCCAGGAAGCCCAGGGGTCCTCCCCGACACCACCCCGGCGAATCCACTTGTCCCTTGGCATCAAGATTTCCCTGGCCTAGCTAATTACTCAGCCAGGGGCGTCCCATATCACCCATGTGGTCGTACTTGACATATGCTTGGATGTAATTCCCAAGGAATCGGTCCTTAGGGCGAGAACGGGCAGACCGTACCTCCAGTACGTCTCCCGTACCGCGAGTTTTAGAAACTCACTTTAGTTTTCAAGACACCGACCCAAGTGTCGGGTTTTCCAAGCATTTTGTAAACTCAAGTTTTACCCAGGTGATCAATTTTAAAGTTTGAGGGGAGTCTCGATATTCGTACACGAGGTACGGATACCGAGGCATCACCTGAGGGGTGACAAGGGTGTTAGGGTATTCAATAATCAAGGAAGGTGAATGCAGCAAATGGGTAGGGCCTGCCGGTTGTATTGCAAACCGAGGCCAGTGTCAAGTGTAACCTAAGTAATGCATAGTTTGCGAATCAAAATACTTAATTTAAATTATGGGTTCAATTGATCAAAGGTGACTTGCCTTGCTCGAGATCTTGAGCTTCTTCCTCGAAATCCGCGCACTGCGGGTCTTCGGGCTCCGAGACTACACGCGAAACGAGACGACTCAACAAAGCGATAAAAAGAAGCCCTATTAAAGACCACTAAGCGTGCCATTGGATAGATCTCGATTTTACGGATTTTCAGGAGTGGAACGGAGTCAATCGGACGAACGGTTGAAAAGATATGAATTTCAAGATTAAAGGATTTTCTGACTAAGAAAAGAATTAATAAATCCATTGAAAAAGAAAAGGAGAAGGGGCATGAATTGGACTTTAATTTGGGAGTTTAGGCGCAGCCCAAAGAAGGATCGGGCGCTACCGAGCCACGTGGGCCGGCGCGCGGGTGGAGTTGGCCCGCGACCGGGCGAGGCGCGCGTGCGGGGCAATTTGGGCCGGTGGCGAGGCACGGCCCAGAAGGAGGAAGACGGGCGCGGCCAAGTGAAACGGGCCAGCGCGCGAGAAGGCGGCCCAAGGCCGAGCGGGGCACAGCCCACGGGTGGCGTGGCGCGGGAAAAGGCCGGACGGCCTGGCCGGCGAGGCGCGGCCCATCGGGCGAGGGGGCGCGGTGGACCGGGAGACTTTGACCGGTCTCCCGTGGGACCAAGGCGGGCGGACGTGGCGTCCACGTAGGCACGCGGGGGGGGAAAGAGAAGAGGGCGACGAGCTCGCCCGGGAGGGGCGGTTTCCGGCAGATCGTCGGCGAGCGGCTCGTCCCGGCGGGCGGCGGTGAGACGGGGGGGGGGGGTGGCCACCGGTGACTAGAGGAGGAAGAGGAGAAACGAGCTAGCGGCTCGGCCTTGCCCGGGGGAACGCGACGGCGGCGGATGGCAGGAGCGGCGGCGACGGCGGGCACGGCGGCTCGGGGAGAGGGCGGAGAAGAGGGCGAGGGTCTCGGCGGCGCCCGGGAGGGGCTCTACGGCCTACCTAGCGGCCTAAACACGAGGGGAAAAGAGAGGGGGAGAGGAGAGGAGGTTTACCGCGGCGGGGCGGCAAGCCGGAGGCCGACGGCGCGGGCGCGGGCGCGGGCGAGGCGGCACGAACCCGGGCCGGGGAAGAGGACAAGGGCGCCGGCTCCTCTTCTCGCGGCGGCGGACGGCAGGAGCGGCGGCGCGACGGGTTGGAAGGGGGGCGAGCTCCGGGGGCGGCAATGGCGGCCGGGGGCGAGGGGGAATTTGTAGGGGGGAGTTTAGGTCGGTTTCAGAGGGGGGGAAAAAGCCGATTTTGGGCCGGGGAGAGGCGGTGCGGCAAAGCGGAGCAGGGGACCGGCGCAAGCGGCCAACGCGGCGCGGCAGGGTGACGTCGGCGGCGGTCGGCCGCCGAGGAAAAAGGAAAGAAAAGGGGGGGAAAGAGGCCTTGCCCCTTGCCAGCATGCGCAGCGCAGCGGCGGGGCCGAGGCGGGGACCAGCGGCGGGACGGAACGGCGCCGGCGGGGGAAGGCTTCGGGAGGGAGAAGAAACGGGAAAGAGAGAGAGAGAGCGAGCTGCGGACCGGCTCGGGCGCGGACCGGGCTGAGCGGCCTGGCGCGGGAGGGAGCTGGGCCGGGCGACGGCCCAGGGAAGGAAGGAGGCCGAGAGCTGGGCCGGGCGGCGGCCCAAGGAGGGGAGGGAGAGGGAAGCGGCCGAGAGGGAAAACAGCCCGGGTCAGGGAGGTAATACAGACTTTTTTCTGAGGGTTTGGTTTTGGGAGGATTAGGGCTCGGATTTGAATTCCGATTTCGCGGTTTTCTCCGGGATTGAAGTGAGAGGGGAAACACGAGACCTTGGCACACCACAAGACTCAACCGAAGAGCAAATTTTCGCAATTAGGGTTTTTAGCAGATTAGTTTTCCCGCTAACGCCACGACAAAACGGGCGTTACAAAGATTTTCCTCTGGCTCACGTTCCAGCAGCGATGTTAAGGGTCCTGCTTACCAGGTGTTCTTTCTCGGGCAGCAATCCTTCGCTTGCGCAGATCTACTTTGGCGAGCTAAGGGTCCTGCTAAATGTAAGATTTTCCTCTGGCTCATGTTCCAGCAGCGATGTTGGACGGCCGATCTCATGCTGAAACGTGGTATTGATAGCCACTCTGCCTGTCCACTTTGCGCTCAGGAGCTTGAAACAACAAACCACATCCTCCTCGACTGTGTGTTTGTTTGTCAGGTCTGCTACCAGGTTCTTTCCCCACTTGGTTGGTCGTGCCTCTCCCTAGCACTTGGCTCCTCTCTTTAGGCCTGGTGGCTGGACTCTAGGGCCTGTCTGCCGGGGCATCTTCACAAGGGTTTCGACTCCTTGGTCCTTCTCGTTTTCTGGCAGCTGTGGAAGAAGCGCAACTTCAGAGTGTTCGATTCCTCTCTCTCTTCGGTTTCAGTAGTTCTGGACTCTATTCTACAGGAGGGCCGCCTGTGGTCTGCTGCGAGTTTTGCGTCTTTTGGGATCTCTTGGGAGCTTAGGGGAGCTCCGCTTCCGCCTCCTGTTCTTTAGGAGTACCATTCTGCTTTTCCTATGTCCCTTAGGTATTGGCCATCTGGCTGGTTGCAGTGTGTATTTAAACTTTTCTCTTCTAATATATTGATGTGTAACTCTTTTGCGAGTTCGCAAATTTTTTTTTTCAGAAACTGTCATTACTTGCAGTAACATGAGCCTTTCTTCTTTTTTAATGTCACCCACAATTTTTATTCGGATGCTACTGTGGTTGTATATATTTAGGCTTTGAAATCAACATCTTCAGAAGTTCAGAGTATGTTGGACATGAACAAGGAGTCAAGGATGATGCAGGTTCAGGTTGTCAGAAAAAAAAGTCTTTCCGGAGATGGAAAAGAACAATTAGCAACTAATAGTAGATTCATTCATCAGGATTAGGAAAAGCATCGAGGCTGTACAGAGTAGTAGGCCAGTAGCTAATATTGATGCGAACCTTTGACGAAATACGACTACTACGTGCATTTGGCCACCTACAGATTCTGAATCTCCGATTGGAAAAACTCAAGAGTGTTCAAGAAAAGATCTTCGAAACGAGCCTCATGGTCCATGTCAACCCCAACGCTGCCCGCCGAGAAGTCGCTGCTGAACTGGCAGTCGGAGTTCGCCGGCGAGATGAAGGAGAAGTAGCCGTCGTCGACGCCGCCGGCGGCCGCCGTCGAGGTGAACAGGAACGGCGCCGCTGCCATAGGCTCTACCACCTGCTGATGAATTCCTTCCGCTTCCACAGCAAGCAGCGAGCTATGCCTCTGCTGCTCCTGGCCGGCATGCTCGGGCAGCAGCGGCGGCGGCGCGCTCTGGGCGGCGGCGGCCTGGCCGCAGGTGTGGTCCCCGATGTAGACGACGTCGAAGAGCAGAGGGTCGCCGTCGGCGCGCTGCAACTGCTTGGTCGCGTTGCATCCTTGCGTGTGCCGGTGAGTGCACCTGAAGTAGGCCCTGCAGAGATCAAGCTCGTGTCACAACAACGGCGCCGGCGGCCATTGATTGATTTTTAGCGGAAGGTGATAGTGACGTCATCAATGGATGAAACGCTGACGTCGATGCTGACCTCGGGTATTTGGCGCCAAGAATGTCCTTCTGGCCGTACTTCCTCCAGCTCAGGCCGTCGTCCAGCGACGCCGTGTCCTGCACTGACGTCACCCTCACCTGCCTCCTCACCTTGGCCATCCCCTTCCTACATCGATCACATAGAACACATGTCAGAGCATTGCTCCGGCGATCGCCGAACTCTGAAACCACCATGACCGGGATCATGACTTGCCTCTTCTTGAACGCGGCGTCCCTGCCGGCATTGCCGGCGGCGCGGGGCGAGTGTTCCGACGGCGGGAAGCAGGACACGGCGAGGCGGATGGACCGGTCGACGGACGACGCCAGCGCCCTGCAGAGCTCCCTCGCGGTCACCTTGTCCGGGTCCATCTTCGCCTCCAGCTCCCTCGCCATGGCCCGCAGCTGGGCCAGCTCCGACGCCAGCATGATCTGCGCCTCCCCCTCGCCGCCGCACAGCTCCACCATCGCCGCCGCCGCCGCCGCCGCGTCTCGTAAGCGTGTGGATTTTGAGCGTGTGAAGATGGCGAGTGTGGTAGTGAGAGGGAGAGGGAGAGGAAGAGAGTATTTATAGGGAGCAAAATGCGATTCCAACTGGGCGGTGATTCGCGGCGTCATGTCAGATCCAAACTTTGACCGGACCGAGGGAAAAGATTATGACTAAGCAGAGAATATCACTACCCAAGTGTCATTCAAACACTTGGACCGGTCTTTTGGTTCTGGGCCATCATGGAGATGTGCAGAGACTAATCCAGCTATAATCTAATCACTACTTCTCTCTGACTGACCACTTGTTAGAATGGAATGGTCTCAACCAACACACACAGATGCACTTGTGTGCTGCACATTGCTTAACTGACAACCGTGTGGGTTGCACACTAATCTTAATCTCTTGTCCAAATTCATTATAATAATAGCTTATGTCTAATCTAATATTTCTTTCATTTCATATTATAAAGCGTTTGGTTTTTTTTTCAAACTTTATTAAGTTTGACCAAATTTATAAAAAATTTAACAACATCTAAAATATCAAATTAGTTTTATTAAATCTGACATTGAATATATTTTGATAATATATTTGTCTTGTGTTGAAAATATTACTATGTTTTTTTATAAATTTAATCAAACTTAAAAAAGTTTGATTAAGAAAAAAAATCAAACGATTTATGAATGAAACATAGAAAGTAATTGATTTTTATATTTTAGGACGAAAGGAATATTTCCTGTTACTTATAGGACTTTTGCTATTAGCTTGGCACAGTGTTCTTTCTTGCCAGCTTGATTGGTGTATTTCATTAGGACTTTGGGATAGTACTGTGTTGATTCGTTGAAATTCTCATGGGCAAATGGCGTGCACGTAGTGTGGAGATGTGCAGGTGGCTATGTGTCGGGAGGGAGGTGCTTGGAAGGCGGCGTGCGGTTGCTCGGCTTCTTCCTCAGTTCAGTTCTCCTCCTATAGTTTAGCTCAATGGTCCTAAGGTTTTAATCACCTTTTCTGTCACTGGACCATGTTAGTAGTGTTGATCTGGTACGTCTTGCGTATACTTTGTGGACAATTGTTGTTAGTACAGTATTATAGCGCAGCAACGCACCACTGTGTGTTTATATCTGAGACCATGAAAATTATCTTTCATACAGCAAGTGAACTAGTGCTGCAATTCTTACGAAATTTGATTTCGGCGTTCCGAAAGAGAAAAAGAAACTTAACAAAACATATGGACGGAGAAGTGCACGTGATCAATTTATTGATATTTTGGCTGGGAGCTACTGCTACACATGAACCTTTCTGACAAGAAAATTTCTTCAATACAGTGTGCAAGAATTTCCTAACGTTTTCATCTTGTAGTAGGCACCACCGTCTACAGCGCTAATTCAGCAGGACTTGTACTAGATTTAATACACTCCTCCCACTCTTTCATATTATTTCTCTATCTATTTTATATTACAAGTCGTTATGATTTTTTAATGAACTAATTTAAATTTGACTAAATTTATAGAAAATTATAATAACATTTCTAACACAAAATAAATATATTTAATGCTAAATTTAATAAAATTAATTTGATGTTTCAGATGCTACTATATTTTTTTATAAATTTAATCAAACTTTAAAAAAATTAACTAGAAAAAAATCAAAACACGAAAACACGAAGAGAGTACATTGTATTGTCACGTTCAATTATGCAGTGCCCTGGCTAGAAGTAGATCATGTTAAATCTGACTCGACAATGATCAAGCGACTGACCGAATCACCGGACGAATAGCATTTTGTGCGATTCAGTGGTCTAGTCCACTCATTCACTACCAGGCTGACTAAACCACGAGATCAGGTTAATTAATTATTGCGCACTCGTGTGCTGATATTCTCATGGCCGAGTCCAGCCCACTCATCCTAAAGCCACTGTTAGTAATACTATAGTGAGCATAATAAGATAACGTAAACGCATTGTACAAGTTGTTACATCATGGGTTTATTTGGTTTGAACTAATTTTTGTCTTACCAAATTTTATAGCATTGAGTTTGAACTATTGTAGGTAAAATTTGGTATCGAACCAAACATGCATGTGTCACTATTGTTACCAAAATTTTGATAGGTCAAAAATTGGTATCAAATCAAACAAGCCTCATATTTATGTTTATGTGGAGGAGAGAAAAGGGGAGAAAATAAACGAGCTACAGATTTGTAGTCACATGTAATACGGGTTTTAATAAATTATGTGAGAGATGAGTGAATTAATTATTAATGATGCAGTATACATCTACAACTAACTATTGTATGAGTGATTTATTAAATTAACTATAGATGATGTTTTAATTTTCAAGGCTAGTACTCCTTTCGTCTCAAAATATAAGGGATTTTGGATGTATGTGACATATTTTAGTATTACGAATCTGAACAAGTTTCTTGTCTAAATTCGTAGTATTAGGATTGATCACATCCATTCAAAATTTCTTATATTTAAAAAAAAGAGTAGTTGACTGTATTATTCAACTTCTCTAACTTTAACGACCAGCAGTAATAGTGCCACTAATACTAATTAGTAGTACTATTAGAACGGTGTGTTGGAAGCAAAGCGCTCGTGCGGACGGTCAAGCATGTTAGTGAAAACGACCAGTGTCGGTCCCAGTCTGTGCGCCACGTCAGTAGACTGGTCAGCAGAGATGGATTCACTTGCGTCATCGGCAGCTTGTGGTCTTACGTGCGTGCCAAAGTGGTAGGCCCCACGATTTTGATTATTGAGTGGATTATTATAGAGTACTATTAACTTAATTGCATATATAAATTAAATATCTTATAAAATAAATATAATAAATAGTTTAAAACAAGCGGTATAAGTAGTGCATAAAAAAATATTGTTTGAGAAAATAATTTTTCAAAATATGTAGCAAGTAATCCGTTTAAATGATTCGACAAATAAGCTAAAAGAACATGACTTTAATAATCTCCAAGCAGCCAATGCAAAAGCGACAGGTACCCAAGAAAGGTAATGTGTTTTTTGCCCCTGATTCCTCCCAATTGAGCTGTGGAATTTTCTTGTTTTTTCTCCTCGGCAACACAACAGTTCCGTTCATCTAAAACACATGCCTTTTTCAGATCACATTTCCTACTTTGAAGCGATCACTCTACTCTACTCGATTCGATAGCTGCAGAGCCACACGCACAAATCTGGTTGAGTTCTAAACTACAACTCTAAATCATAATTTTTTTTTTCGTTAACGTTTCTCGAGCTGCTAAACGATGTATTTTATAAAAAAAATATATGTAAAAGTTTCTTTAAAAAATCAAATAAATCCTTTTTCAAAATTATAGTAGTTAATACCTATTTAATTATCGACTAATGAGTATTATCCTTTCAAGTGTGGCTGAAAATGCCACCCTCTAGTCTGAAAATGAGCCAATATTTGGTGCATCTCTTCACCGAAGTTTCTCCCTCTCCAAACAGAAGCTTCAGTTAAGCTTCCTCACTTTTTACATCATAGCGGCAAGAATATTGTAGGCATAGCCATTAGCCGAGCTGGTGCTGGTGCATGCTCAATCTATCGCTTTTTTGGACGTACAAAAAGGGCAAAAAAAAACTAAGGCTGCCGTTGATATTTCCGTCCTTTACGTGGAGTGGAAACTGGAGTATCGCTCAAATTGCTAGGGAAGTTTTCTTTCTTCACCTGTGCTGTTTGACGCTTTGACCGCAAAGGCTAAGCTGTTCGATCTACAGGCGAGAGGCAGCCGCCGTGGTGGCGAGAGGCCTCTGGTGCATGCGTCGCACGACGGAAGGCGACGCGAGTGCTTGACCCGTTGACTTGTCCGCTGCTTGCAGCCAGCTGCAACGCTGCATATCCCGCTGGCTCCCACGATCGTTACACGTCCACGACAAAAGGGCTCGCCGCTCTGTATCCGGCGGCCGCGAAGCGGCTCTGAATCCGGTGGCCGTGCGGCACGAGGCGTCATTGGGCCTTCCGTTAGATATATTGGCCTTACGGTGCCACTGGCAGGTGTTCAGTTCGAGGGACGAAGTGGGTTGGGTTAGGTCGAATAGTTTGAAGATAGATGAGATGAGATGATTCTTAAAAAAGAATATTCTTTGGGTTGGACTGATCTCTCAAAAATTAATAGACCAATCCAACCCATATTTTTGTCTACTAACATGAGGGTTATTTCCTAAAAACTAGGATCATCCCATTTTTCATGTTAAACGGATAGTGGGGACGATCTTATCCTTAAAAATAAGGGTGAGTCCAACCCATCGTCCCTCGTCTCCAAACCAAACACATGCGAAAGAATCCGGTTTAGATCCCTCGCCTACAGGGAGTTTTAGGTGTGTTTGGTTGTTCGTATTCTCCCAACCTGGTCCATCTCTTCTATTCATGTTGAGTTTGGTGTGTCCGAGGGGATACGCATATGATTGATTGGTCGTTTAGCCTAGCTAGCATAAGATTATGTTTGGTTGATTGCATGAAAAATATGGTTTGAAATAGATTTTGTTTGGTTGGCTGCATGATCCGTAGCTATGGGTACTTTTTCTTTTTTTATATTACCACCTAGAATTTTTCGGATGAAAATTCTTACCATTTAGACAAGATGAACTTTTCTATATTAGTATTTTCAATGTTAAAGTCATCATATGAGCAATTTTTTAAATCAATTCATTAATTAGCATACTTGATTCTATCTTAAATATTAATAATTGATATTGATGTTCCCAGCAACAATTATATAATTTTGTCAAATGGGCTTACACACTTGCACCGTACATCAAGTATATCTATTAAATTAGTGCTAATGACGTTCTCGGAGGAAAAAAACAAAACGAAAAAGAAAAAAAAAAGAAAGAGAAGTCGCGGAAGAGCTTGTCGCCGCCGGTCGCTTGCTGCTTGTGCTACCCAGCCGTGAGCCTGTTCGCTGGCGGCCAAAAGCTCATCGCCGCTAGATGTGGCGGCCCTGAGTTCCTAGCCGTCGGATTCGACCAAAGAAACTCAAGGGAGAGAGGGATTCGAGGTAGGCTGGTAGCTGCCGACGACGGAGATGGTGGCGGCGACGATGACGACGAGGAAGACGGTGAAGGCCCAAGTGGTGACGACGACGGCGACGGTCCTCCCTCAACGGTGCCCGGATCTGGCAGATTCGACCGAGCTCGAGCACGCCACCCTCGTCGGCGAGGATGGTGGTGTCGTCTTAGGTCAGTGCTCTGCTTCTACCTCATGTCATCGTTCTCCTTTTCCCCTTCTGATTACATGCTACTCTTCTTCTTCAAATCCTAGGTTTTGATTTTTAAGGGATAAATGAGGAGGGGTGGATTGACCCCTGCCTGCCCCTTGCACGCGCGGGTGCAACATGCTACATCCATCGCGCCTGGCCGAGCCGTGAAGCTCGAATCGAGCGTTTCTCCTTTGCCCCTTTTTGCATCAACGAGGCCAGAATGGTAAGGCCGAACAGACAACTAAATAAGAAAAAGTTACATCTATGGATACGGCTAAGCCTAATGCAGGCAACCAAACACACCCTTATTAATTCACTTACAGAAGCTACGGAAGTAGCTGCATTTGTGGTCGCGTCTCATGTTCCTTGTATTCAGGGAGAGCCTGGTGCAATGGTGCGCCATGCTTTCTTTGTGACTCAGACTCACCCGGACCTGACCTGTCACATGTGCAGCAGCAAGCCGATTACCTAATCTTTGTGTACTGATACAATTATAATTGTAGTACTACTATATGCTACTCTACTATGTTGCCTATGATCTCAAATTAAACATCCAACTTATAACAAATCAACCGTATCCGGTCCCCAACTAAATCGAGTCCATCGACGATTTGAAGGACTAAGGGTGAGTTCTTCCCCTTCTTTACCAACTCACATCTTTCTTTTTCCGCGCGCATGTTTTTCAAACTACTAAACGGTATGTTTTTTTTAAAAAGTTTCTATATAAAAGTTGCTTAAAAAAATTAAATTAATTCATTTTTTTTAAAAAATTAGCTAATATTTAATTAATCACGCGCTAATGGACTGTTCCGTTTTCTATGCACGCGGTATGTGTTGGGTAAGCTGAGACACGAGCAAAGCCTAAGTTTTGCCATAAGTGACATCTACCTGACACATTAACTTAGTCTTCGTCCAACGTAGTAAATTATGGTCAGCATAAAAATAATGACACTCAGATATCGGTGGTAAATTGTACCACAAAAACTAAAAGATTTTATAGAACTCACGTATCAGCCACATGGAAAAACTAAAAAAAGGAAAAAAATCATTTTACTCTTCCAAACTAATTTTATTATATCACTTAACCCCCTAAACTATTTCTTCCTCATTTTACCACTATTAAAGATGGTTCAATTTTTAATGCTTCATAGATTTTTTTTCTTTTTCCTCTTGATATCCAACATTGTTCTTACTTATACAAGTCATATGTTAAGCTAAAAATTTTTAGAGTTATAGATGACACCATTATCAAAATACCAAAATATTTTTAATTTTTTTCATGGCTATTTGTTTGAAATTTTAAACATCGACATTTAAATCAGTTTAAGTTCCTCCAATAAATATAAACAGTGACAAAAAATCTAAAAAAATGTTAAGAGATAAGTTTTAATGCATCTATCAATCCGAACCATAAACCCTAAAATCATGTAACTGACATGTGAGTTCTGCAATTTTTTTCATTTCTTATGACACAATTTACCATTGATATATGGGTTCTATTATATAATTTTTTTTTATTTTGCTTACTGAAATTGCACGTAAACACCACATAGAATGAAACTGTCATCCAAACTTGACTTGCACTCGTTTTAATAGTCGTGGAATACTATATACTTGGATTTACGTTTTGAGGGGCATAAAGAAAACTCGGCCCACAGTCGAGGAACCTAAAGTTGGAGGCTGCCATCGGATGGCTGTTTGTGCCTCTTCTTTTCAGCCAAAGCCTATTGTATGAAACTGATGCTACAGTAGCTTTAACCAGGAGAAAACTTGGTACGGTTTTTTTGTGAACAGTATTAAAAAAGATTTAGACATCACTTTTTAATCCAATGATAGCTGTAAGACTGCTTAAGTTACAGTGGCTATGGTATCAGGCAGTCGGGCACCGCTGCCAGTTTGTTCAATTGCATAAGTGCGAAGGTGAAGTTTGGTTACCAAGAGAGCACACAGTCAATGAGCACAATAAAGCTACAGACAGCAGCACATCTTCGATTTTAAGACAAAATGTCAAGCATAAAAAAACACAAACGCGTAGAGTGGCCCAGGAGGCCAAGACTGAATAACAAAATTTTGTGAGATGAGACTGACAGGGGTGCAGTATGATGCTTATGCACCACTGCGCCAGCTGCTGAAAGTAACACAAAGATGCAAATATAAACCAAACATACAGAATAACAAAACTCAACATCTCATCAACAACAACAACAACCAAAAATACTCCCTTCGTTTCATATTATAAGTCGTTTGACTTTTTATCTTAGTTAAAGTTTTTAATTTGATCAAGTTTATAGAAAAAATAGCAATATCTATAACTTAATTTTGTTAAATCTAACATTGAATATGTTTTGATAGTATGTTTGTTTTCTATTGAAAATATTAGTATTTTTTTCTATAAATTTGATCAAACTTAAAGTAGTTTGACTAGGAAAAAAGTCAAACGACTTATAATATGAAACGGAAGGAGTAGTAGTCAATGAACTGAATATTCCATCCTGAACCTTCCTGTCATTGATGTGAAAAACAAAACCAAAGGAGCACATCAAGTATAGCTAACAACTCAACATCTGAATATACAAGGACTGGGAATGCAGATGTTTAAGCATCGAACACTTCTTAAACCTGGCAATTCAGACAGATAAGGTAACAGAGAACATGTTGCATAATCGTAAAAATGGACATCATTCCTCAAATTCAGCTTCGGTCATCAAACTGACCATTTTAAAATGCCAACCTAGCAGGTAGCAGGAGATATGCCTTGTGTTCCCGAGTTTTTACCAAGCAATCCTTGTTCTGAGAGGGCATTCCATTACTCCAGTGGCTTGAATTTCTTCCCTCCATATGAGTTGATTTGAAAAGATGGACATAATCTTTAACAAGAACCAATTCATGGAGAGCTAATGACGATGTTCCCTTTGGCACTAACTACAATTGCTAGGAGGTAATCAATTTCCAAATCAGAAGGATGATTCAGGAACATTTGGAAGTAATGAATTCTTTTGCAAAAAAAAAAGGTTTAAGAACAAGTTATAATGTGTTGCATGATCACTCAAACTAACAATATATCATATATGTTACTTCGTAGGAACATCACCTCATTTTGTTTTTAAGAGAAGTCCACTGCCAAAATAGCTCAAATTAAGCTAATACATGTAGTTATACTTAGTTGTTACAGCTTGGCACCTAATTTATATCACCAGGTATGCTTGATCACAACCCCCAAAACTTCAAATTCGTTCACTATATTAATGATGATTCATGTGAACTGTTCAAATTCTGATATGCTATTCATGTGCTCGGTAACAAAATTCAAGCAGCACCTCAAAGGACTGAGGGTTTTGCGACTAACAACAAAAATTACACACTCTATCAAACAATCTAAAATAGATCATTTTACCATCGTTCCCTTGGTCTGCCATCAGGAAATACAGGAACATGTGCCTTGCCATTGGCAGAATTAGCAGTATTTTTCATAGTCACCTTGACTTCTTTAAGAGTTGAGTCATCACCATCTTCAAAGTCTGGTGGCGAGTCATCGTTCTCGCCAACCCAGCCATCTCCCCAGTGGTAGTCAGTGTCAGATTTGCCACCAGAAATTTCACTAATTAAGTCTTCCATATCTGACAATCCCTCATCTTCATCATCTTCTACGTCGCTTCCTTCACTCAATACTTGCACAGCTCCATTGGTTCCATCAGCCTCTTCACTAATCGCCGGCACACCCCTTCTAGGGAAGCGTGGAATGGCAACAAGAGCCCTCATCTTCTCCTTAAGCAGGACGAGCTTGCTCTTCTCGACCAATTGGGAGTTCTTGTATGCCTCACGGAGGAAGACCGAGTCCCTGTCCCCCTTAAGTGACACATAAAACATGTCTGGGTGGCGAATTAGCATCCCCCGCAGAGATTGGGAGAACCGGAATTCCTCCCGGAAGTGTGTCAAATGATCCACCAGTGTGCGCTTCTCAAGTGTCAGGCTCAGAATCTCGTGAACTACACCACAAGCATGCTTCTCCTTCTCAGCTGAGCCGGACCGCAGATGCGAGAAGTCAGAGTACGGCGAAATGTATGGCATTTCCTTGAATTGTGCAACCCTGCGCGCCTCCCCTCTTGATAATTTCAGCCCCTGGGGCAGCTTCACCCGGTTAAACTTGAGTGGCCGGTCAATGATCAGATTCCTCTCCGCTTCTTCCCTCGCCCGGTTCTCCTCCTCGGCAACCTCCGCCGCCGACACCGCCAATTCAGGGTCCCAATGAGTGAGCTCCAGCCCTGGCCCTCGGTCCATCTGGACGAGGCGGAAGTACTGCGGGTACCTGAGGCAGATAGTGTCGCGGAACTCCGGCGGGAGGCCGAGGTCGAGCTTGAGGTGCGCGATCTTCTCGATGAGGATGCGCTTGTCCTGGGACATCATGAGGAGCTTGCGGAGCTTGGTGACGGCAAGGCCCTCGGACTCATTCTTGAGGTGGAGCTCGTCGAGGTAGAGGCGGTCGGCGGCCGGGGTGAGGCGGAACCTGAGCGAGTAGACGCCCTCCTCGACGACCTCGAAGACCCCCGGGAAGCGCTTGAGGAGCGCGATGAGGCGGCGCTTGCGGGTGAGGCCGAGGTCGCGGCGGAAGCGGCCGAGGTCGCGTAGGCTCATGACGCGGTCCGGGTTGGAGACGAGGATGTTGCGGAGCTTGAGCACCAGCTTGAGCTTCTTGTCGCGCTGGATGACGTTGTCGAACGGGATCTCCTTGCGCCGCTTCACTGCGGCCTGCGCCACCACCGCCAGCCGCGGGGCGCGGGGCCGGAGCAGCCGCAGCGGCGACGGCGGGTGGAGGAGCGGGAGGGAGGCGCCGAGGAAGAGGGACTTGGGGGGCGGCGGGTGGTGGTGGAGAGCGGCCGGCGGGGAGGGGGAGGGGAAGGGGAGGAGCAGCAGCTTGGCGTCCATCTCCGCGAGCTTTAGGGATTGCGAGCTCAGCCTCCCCGCATCGGAAGAGGAGGTGGTGGTCGTGGTGGGGATAAACCTCCGGCTCCCAAGGTTGCGATATTTCCCTATTTCCATTGGGTTTTTGGGTGATATTTTTTTGGGGCTTGTGACTTGTTAGTGTGTACGGCCCGGCCTGCTTGCTTGCTGATTTAGCCCAACAATTATAGCTTCCCACTTTTGGATTGGAGTAAGTCTACTTTGCCTCCCTACTATCTTGCTTCTGATTGAATCGTCCACCTCAACCGTAAAACGGGGTATAACACCTCCCCTATCTTCATTCGATGATTTGAGAACTGGTTTTGTGGTTGAGAGATGCAATCAATTATGGGTAAAAGACGAGGAAGACAAAATAGACTTAATCCTTCTGATGCTGAATGTGAGAAGCAATTGACAAGTAATATCACGAGCCCAGCCCATTTACCCCTCTGTTTCCTGGGACTAGCATGTCCTGTTTCTAGTGCCTCTCCAGTCTCAATGAACTTCTGCTCTGAGATAAAGCCTAGATAAAATTACAAATTCATGTCAAAGTAGCAAAATGAAAAAACGGTCTCAGCTCTTGAATCTTGCACACATTTATATCACCGATTCAAAAACAAATAAACAAAACAGAAATGGAGAAGATGAGTGTAGAGCACAACCACCACTGCCGACTTCTCGAGCAAGTGTTGATTATGCAGAATATAAAGTTGATAGTGGTACGACAACACTGTAGACGTAGTTAAGATTAATTATTTATAATTGATATGTTAGGTTCATTTTATTTGTTTTTTTATCAACACAGGACGGCCACTTTTCGGTTTATAGAAACCATTAGCTACAAATGATCAACCGAAAATGGATAGACAGATATAATCTCACAACTGCTCATCACTCGTCAGACTGTTGAGAACAGATAAACCGGCATTAGCTAGGTTGCTGTATTATAATCGGGGAAGGACATGCGACATGACGTTCACTGTGCTGATAACTAGCGCTCGTACGGCGATGACCTAGGAAAATTCCATCTGTCTAAGTGGACGGACGGAACATTACGGGGCGCGGTGGTCCTCATGATTGCCGCCTCGCCGATCTCCGATCACGAGGCGACGAGGCGGCGATCGAGAAAACGCAATGTCAATGCACGGCGCCTAGCTCGTGCCGGTTCTACGTCCCACGGAGGAAAACCCTAAAGTATTGCTTCTGCGGAAGGTCTGCGTTTTCGCCGGAGACGATGGATCGGAGGCGATGACGACATCTGCATTTTGATAATCACGAATACTCAGCCGAGTCCTGAGGCTGGAACAGTAGAATGTTCACATCGTCACATGTTATCTTCTTGAAACGAGAGATCTATTGCTCGATCGATCGAAATGAAAATTCGGCTAAGCAGCTAGGCAAGCTGTGTGTGTTCACCCATGCCCGCCCCATTATTGCTGTCAGCTTGTTTACAACGCGGAGTGGCTCACCCCTTGTGACGTGCCCGCGTCAAGCATGGGAGATGTCGAGATGACATGTAGCAGCTGGCATGGTAGAAAATGGCAGCGTCCATCCGATCCCTTTCTTCGCCCGGTCGGTCGGTTTCCCCGTGTTCCGCAGGCGGACTTGTACGTCGTCGCGTACGTCGCCGTGGCGCGCGTGGACCAGTAGCTGTAGCTGTGTACGATCGAGCTAGTCGTACGACAAGAGAGAAGGAGAGGGAGAGAAACGAAAAAAAATCTGGGGGCGCGGTTGATGGCCACAGGAATACACGCGAGCACGTAGGAGATCACAAGATCGCGGCGGGCGGCGGGTCGGGGCGCGTATAGTTTAAAGGCGCGGGTCGTGGCGAGGAGCGCCCCACGTCGCGCCGCGCCGGAGCCCCGGAGCGCCAGCGACGCAACCGATTTCTTTTTTCTCCCTTCTTCCGGCTCGGCGCCCGCGTGCGGACCGCGCCCGCGCCAGGTCGCGGCTGCAGCTGGGGAGGGGTGGCTAAGGCGGTTTAAGGGTTTCATCGGTTGGCTTAATAAATCTAAATCAAAATCAAAATTTAAATATTTTAACTTAATTTTAAAGTTAATTTTAAAATATTTTTAACTTAGTTTTTTTAATATTGGTTTTTAAGTTGCTACGACGCATGTACAAAAGTTCTACATATAAATTAATTTTTATTTTTTAATAAATTGTTTTGGTTTATTAGAGTATATGGGCAACCAATGAGGCTCAAACTGAATTTGATTTTACTGCTTTGTTGATGTATGAACAGTTGACGGCGGCGTTGAGGAGTGATGGGAGTGGTATATGGTTAAGCGCGAGGCATTCAACAGCTTTTTATCACTTCCTCGCTTAAAAATATCAACTTTCTCCTTCTATTGTGTAAAGCATTTCCTTGCTGAAAAATATTGATACATTGCTGTGCGGGCGGTAGCTTTAGCAATACTATATCTGAACTATGTCACATTGGCCGCTGAAGAGTGACAAGTTTGAAGCCCGTTTGAACTGATTATTTATTAAATTATTATCACAGATTATCTACATGATTTTAAGAATAAATTAAATATTATGATAAAATCATTTTAACAAAATAGCTTACAACAAACAATAAATTTCAAACAACCCCCATATGTTATGGTCAAGTTGCATAAAATTATAGGGTTTTTTTAACATGTTATATATAACCATAGATTATTACGATCCTATATTTTTCATAAAACTATGTTGTTAACCGTTTTTTCTTTATCTACTATACCTATGAACTCTAAAACTTGTAACAGAAATTTATGAGTTCTTTTTACCCGTTATCCATTAGATCCATCTAAGATATTATTATTTTACCGTGCTTCAATATTAAGTTAAGTTAATCAATACTGTAATTTTATAAAAACTTATAATCATAATATCCGAAGTTATAGGCCACGCGCCAAAGCTTTTGTGCGACTCGAACTATAACATAACTAGAGCTCTATGAAATTTAAAACATATTTTTAGAGACATGGAGCGAATAACCCTTGATAGTAATATGGTGAAGTAGTTGAGAAAAATGATAATAAGTTCAAACATTTATACTTGTTGAAAATTTAATTTTGCCTAGGCCTTGGGTTAAGAAAAATCATCTCTCAAAAAACAAAACTGTAAAGTAACGTTCTGCAGCTTGCGTCTTTCGGCCGAAAGAGCCTCACCAAGTGCCCCCCTTGCCTACATGTTGTCATGTTGACATCAGGGTTCTATGAAATTTATTCAATATCAAATTATCTGAGCAGTAGAAAAAGTCTTTTATGAAAAAAAATATTTTAGAGGCTTGGAGTGAATAAACCGTGACAATAAACTTATTGGCTGTGTGCTGGAGGACAGAGGCCGGAATGTAATGCATTCCTATTATCTTAAAAAGAAGAAAGATCATCTCTCAAAATAAAACACGGCAAGTAACATTCTGCATTTTGTATCAATCCATCCTGGGCACACATTCAGATTCAAATAATGTTGTTTTTCGATGCATAGCAGAAGTAAGTACCAATTAGAAAAAGAGCATCTTGGGCGATTGGCTGAAACGATTGGGCCAGTGGGGCTCACCTGGCAGCGACACAGTTGCTAGCGCTAGACTGCTAGTACACCATTTCTTTTTGGTTGTGGACTGTGCTTGTCAAGACAAGAAGTTGGATGGTTGCTCATTGGTGTCCTGAAAGGCAACCTATCTTCATTTCCAACCACAGTTTTATATGCTCCACTTTCTCTATCCCTTTCCTTCTCTCTCTTGCCAAAACACACCTCAACTCTAATTGTAATCTCCTTCTGTTCCCATAGGCCAAGTTTTTTAAAAATATATTTGCATGGTCAGGAGGATTCATGCTCCATGTTTTTTTCCCCTTTTGGCCGGAGACCACGCGTTCTGCAACTGGGCGATTAATGAAACCAACGTGATTGTGTGGCACGGTCATGCGATACTAAACACACCAACTATTTTAACTTGTGGTGCTTATATATAAACGTCAAAGGAATATGAAACAAACCAACCATATGAAATTCCTTATGAAATTTTCACCCCTCCCAGCCAATGCGTAAAGTCTAAATTGCGAAAATCGTTAGTTGTAAGGCCCAATAATAAAATTAGCCAAAAAAACATTTTAAACATTCAGTTTTCACAGGTGTTTGAGGGGGAAAAAAAAGGAAAGAGCAATACACTGCTTTCAAATTCTTGTCCACTGTACACATGGCCGCGTACACACTAGACGACGTCGACTATTCAGTTCGGGTAAACTTTACCAAACGGCCACGGGCTCATCAGTATCCCACCACCACAAAACCGCACAAAAGCGGGCGATTTTTCCCGTAATTTGACCGAAAACTAAAGGCCATCGCGAAAGCGTGATTAGGCCGGGAGGTAAAACAGAAGCCGGGAAAAGGAGATTAAAAAAAAAAGAGGAGTGAGAGGAAAGGATAAAGCAAACGAGTCCCCCTCGCATCAGAAAATTCGTTTCCCCATCTGCGATTTGCCGATTTGTTTAATCCTCTCCCACTTCTTCCTCGTCCCTGTGCTGCTGCTGCTTCTCCCTTCTCTTCCACATACTCGCGAGGAGGGGAGAGGAGAGGAGGCGGCGAAGGGTGAGTCGCGGAAAGAGAAAAAAAAAACCTAAGCGCTTTTCCGTTTCGGGAAATTCCGCGCGCCTCCCCCGCCGCGGCTCCACCGCCGCCGCCCCGCCGCGGATTCGCCTCCCTCAGGCGGCGCAGCGTGCGCGCCGGCGTCGTCGTCTCGGTAACGTGTGGCTCTAATTCGTTATTTTCTTTTTTGGGTAGGAATGTCGCTGTTCGGGGTCGACGAGTTCTAATCCGTGGTCTAACCCTACAGATAATCGCGCGAGGGGTCGTCGTCGCTCTCGGATGTGGTTGTGGCGTTGAGATGGTGGGCGACGCGAGGTTGTGTTCGCCGTGAGGTATGGTTCCCAACGACTGAAATTGGGGGCGCGGAGGATGCTCGTTGATCTCATTGCGAGCAGGATGGCGGGGACGCATGGTTTTCGTAGGGTAGGTGTGGTGGAGATGGAAGCGGCGGCGGCGGCTGAGGTTGCCGGTGCTGGCAGCGGCACGGACGGCGATTTGCAGATTAAAGGCAGCAAGGAGAATGGTCAGCCTGCGGAGCAGCCGGTGGCCAGCGAGGCGCTTGAGATGCCCTCCACTCCGCTCCCGCTCCCGAGGGACATAGATTGGTCGGAGCATTTCTCCTTCTTCAATTCGGTGGGCGGGTTTGGGGGCAGCACGGATGGCGCGAGGGGCTTGACTAGTGTTGGTCTATCTAATTCTGAGTCACGGCCAGACAGCGTAACCCAGACCCAGAGCTGTTTGAACAATGCGGACGAGAGGGTTGAGGAGCTCACATTGAAAAATTGCATCAGCTCCGATGCGCAACATGAGGTTTCAGCTGGTGGAAGCACGAGCAGCGGGGAGAAGCCTACGGTTATGAGGGGTCTGTGGGGTAATTTTACGAGGATGGCATGGAGAGCTAGCGATGTGGCCAACAGGGAAAAGTTAGCAGCGAGTCGTGGTGACGTTGCAAACTTGAGGATCGGTGACATGCCCATCAGGGAAAATTTGGCGGTGAGCTTTGGCAACAATTTGATCTCGCGAAATGATGCATCCAACAAGGAAATGGCAATGAGCCATGGGGATAATGCTAATAACGAGTTCAATTTGCCGTTTGGTAATCAGCAGCCTTTTCTGTCTTCACGGTCTAATCAGACTGAGCAGCGAGTTGAAAGGGAGAATGCTCTCATAGTGAGTAGCTTTTCAACTAGAATTCTTGATCGGATGAGGAGTAAGACTGTAACACCTTCGTCTGGGGTTCAGGGCTTCCCATTTAAGAGTGTGTTGAAGGGTAAAGGTGTTGTATATCAAGGTGCACGAGAGGAGACCCAAGTTCAAGGTAATGCAAGGACCAGAGTCCCTATGGATAAGATTTGCAAGATCCCTAACATACCACAGGATTCCATGGCTAGAGTGGATGGTACATATTTTGGTAGTGGTGGAAATGTTTTAGAACCACAGTGCGAGGGAACCAGCCTGAGGGAACTGATTAAGCCTGCACGCCAAACAATGAGCAAGTTTGAGAAAATGCATTTATTTAAGCAGATTCTTGATCTCGTAGACAAATCTCATGCCCAGGGTTTTAGTTTACAGCATTTGCGCCCATCATACTTTACTATCTCAGCCTCAAACCAAGTAAAATATATTGGTTCTTATGGTACCCAAGATTTATCAGCCCCAAGCAAACTGGATATTGTGACGGATGATATTTTCAATAGAAAAAGATACTTTGATCCCAAACTTGAGTCCCAAGAATCTAATGGCGATAATGCTTCAATCATAAAGTATCAAAAAGTTGGTGAACAAGGATCCATTGCTGTAAGGCGACCAGTGCATACCTTTTGGGCTAATCACAGAGGGGGCAACCAAAGTGAAAGTGTCGATCCTGGTGCTTTGTGGCAGGGCAATTCGAGCTGCACTATCAGAGAACGTTTTAAGGCTGCAGAACCTTTCTATGGCGGCGGTATACCTTATGCTCAACGACTATCAAGTTCTGGCAACCAACAGTCAATATTTGAATTGAGGATGCTGGAGGAAAGCTGGTACAGAAGTCCAGAAGAGATCAGTCAGTTGAAAGGCATACTTCCATCAAACATCTACAGCCTTGGGGTTCTTTTGTTTGAGGTATGCCAATTGCTTTCATGACATATCCTGAAGTGGTCCTCCAAACACTTTGTAGTCTTAGAAAAGTAAAGTAACATTGTGCAATGCTATTTATTTTCTCACCCCATGAGGTTGTTTGTGGATGATTTTACTCTTAAGCCATTTAAGGAGGAGTTCATGCTGTTTTTATGGTTCCACTTATGAGTAGCTGAAAAATTGGGACTTGTATAGTATAGAGTTTCCTACTTATCCTACTTAAAAATAAGTATATGCATATGCTGTTTTCCTTATTTGTTTAGCAGCAGTTGGATTGCTGAAATCATCGGTTACTATTATCATAATTGTATTTCTACGAATTTGAGATATACCTGATTGAGATGTGCAATTCTGACTGACACCATGCAACAGTCTTCTTGTTTGATGAAATAATATTATTTTCTTATCTAAGCTGCATGGGCATATTATTATTATTCTTTTTTAACATATTCAGTAAAATCTAATCTAGCCTTAACTAGTAGTCTAGTACAGGAGGTCTACACGATATTTCCACTAATAAACTTTGCATGTGCACGCACAGACAATAGATTCTGATGGCTACTGGAAATCACATTGAAGTATATCATTTCTAGTTTCCGTGGAATTCTTTTGGTGCTATCTTAAGCCTGGCTAGTAGTTGACAATCTCTTCTCTTTTCTACCAGCTCTTTTGCTGCTGTGAGACATGGGAGGTGCATTGTGCTGCAATGTCAGATCTCCGTCATCGCATTTTGCCCCCAAATTTTCTTTCAGAAAGTCCTAAAGAAGCTGGTTTCTGTCTTTGGTTACTCCATCCAGATCCTTGTTCTCGGCCTAAGGCAAGGTGAGCAATGCTTGTCTCTCTCAGCAGTCATCACAAATCAATATACTTAGCGATTAATTGGATAGGATCAAATATTCATCGGGTTACATTTTGGCAACTTCGTAAGTTACCCTTCATACTCTAAGCAGTTCATTTGGCTGGCAGAGTGAAAGGATGAGATCTCAAGACATGATTAATTAATTATTTTGTCGTACCTTGTTACTTAATACTCCTGGCGCCTGTATTAACTTTGCTTGCTTCTATTTTGTTATAGATAAACTGCTAAGGCTGGCCTTTTGTTGAATGTTGAATGTTGAACTTTATTCATAGAATAATAGAGGGCATTGAGCATGAACAAAATATCAAGTTCATGGAAATGTGCTGATCCGGATCTGAAGAATAGAATCCTTTATTTGTTCATTGCACGAGGCAATTATACATAATCATTTCATTAGCATTACTTTTTTTCCTATTTGGATGATTTTTATTTGCCATCTGCAGACTTTGAATAATAATTCCACACCCATTTATGCCTGATGGACATTTTGCTTTTTTGTCAGAGATATTCTAGGATGTGACTTGATAAATGAGGGTCGAGATTTGTCCTTGTTAGATAAAACACCAGTTGCTGTCAATGAAGAAGACACTGAATCTGGTTTGCTACTGGACTTCCTTTCTCAACTCAAGGAAGAAAAGGAGATGCATGCTGCCAAATTGTCAGCTGATCTTGCAAGCTTGGAAACAGATATCGCAGAGGTTGAGAGAAGACACTCAATGAGGATGGGATTTAGTTTAGAGGACATGGATGTACTGGCAGGTTCTAATGATCTCTCAGGAGCTTCTGCATGTGCCCTGGGAGGTGCATCACTCTCAGGTTTGCCACCATCATTGTGCAGGTCGAGCATATATGAGGAGCGGGTCATGAGAAATATGGAGCAGCTTGAAAATGCATATTACTCCATGAGGTCCACCATTGACACATCGGATGCCAATATAATTAAACGAGCTGATAATGATGCTTTAAGGGTTCGTCAAAATTTTCACCAGCTGCATAGTGATGCTAATGCTATCGATGAGCAAGCAGACCCCCTTGGATGCTTTTTCGATGGCTTATGCAAGTATGCACGGTATAGTAGGTTTGAAGTACGAGGAGTTCTGAAGAATGCAGATATACTTAACTCACCAAATGTGATTTGTTCATTAAGTTTTGATCGGGATGAAGAATATTTTGCTGCTGCTGGTGTTTCAAAGAAAATTAAAATATTTGAATTTGATGCCCTTTTAAATGATCGTGTTGATATTCATTACCCATTGATAGAGATGCCTAGCAAATCCAAGCTTAGCTGTGTCTGTTGGAACAGCTACATAAAAAATTACTTGGCATCAACGGACTATGATGGCACTGTTCAGGTATCTATCTTATGGCCGAATATAAGGGGTCTATCTGCTATTGTCAAGTTGCTATATTTTCATTCTTGCAGTTTGTGCTAGCTTCCATTCAACAAAACTGTTCGTCTAATTCAGTTAGCTTTATAAATATCTTCAGATAATTTGGCTATTTTGCTATCTAGGATACTGTTGATATAGTGAACATCACCTCAATATTTAACAAATGTTCTACTGCATTGCAGTGCCATGTCCTCATAATTTTAGCTTTGGGGCGGATAATATAATTTTCTTTGATGCCCATTTTTTTTGTTACCATTATGATAATGATCCAAAAGATACCACAACTGCACATGTAGGTTAGTATTTGGAGCAAGTGCTCTGAAGGTGAAATTGCGGAGCTTCAGATTAATGCTATCCGTAGGAAACAGAAAACGATGAATATGGTTGAGAAAACATTTCCTTGTCTTGAGTTCTGCTGAAAGCCTATGCTATTAGGAAAGGTTGAAAATTTATTCAAATCATTCTACTGGGTTCCCTTTAGAAAGGACAAGGAAGGGGGTGATGGGGATTATCTACCATATAATTTCAATATAATTTGTTGAAGGAACATATTATAGAGAAAAGAAGAATATGTTGGAAGGAGGGTGTTGAAGGAAAGGGGAAACATTATAGTTGCCATTATAGCTGTAACAATTTTCGTATATGGGTTGCTTCACCTTGTAGTTTCCTTATTTGAAAAATGTCTGTACTGATTTTCTATCATCATAAGACACTTATCATTTGCTACTCTGAAAAAACATGTCGCATTCTGAACTGTTGTTTCTTTTGCTTAAACCAGGAGCAAACATCAATCTATATATTATAAGCATCAGATGCATGGAAAAGCATTGCATATATTTCTTTTCTTTTTGCCATTGGTTTGATTGTCACTGTGGAATGCAGTTATGGGATGCAAGCTCGGGTCAAGGATTCACGCAGTTTACAGAGCACCGAAAAAGAGCTTGGTCTGTAAGTTTCTCAGAGGTGGATCCAACTAAATTGGCAAGTGGAAGTGATGATTGCTGCGTGAAAGTTTGGAGTATTAACCAGGCATGTTGTTGAACTAGTACATATTTGTTCTGCTATTTTTCTTAATCTGCAAATGCTGTGAAGTAGGACTTTTCAAAATCTGGTTGACTGGGTTGACAAGGCTGCCATGCATGCATTCACCACAAATAATAAGGATAATTAGCTGTCAAACCTTCTGGACTGCTTAATTGTTCTTGTACAACCATAGGGTTAAGCATGATAGACAGTGAAGTAATACATGATCTTCTTTTTTTCTAAAAAAGAAAAGATGACACAGGGAGTTTGAAATAAGATTAAATGTTAATACCATAAATTATTTTTTGTCTCAGCATTGCACTCCCGTTTGTAAATCTGTAAATCTGAAGCTATCCAGTTGGTCTAGGTTGGGGTAGTTGAACACTAAGAAATGTGCCAAGTTAGGTAGGTGAACCTTTCTTCAGTCAGAATGAGTCAAGCATAGGAAAATACCTGAAAAGTACTCAAAAGTTTTTTTGTCCATTGATGCAGCAGTCATTAATTTATCGTAGATTAACATAGTTTGATCTTGTTTGTTGATTATCTCCACCTTCGTAGCTAGATTTTTGTTCCTGCCACCTTTTCTTAATCTGAGTCAATGTCTTGTTGTTACCAGAAAAATTGTACTGATACCATCAGAAACGTGGCCAACGTGTGCTGTGTACAGTTCTCTCCATACTCCTCCCATATGTTAGCTTTTGGCTCGGCTGACTATAAGATATACTGTTATGATCTGAGGAATACAAGAATCCCATGGTGTACTATTTCTGGGCATGGAAAAGCTGTCAGCTATGTACGATTCTTGGATCCAGAAACGCTTATCTCTGCATCAACTGATAACACCTTGAAAATATGGGATCTCAACCGGACCAATTCCAGTGGATTATCTACTGATGCCTGCAGTATGACTTTGAGTGGCCATACCAATGAGAAGGTATGAGCAGATTTTGTATCATCTCATTTTCGGAATCAATTTATACTCGACCTCACTGATAAGTGATAATTATCCATGCAGAATTTTGTGGGGTTATCTGTTCACGACGGATACATAACTTGTGGTTCTGAAAACAATGAAGTGAGTATTATATATAATGCGGTTACTTTAATTATGATACTGTCAAGCTAATTGGGTGTTTTCTTGAGTTGAAAACTTACCTGAGTTCTTGTTAAGCAAATGATTATGCCCAGCCTCCCCCCACCCCCAACTAGTTTGATTGACATTTGGCGTTCTTTTTTTGCACCATTTCTGCCCTTGTAACGATTACCCAAGTCGTGTCATACATTTTGTTGGCCATTTTCCCCAACCGTACTAGTGAACCATGTTCATGCTGAAGGCCTTACTCCATACCATAACACCTTGGTACTATGTTACGTAGTAGGATGGTGAAGTTCAGGTTATGCTTATTTGAAGGTTTATAGATTAAACATCTCATGTTTTTATGTGAGGAGGTCTTATTTGTTAACACTTTCATGATCTGAAATCAATGTCTCATATATCTTCTGTTAACCTTTTTGTAGAAAAAGTTCTCATGTATTTGGTGTTGACGTGCAGGTATTTTCTTATTACAAAACGTTTCCCATGCCAATAACTTCTCACAAGTTCGGTTCAATCGACCCAATAACTGGACAAGAGACAAATGATGATAACCAACAATTTGTGTCCAGTGTTTGCTGGCGAGGGAGGTCGAACATGGTAGTGGCTGCCAACTCTACTGGCAGCATTAAAGTGCTTGAGCTTGTGTGAATAAGTTGATGTTAACTTTAGTGAATGGAAAGATCTGAATCCTAAGGTTGCCATACGGCATGGTTGATGCTTAGCTGCCCTTGTATAAACGTCTGCCTTCGCAGCAGGCAGCTACCCAAGCATCAACCATCCTTCAGTTCTGGGCTTCATTCCATCAGAGCATTTGCAACACGCAGTTTACCCTATTCAAGCAACCTACAGCGCCAAACTATTGGTGGTGAAGAGATCGGCGAGCGAAGAGAACAAGAGATCTTTGAAGGTAGGAAAGGTATTGGCAATTCTTGAAGATGATTGCCACCATCAAAATATTTTGTTTTTATGGCGTTTTGACATAGTACAAGTCAGCATTTTAAGGAGGGCCTTAGGGGTCTGTACAGATTAGGGGCACCAAGGGTCGATGTAATATAATATATCATGAAATCGGATATGCTTTTGGCTAAAAAGCCTTACATGATACATCTACTCGAGCAATATCACTGGGAATTAACTCAGTTTTGATGTGCAGTGACAAGCCGTCTAGACGGTCTAGTACAGTTGTTAGAAATGGTAATTTTGTATCTTGAAGAAGATTGGGAAGATTAATCTAGAAAAGGAGTGTCTGTAGTTTGAAATGGAAGGCTCAAATATTTCAATTGTTATAGAGATCAGGCAACAAGTTTTTTGGCTCGCTGATTCTCTGATTGCGCGTTGCTGCCGACATTCACGATAATAGACTAATTCTCTGTTGATTTCGCATTTTTCATATGACAGGATGATTGTGCAATCAACATTCCCGTCGTGCAACTTCTTTATTTTCAAACAAAAAATGACACATGCATGCACTTGATGCTCTGATATCTGAGTATCTGACAGCAAAAAACGTTCTTCAGCAGACTCGGCTGAGGAAGAAGAATGAGAGAAATTTGTTTACTGACAAGGACTCCTTTCTCTGAACCTTATTGACAGGCAGCCAAACATAGCAAGAACACAGGTTGTGCAGTGAAAATGTTTGCTGCAAACTTGTGATCCCCTACACAGTTGCCAATATTAGGGAAGAGAGACAAGAACCAACAGCAAAAATAGGCAAGAAGCTAAGCTGCCAATCTGCCATGGATTCCAACTCCATTACTTCCCTTATGTCTTCCTCCCTGCCAACCTTTCCCCCTCCCTGCGGCTCTCCCCTTACACCACTACAATCTTTTCTTCCATTGGAGGAAGGAAAGGTAAGATTTGTAGCATAGGGAGAGTCTAGGGCGGAGAGAGAGGAAGAAGAGGAAGAAGCTAATCGGCCACGGCCAATAAAGAGCGCGGCGAGAATGGCGAGCAGGACGCAGTACGCCTTCTTGCTCCTCTCGGACGTCATGGCCTCCCTCTTCGCCGGCTCGGCCGCCGGAGTTTACCACATCGTCGGCGCCGGCAAGGGGTGGCGGATGGCTCCCAACAAGACCTACTACGAGGACTGGGCTCGCACCAGGAACATCAGCGTCGGCGACAAGCTCAGTAAGCATGCATCGAGAATTTGCAATGATCTGATCTTTGGGCAAAAAAATTGAAGCTTTTGGATGAATCTTGCAGTGTTCCTGTACCGGAGCGGGGTGTACAACATCGTGGAGGTGCCGACCAAGGAGCTGTTCGACGAGTGCAGCATGAGGAACATCACAAACCGGTGGCAGAACGGGCCGACCATCATCGAGCTCACCCAGCCGGGCCCGCGCTACTACTTCTGCGGTGTCGGCAAGCACTGCGAGGAAGGCCAGAAGGTGGCCATCAACGTCTCCGCCTTCGCGCCGACGCCGCCCGACGCCGACGCCGAAGCCGACGCCGACGCGGACAGCGACAGCTCGGCCGCCACGCCGGCCACCGCCGCCGACCTGCTCATCTACCTCGCCGGCCTCGCCGCGTGCTTGGTCCCGGTGTTGTTGCTAATATGATCGGCACGTCGTCGCAGCTGTGTGAAGTGTGTGTGTACGAGCGTATTGTGGCAGGCAAGCAGGCTGGGGTGTGTGTATCTACGTGGCTTTGCGACTGTTTGTTGCAACCGTGTGCGTGATGAGAGTAGGAGGAGGAACCTTTTGGCTTTTGATGGCAAGTGTACCTGCAATTTTGCATTCGATCGTTCGCCCGCTGCTCTCGTCTAGCCCCGTTCTTCGATTGCTGGGCCGGGATTTTCTGCGGATTATTCGTGCCACGCTTCTAAAAGTAGGATTTCTTGATCAGATAGTTTGGCCTTATGAGAAGGAAAAGAGTTTCACTGTTAGATCTATGTACAAGTTGCTTAAATATGGGGGTATTAAGGATGTAGAGATAACGTGGGTGTGGAAGGTAAAGATTCGATTAAAAACAATGGAATTGCTATAGAACATTTGCCAGTTTTTATCCGAAAAAACAAAATACTTCATGTAACTAGCTGGGAGAGGGAGAATATAATTAGTGACGAGAAGTTGGAAGGGGGCAAATGAGTTATGTATGCTGTGATCCCATAAAGAATCTTTCTAATCATGTCCTTTTTACTTGCCCATTGCTAATTTTGTTTGGCGTGTGATTAGAGATGCTTTACATTTAGCATGGCCCCTAGGAGTTTCTGGGAGTGTTGTCAAATGATGAGGAATAGTAACGCTAAGCTAGGGCTGTTCTTGGGTGCAGCTATTTGTTGGGCACTGTGGTTGACACACAATGATTGGGTGTTTGAAACCATTTTGGTTGAATCTCCTTTGCAGGTGGGGGTACAGAGTCGTTTCTTTGATGCAACGGGGTGAATCTTATTGAAGGGGGACGAGCTCGTCGTGGCAGATAAATGGAAGGAAGACATCTTGAGCAGGCTGCGTCAACTCAAGCCGGTGGATGTCTTGCCGGATGTCATCTGATTCTGGACGCTTTGTGTCTGTTGTTATCCTGAATGCTGCTGATGTTTGTTGGTGTACTGCTAAAATGTTTTCTCAGCTGGCGATGTAATAAGTTTGTAGTTTCTCCTGTTCTGGGTTTGGCTACCAGGGGGTGTTCTAGTGGTTTTGTTTAAGAGGACTGCTTGGTTTAGCTAGTGCCCCTAGCTGGTTGTTTGGTTCTGGTGTTTTAGTTCTTTCATGTCGCGTTTTGGCAGCAGGGGTTTGCTCCCCTGTTTTTGCTTGTCTATGCTGAACCTTGTATCCTTTTGGCCTAGGTTTTGGATTTTCAGTAAGTAAAATTACCTGATTTCTGATTAAAAAAAGGGTAAGATTTTTTCGAAAAATATTGGTACTAAATTTACACTAAAAATATTGGTACCTCCCGATACCTCTCAATGACTATAAAATTACTCTAATAAAAAAGTAAGATTTCTTCGAAAACTTTCTTTGTTTAGACCATGTGATCTAGACTAAATATTTGTCAGGTTTATAATACTCCTAAATAATATTTATTTCTGCACACAAATCTGAGCGGGTTCCACGGCGCCGTAGTGATCGTCGATCCCCCGGAGACGTGCGTGTGCAGCAGCTAGCGCCCGAGATTGTGTCCGTGACCGTGAGTGTGACGACTGGAAGCGCCGGTACAAACAAGTACGGGCTGGCCGCTAGAACTGGGCTGCTGTAAATTCTTAGGCTGGAATTTGAACCTCTAGACGCAACCTCTAGACGCAGGAGGAGGAGGGCCCTTGCGACTCACAAATTCTTCTATTTTAAATTGAATCCAACACATAATAAGTTCATGTATTGTTTGTATTGCTTCAAATACGATTGCGATGTGAATATTATCAAACTAGGGTCGGGGAATTACATTAGCATATGCATGGGTTTCTATAGCAAACTCTCTTGCCGTTGGTACTGTCGGTTGATGTTGGAGACATGCGGCGTTTCTGCGATTTCTGGTGTCGCAGTGCACACAACAATTTGCGGACGAATGGAGCAGACTCGTCGCCTTCATCTTCATCGTCGTCGTCGTTATCTTGCTGGGACGCAAAGGTGAGAGGCGAGAACAGGCTGGGGCAGTATCCCGTGTAGATGTCCCAGTGGCACGCCCCTAACCACGCTGGAGTCGTCGGGAGACTGATTTTGAAGTCCCATGACATAACCTCGGTCAGAGAAAGACACTGTGCCGCCAGCGATGTTGTCGTCATGGTTGTGCCGACATACCTGGAGTACAACGTATTATCCACTTTGTAGCACAAGGTGTGGGTATCACCATCGAGCCAAGCACGCATGGATTTTGTTGGTCTGCGGAATCCACTATGGCCTAATCGGACGTCATTCTTGTCAACTTTGAGCTTGTAGAGCATCTGCCACGGTAGGGCGTCGTCTTCTTCAACCGGCATGGCCCAGAATTGGATCTCCGTATCAGACCTGATGGCCAGGCACAGCCGTCCGTGCAGCTCAAAGCCGCTCACTGCCACGCCGTCCCACAGGCACCCATAGTCTGCTGGGTTGTACGTGCGGTGCTCCTCGCTTGCGACGTCGACAACCATCACCGGACCGTGTTTGCCAACATCGTTTGGGTACCGGTGCGGGTCGGGGCCGGCTGTCAGCATGCATATCTTGCCACGTACAACAATAGTTGGCATATTTTGTAGCACGAGACACGGGTGTGGAAGCGGGTGTTGGCGCCACCCGCTGGCTTCGCCGGCGGCGGCAGCGGCAAGCGTGTACACGTCCATCCAGTAGTCGGTAAAGCGGAACAGCTTGTACACACCGGTGGTTGGGCTGAACCCCAAGGCGAACGTGACCGCCCGCGAGTAACGTCGACGCTTCTCGGATCCAAGGTGAGGAGCCCTGGGGAGCGCCAGCTTCTCGCCGGTGATGGGGTTGCACACGATGACCTTGGCTCTGCTCCAGGATGCGAAGCAGAGGAAGCCATTGCAGACGTTGGCGAGGTCGTAGCTGTAGGGTATGTTGAACCGGCAGATGGGCGCCTGGCCCGTCACCGCCGGAGAGACCAGTGCAGCCGGGAAGACGCTGGAGACGCTTTCACCGTCGACGTCGGCCGTGGCGACGAGCAAAGTGTCGGAGACGCCGTCGTTGAGCACGGCATGCCTGTCATGGTGGAGCTTCCGGAAGGAGGGGTCGCTGACGATGCGGCGCCACTGCGTTGACACGCAGCTTGACCGGGCGACGTCTTTGGTCGGTGCCCTGAGCAGGATCTCCCACCACAACTCTACCGGGATCGTCTCCCCGCAGAAGACCGCCGCCATGATTGATGTCCTGTAGTAGATTGGTCGATCGATAACCCCTTCTCTTAATTGATTAAACACGCTTTAAGTAGGCAGGTATTGTCCGGACACGATTTGGAATTGGACACGAATACGATCGAGATAACCACCCTGGCCTGATCCCTGTTCGACCCCGCAGCACCCGCAGTCCCTCCAGCCCGCACCCAACTCCCCCCACCGACCACGACCAGTCACGCTCGTTTGCGCCGAGGAGGGACGAGTGGACGACGATGGCTCTGTCGTTGGCCAGCACTGCCTCGGTAGCGCCTCCACAGGTTTACCAGGACACTGTTCTTCCTTTCTTGCTTCCAACAAATTCAGAATGTCACATGGTGAGTTTGATTTGAACAAATCTCCCAAAGAGTTTGAAATTTACTGCCCATTAAAGCACTTGACAGCCAACGGATAACTTGTATGTGTCTCGATTTGACAAACTGATGTCAACAAACAAAGTGTTGTTCCTCATTGTTTTCATGACTGTGTAGCACTGTTTACAACTGAAATTAGTATAAACAAACAATGCTCACATTCTGGGCCCATTTATTAAATCAGTTTCATCCATCTTTGTTTTCAGTCCATAATTTTCTTTCTTATGACGTGATCGTCTCGGCCTCAGGCCAAGGAACGGGAGGAAGCGAGGCGCCCAGAGTCCGCGTCTCGCATCCACGAGCTCCGGCAGCGGACGGCGAAAGTGGCGGCAATGGCGCGGCGGCCGAACGGGGAGAGGCGTGGCTTTATAGTGGCTCCGGCCTTTGGCTTCGAGGAGAAGGAACGCGGTGTGGGGATTCATGGCGGCGACGGCGCTGCGGGAGAGAGAGAGAGAGAGAGAGGAGAAAGCAGCGCACGCGTGAGGGAGAGAGGAAGGAGCGCGCGGCATGCGATCGGCGCTCTACCGTGGCACGTGCGCTGCACGTTCCCGGGAGCGGGACGAGCTGGCGCGACCCAAGAGGGAGGGGAAAAAGGCCAAGGGGAGAGGAGGCGAAAACGGGCCGGCCGAGAAAAGGCGGCCCAAGAAAACAAAGGGACACAAACTAGACTTTTTCAGAGGATTTTGATTTGGAAGGATTTGGAGTTTGGATTTGAATTTCGAGTTGGGACTTTTTCTCCGGGATTTGAACAGGGAGCAGAGATGTAACGCCCGTTTTGTCGAGGCGTTAGCGGGAAAACTAATCTGCTAAAAACCCTAATTGCGAAAGTTGCTCTTCGGTTGAGTCTTGTTGTGTGCCAAGGTCTCGTGTCTCCCCTCTCAGTTCAATCCCGGAGAAAACCGCGAAATCGGATTTCGATTCCGAACCCTAAATCCCTCCAAAACCCCAATTCCCAGAAAGTCTGGTTTACCTCCCTTTGACCCGGGCCGTTTTTCCCCTTCGGCCTTCTGTTTCCCCCCTCTTCCCCCTCGGGCCGCCGCTGGCCCAGCCCCTCTCGGCCTGCTCCCTCCTTCTCCTCTCCTTCTCGGGCCGCCGCCGGCCCAGCCCCTTCGGCCTCGCCCCTCCCCGCTGGGCCGCGCCAGGCCGCTCGGCCCGCGCACGCCGCGCACGTGCCCCGCACGCGTCGAGCCGAGAGAGCCAGCGCCCTCTCTCCCCCCCGCTCCCCCGTTCCTTCTCTCTCTCCCTCCCGGATTTCTCCCCTGCCGGNCAAGTTGATGTTGACATGCTGTAGAGCTGCTGGAGTATATGTTAGCTGCCGAATTGGGGCTAAGCTGTGCCACAATTACATTTTGTTAGTGTTTCCTCTTGCTGCTTTGAGATTTGAGGATGAGATAGCTCTTGCTGCTTTGTGAATTGGGATAGGATTGTTGCTGATTAGTCTGGTACAGTTACAATGACATGGTGGATATTAGCTGAAATCACTTGCAAACTCATTACTGAATCAATGTGCTTCTTTGATCTCTGTACTTAGCAGTTCATTAGTGCATTTTAGCACTTTCTGAATTCTGATGTTTTCTGACCTCTGAGATTTTGATGAACTTCAATGCTGAAATTACTGGGCTAGATTCCTGTTATGATTCTTGTTATGTGATGCCTGTGTTGAAAAGCAGAATTCAGTGCAAAATGTATGTAGGCGCTTTGATCTCTGCGCTTAGCAGTTCATTACTGCATTTTGGCACTTTCTGGTGCTCTCTAACTTCCGAGATTTTGATGAACTTGAGTGCTGAAACGACTGAGCTAGATTGTATGATGTTAGTGGTTAAATAAAGAATTCACTGCGAAAATTTGTGTGTATGTGCTTAGAATTTAGTCAGAATTGGTGTAAAAGGCTGCAGACATTCCCATTTTATGAACTGACAGAACTGTATTTGTATACATGGGGTGTGAAGTGTGATCATGTTGTTTTTTAACTCATGCAAGAATGCACAGATCACTGAACTAGTGAGAGCATTGATGTTTCAAGCAGAAACTAGTAGGTTATGGTTCATTTTCTGCTCTTTTTATGGGCCACTAAATTTGCATTGTCGGAAAGCTTCTTCAGATTTTACTGAAATTGCAGATATCTAAGCTCTTATAACTGTGTAGAATACATAATCTTATGGCTTTGACATCTGCATGTTTTTCCCTTGCTAATTCAGTACTATAATGCACATGATGTTGTTGGAAAAATTGCATTCGTATAGTTTTGTTCATTTTACATGTTCTCTACTCTGGTCCACCTTAGTAACAGCCAGCCTCTCTTTACCATGCATGATTTGTACTACTGAAATTAATTTGTGAACCGTAGTTCAGCCCCAGATCATGTTCACTGCACAATGCAGAGTAGGCTGTAACAAGCGGCCACCAAGATGAAAACAGTAGAGTTCAACCTGAACTAGTTCTACTTACAGAGAGTACAGAAGTTCTAATATGTGATGTCCAATGTTCTCCACAGAGCATATCCTCATCAGAGATACTGTTTGTCAAACACTGAAACATGCAGTATTTGCATGCTTTGTTGTCCAAATGAATGTGAAAATTAATACAGTAGGATTTTTTTATGAACCTGAATGCTGAAATGACTGCGCTATAATTTTTGCTACGAATTTCGTCATATGATCCTTGTGTTAAGAACTTGAGATGTACTCCTACAGAACTGAACTAGTGGATTAGCAAAGCAATTACTTGCAACACTTGAAATTGACAAATTGCCAGCGCAAGGATTGAGCCCATGGGCTTCTTCAATGCTCTTCAGGCCCAAACGTAGAGCCCAAGAAAACCAGTTAGCCCAACCTTATCCGATTGCCATAACGGCCCACTTCTTCCAGCCCACGCTGAATCACCCACCCGGCTTCTTCCAGAAGCAACTGAAATCAATTCAAACGAAGTCGTCTTCCTCCTCGCCGTCGTCTCCTCTTCTCGCCTCCGCCATCGAATCCAACAGAAATTCCCCACTTCCCAGCCATCTCCTCCCCTCCCGGCTCCAATGGCGCCGCTTGCGCGCTGGAAGAATCTGCACGGCGAAGCCCTGCACAGGATCTACCGCCACGTCCCGTGCAAGCTCGACCGCGTCCGCATGCTGCTCGTGTGCCGCGCGTGGCGCGCGTCCCTTAGTCACCCGCCGCCCCTGCCTCCACAGCTCCCGTGGCTGCTCGTCCCGTCCCCACGCGGGCCTACCTTCTCCTGCATCCTCAGCGGCGCCAACGAGCTCAGCGTCCACCGCGTCGGCGTCCCCGCCGACTTGCTCTCCGCGCGCTTCTTCGGATCGTACGACGGCGACTGGCTCTTCCTCGCTCGTCACCGAAATTCCGAAAACATGCTCCTCAACCTCCGCACCGGACGACGCATCCCCATCCCCGACTTTGTCCGCTCGCCGCGGGGAATGGACTGCGCCATGATCATGCTCGCCGCCACCGTCTCGTCGCCTCCGAGTGACACCGACGACCCATGCTTCGGCGCCGCCATCATCCATTCGTCGCGCAACATATACGGTCGGCGGCACATCACGTTCTGGATCATGGGGTCTCACTGTCTCAGACGGCCATGGCGTCCATTACTCCAGATCCAAGGTTCACCAGGTCAAGGTTCTTCGAAGATCAGGAAATGGAGGACGTCATGTTTGACACTGGAGACGTCTATTTCCTCAGCACGTCGCAGCACGTTCTCGTGTGCAAGCCGACGCTGCATCAAGGAGTCCTGCGAGTGCGGGAGGAGTGGCGCCGGTTCATGCCGCAGCACAACCCGCGGCCTACCGCCGCTCGCTACCTCGTGCAGTCTCGTGAGCAGCTGCTCATGGTCGTGAAGAGCCGTGACATCCTCATCCCCGGCTTGGATGATCCTACCGTCCGGCCCGGCCCGGCCCCGGCGAGAGGACGTCGTGGGTGTTCTCGGTGTTCCAGATGTCGCCTGATCCGCCGGCTCATGACGGCGTCGGCGGGCCTGGCTACCCCTGGGCCTGGACGCCGGTGAGCACGCTGCCTGGCCGGATGCTGTTCGTCGGACGTGGCTGCTCCAGATCCTACGAAGTGGCTGCGTTCCCGGGATTTCAGGAGGGCATCTACTTCTTGGATGACGAGGATTCATACGATGTACCCAGGATTGTTCATGGCCGGACATTCCTCTGCTTGAACAACGGCAAGTGGTCCGCCGGGCGGCATCCCGTTGTCAGCCGCTGCTTCTGGCCGGACCAAGGCATGTTGTCGAACTACTCTTCACCGGTTTGGCTTCTCCCTATGGGTGAAGATACTGACAGTGACAGTGACACTGATTCTTACTGAAGCTCAAGTTGTTGTGAAATCACTTGCAAACTCAGTACTGAATCAATGTGCTACTTTGCTCTCTGTACTTAGTAGTTCATTACTGCATTTCATGATGCAAGTAAACTAATTTCATGTGTCTTCATAGTCCATGATGTTTCGATGCCCAGTTATTAGAGAGGGGGGGTGTAACCTAGATAAGTTGCATAAGTATAATCATCATATTCTCCCATAACTCAGGGAGACAAACTTGGCAATACAAGCTATACCCAGAAATATAAAGGTCGCACAACACATAATATCACTAAAAAGTTGATCGATCTGCAGGACCACACAAAAATTACTACTATATACTATCTCTGTTTCACAGAAACAATGGTATTACTCACAGTGTCAAGTACACTGATAAAGTGAAATAAAAAAATATCTCTACTGCATGATTTAAATGTACAGTGGAAATATTGCAGAACACATTAACAATCATATACTTAGGCCTCTTAACGGTATAGTCGGCCAAAAGGCCCGAGCCCGACGGCCCGGCACGTGGCACGGACTTTTGGCCCGGCCCAAGCATGGCACGGGCCCGACAACAGTCGGGCCGTGCCTGGGCCTATACCTCAACACGACGGGCCGGCCCGGCATGGCCTAGTCAAATGGTCAGGGATGTAAAATAGATGAGGGACGCCAAATAGACTTATTTTCAGCCATGTAAGGCATATCCAAAGAGGGATGCAAAATATATTTATTCTAGCCATATAAGACCAGCCCAAAGAGTTAAGGGATGCAAAATAGACTTATTTCAAAAAAGCACGATGGGCTTGTGTCTTCGGGCCGGCCCGGTACGGCCCGAGTCCTATTGAGCCATGCCTGGGCCAGCCTGTGGGCGGGCATGGCCCGGCCCGGCGTGTCGGTCGGGCTGTGCCGGGCCGGGCCGCCCATTTGGCCATCTATACTTAACGGTAAAATAATTTCACATTTATTTATCTTATCAACAAAGTTAGTTACCTCATTGAAAGCAACTTATTTTCGCCGGGCCGACCGGCCTGAGTATATTAACAATATGAGGGGTTTGAAATTACAATTATCAACAACAAGATTGCTGAAAAAGAGAAAGCTTAGCAGTTAGCACCACTGGAGTGGTAAGCAGAGCAAAGCACTGTCACATCCACACAAGAGCCGGCCGGGGGAACCCGACAACCGCTGGGGTGACACCAACTATACTGGAGCTTGTAGATTTGCACCGAGACCTGCAACTTATAGAGACTCACCTGCTTTTTAAGTGCTTGCAATGTTTCTTCATCAGATGACATTCCATAGCTAGATTTGTTCTCATAGATAGCACCTGACACATTCAGCCCTTCTCTTCTGCGCCAAATGCAGGCTATGTTCAATAGCAAGTAGGAGTAACTACCAACTACTCCTAACTTGTGTTGAAATGTGAAAACAAGAAAGCACGCAGATCATGTTTGATAGGAACTATTAATTCAGTAAAAAAACGTGGACAAGATCATGTTTGAAATTAAAGCACTTGATGGCCTAGATGCTTGATGACTCATTCATGCATTTGTTTCCACGCGTCATGTTCATTATTTCGCAAAGTTCAAAACTATGAATTGGGCAGGGGCTGCACAACCACAGATGGGTGCGCGACATCAAGGGCTCACCTTCGAATCGTGCTATTGGAAAGTACCTCAAGCTGTGGAATGTTGTCCAGGATGTTCACCTACGAGAAGGTGAGGATGATGAGGCGATCTGGAATTGGGCAGCCAGTGGGAAGTTCTCCACATCCACGGCCTACAGTATGTTCTTCATGGCCAATAATACAGTCGCTAGATGCGGGAGCCTAATCTGGAAAACTAGGGCCCTTTCCAAGGTAAAGTTCTTCAAGTGGTTGGCGGAAAGAGGGTGTTGCCTCACCGCGGACAACCTCAGCACAAAGAGGGTGGCCGCATGTAGAGTCCGTTCCGTCGTGGCGTTAGCGGAAAAACCTATTTGTTAAAAACTCTATTTGCGAAAATTTGTTCTTCGGTCGTGCTTCGCGTCTGTGCCAAGGTCTCGTCTCTCTCTCTCTGCTCCCTGTTCGAATCCCGAAGAAAAATTCCCAACTCAAAATTCAAATCCAAACTCCAAATCCTTCCAAATCAAAATCCTCTGAAAAAGTCTAGTTTGCGTCCCTCTGTTTTATTGGGCCGCCTTTTCTCGGCTGGCCCGTTTTTGCCTCCTCTCCCCTTGGCCTTTTTCCCCTCCCTCTTGGGCCACGCCGGCCCGGCCCGCTCCCGGGCACGTGCAGCGCACATGCCACGGTAGAGCGCCGACCGCACGCCGCGTGCTCCTTCCTCTCTCCCTCACGCGCGCGCTGCTTTCTCCTCTCTCTCTCTCTCCCCCGCAGCGCCGTTGCCGCCATGAATCCCCACGCCGCGTTCCTTCTCCTCGAAGCCAAAGGCCGGAGCCACTATAAAGCCGCGCCTCTCCCCGTTCGGCCGTCGCGCCATTGCCGTCACTTTCGCCGTCCGCTGCCGGAGCTCGTGGACGCGAGACGCGGACTCCGGGCGCCTCGCTTCCTCCCGTTTCTCACGCCGCCGGCCGCTCTTCACGGTGAACCGCCTCCCCACGGTAAAAGCTCCCTCCGTCTCTCTCCCTTCGTCCCCCTCTTCTCCTCTAGGCCGTAGGGTAGCGTCGTCACCGTCTACCCGTGCTCGTGGACGCAGTAGAGCTGCCGTTTAGCGCCGTTGCGGCCGTCTTCGCTCGCCGCTACGCCGCTGCACGGTGCCGAGCTCCATGCGCCGTTGCCCGCACTCTCCGATGCCACCCCGCCCCTTCCGACGCTGGGGACAAGTTCGTGGACGCGTGTAGATGCTCCCCCTCCAAGGAATCGGTCCCTCGTCGCTCCGGCGAGGTTTTCCCCTTCTCTCGCCGGAGATGGTCGCCGCCGAAATCCATCGCATCTGATCCCACTCCGGTGCATTCAAGCCGTTGGCTCGGCTCCTCATGCGTCACTCTCCACTCTGGTCTTCCCCCCTGTCATACCCGCCTCACACCGTCCCGGAGCCCATCGCCGCCACCCGCCGTCGAATGTCGTCATCGTCGTCTTCCTCCTTTCGTCGTCCACCGTGACCGCCACGTCAGGCGCCACGTCATCTTCCCCCTCTCCCGCTAGGTGCGCGCAGTCCACGGGAGCCGTGAGGCTGCGCGTGGGTCCGCCGCGCACGTGTCCACCCGGCGCATCTATCCCGCACCGAGTTCACCCAACCCTAGCGCCAACTCCCTCCGTGCACCTAGTCCTCGATGAGCTGGGTCACCGACAGGCGGACCCCTCTCGGGACCCCACGCGTGGACCGCGGTCCACCGATCCGGCCTACTCGGCCTCTTTCCTCGCGGCCGCGTCGCCCGCGTGGACCGTGCCTCGCCAGCCGACCCGTCGGCCTCTCCCTGCGTTACCGCTCGGCCGTGGGCCGTCTTCCTCGCGCGCTGACCCGCTTCGCTCGGCCGCGCTCGCACCAGCTCTCTGGGCCGCACCTCGCGACCGGCCCAGTTGCCCCCGCACGCACCCCGTTCGGTCGTGGCCGCCTCTATGCATGCGCCGGCCCGCATTGCTCGACCGCGCCCGTTCTTTGCATTGGGCCGCACCCATCCATCCAAAACAAAGTCCAATTTGCGTCTCTCCTCCATTTCTTTTTCCAAAGGATTTAATAATTCTTTTTCCTTTAGACAGAAAATCAATTAATCTTAGGAAATCCATATCTTCTCCACCCTTCGTCCAATTGACTCCATTCAACTTCCAAAATCCCTCAAAAATTGAGATCTATATAATGGCACAATTATGGGTCATTAATAGGGCTTCCTTTTTACCATTGTGTTGAGTCGCCCTGTTTCGCGTGTAGCTTGGAGCCAGAAGACTCGAAGTACGCGGATTTCGAGGAGTAAGCTCAAGATCTCGAGCAAGGCAAGTCACCTTTGATCAATTGAACCCATAATTTGAAACTAAGTATTTCATTTCTCAAACTATGCATTTTCCTAGGTTACACATGGCAAATTGGCCACGGTTTGCAATATAGCCGGCAGGCCTGACCTACTTGTTGCATTTGACCTCCTTGATTATTGAATGACCTAAACATCCTTTGTCGTCTGTTATGATTAAGCCTCGATATTCGTACCCCAGGTACGCGTACCGTGGCACTCTTCAAAATTTAAAATGATCAACTGGTTAAATCTTGGGTTTAAAAAATCTTTGGAAAACCGGACACCTGGGTCGGTGCCTTGAAAATAAAATGAGTTTCCAAAACTCGCGATGCGGGAGACGTACTGGAGGTACGGTTTTCCCGTACTCGCCTTGAGGACCGATTCCTTGGGAATTACATCCGAGCATATAACAAGTGCGACCACATGGGTGAATGGGACACTCCTGGCTGAGTAACTAGCTAGGCCAGGGAAATCTTGATGCCAATGGATAAGTGGATTCGCCGGGGTGGTGTCGGGGAGGACCCTTGAGCTTCCTGGCACAATATGGTCTGGGACCTAACCTGGTGTTGGTCCGTGGGACCCCTCCCATTGGCATAAGGTGACCCTGAGTCGGCTTTCGAAATGCCTTGTCGTGAAAACCTCAAAGTCACCAGACGTGGCTGTTCTGCACGGGCTGGGTGACCTGGGTTAGTAACGTCGTGTGGATAAAGTGTATCCCCTCTGTAGAGGTTAACAAATTGTTCGAACAGCCATGCCCATGGTCATGGACGGATGTGAGGTGATTCCTTAGCGTAGTTTTGTTTGACTACAGCTTTATGAACTGCCGTTGGTGTAAGGGAATCCTTTCAAATGCTTGTCTTGTGGCTGTCGGGAATAGCCGAACTCGGGGAGTCCGTTTGATGGTTGGTAGGGAGCCAATCGTGCAGATGAATTCAATCTATAAATTTCACTACTCCGGCCGGATGACATGCACCTTCTCGTCCGTGTCGTTGAGAAGCACTCACCTAGTTGCTTTCGAAAGCTTTAAACTAAACTCGAACGCGAAATAACCAGCCTTTCCTTGAAGCTTGCATTAAACACTTAAATTCCCTTGGCTTGCTGAGTACTCCCGTACTCACCCTTGCTCTATATAATTAACCCCCCCCAAGTTCTCGAAGAAAAAGAGATGGACCCCGCTGACGAGGAGTTCTTCCAGGAGCAAGCAGACTTCGAGCAGTAGTATGGTTTCGGCTTAGTTCCCAAGTCATACTTGTGGCTTTGGGCTAGTCTCCGCTTCCGTCTTTTTGTAATGCACTTGCGAACTCGGAGTCTGTCCGCAGTTTCAACAATGGTTGTAACTCTACTTTTAATAAAGAGATCTCTGTCGTTATGATACTCATTCTTCCTGTTGTACCAGCACTGTTTTCTGGAACTGGTACAGGATTACAGGTTAATTTGGATCGCCTTACTCTAGCTTCCTTTCGGGGCTAGCTTGGGGCGTGACACCGCACCAGCAGACATGCATGCTATGTTCGGCTCATGACGAGAGTTGTACGCACCTGTTTGTTTCTTGTCCATAATGGTCAGAGGATGGTTAGCCGCCGGCTTCCAATTACCTGGGGAGTCGGGTTTGGATTTAGGGGATTGGTGGTTGAGGATGCGGCTATTTTTTCGGAATCGCTATAGGGACGCATTTGACACCTTGGTTCTCCTCGTCTGTTGGATGCTTTGGAAGGAAAGAAATGGCCGTGTGTTCCAAAATAAAGAAAGAAAAGATGGGTTTCTCTTTGGTGCCATTAAGGAGGAAATCACAATCTGGAAAGAGGCCGGAGTTTTCAAAGATTTGGGAGAGTAACAGCCGGGTTGCAGCTTCTTTTTTCCCTTTTCGGGAGGTTGACTCTCTAGCAACATCCATTTAAACTTCGACAGCTTCTTGTTGAACTTTGCAAGTTTGTAAATTTGTGCATACCCTCAGTCTTAATGAAATTTGGTCAGCCGTTTCTTTTGGCTGACCTGGCAAAAAAAAAACTATGAATTGCTTTCATAAGAAAGAAAATTATGGACTGGAAACAAAGATGGATGAGACTGATTTAATAAATGGGCCCAGAATGTGAGTATAAGAAAACCTCTCCAGCTCTCAATCACTTTTGAAAGCCCAGATCCCATCAAGATTTATGCACAACCTTATCTACTCTCCCGTCTTTTGCCTAAGTTAGACTGTATTTGGGAGGTGAGGCTGGAAACTCACCTCCCGCGTACGTAAAACGGAGCAACGCATTTTCTTATGATTAATTAAGTATTTACTTTTTTTTGAAAAATGGATTAATATGATTTTTTAAAACAACTTTCGTATAGAATTTTTTTTGTAAAATACGCACTGTTTAGCAGTTTGAAAAGCGTACGCGTGAAAAAGAGAGAGGTGAGTTGAAAAAGTAGATGGCTGAGTGTTACTAACATCGAAGAAAGGGAGCTCACCATAGATGGAGGAGTTGGAGCACAAATTTTGGCGCGGACCAAACGATTTAGAAACTGCCTCACTGTCTTTCCTGTCTCCAGCAGCTCCCTTGTCGCCAAGACACCCCTGCTACCAAACCTTGCACACACCCCTCAGTTTCATGGCTCCGGTGTATTGTTGCTACTTCGTTGCCTGCTTGTATCCACTGTCCACCAACTATCCATCCATGGCCATCCCTTTAAGCCTAACGAATCCTTCCTCTTCTACCTTGACCCTAAACTGGCTCCGGTGTATTGCTGCTACTTCGTTGCCTGCTTGTATCCACTGTCCACCAACTATCCATCCATGGCCATCCCTTTAAGCCTAACGAATCCTTCCTCTTCTACCTTGACCCTAAACCCTAATACAATAGTTCCTTTTCCTAAGGTGTCACCAACATCAAAGAAAGAGAGCTCACCATAGATGGAGGAGCTAGAGCACAAATATTGACGTGGACCCAACGATTTAGAATCTATAAGATATCACTCCCAATTTTCTGTCAAATGTCATTTAGCAAATCCGGTTTTTTCTCTCATACAGTAAAGAGATATACGTGGTGCGAGAATTGAAAAATGTTGGTTTAGCTTTAGTTCATTATGAAATTTTGGTCCAATTATATGGTCCAAGATCGTGGGACAAGATTTATGGATTCTGCATCTCTGCTTAGAGCCTCAGAACTGACTCGGCACCTTACTATTTTTATTTTATTTTCTATGAATGTATATACATATACTATTTTTATTTTATTTTCTATGAATGTGTATACATATAGGCAAATATGTATAGAACAAATCATCAGCATCGTCTTACAAATTACAACAGAAATGTACTCGTTGGATTAGCAAAGTAACGCCTTCTGCACTTGGATGGTTCTTTACAGTGGCCTTGTTGCTTCAAAAGAGACTGCAATGTGGTCGGAGCCACAGGCACAGGTTCATCAAACACCCGAACGTAGATGTGTTTATCAACTGCCAGTTGTTCCAGCAAGGTCCTGCATGTCTGAGAACAGAGAAGGTATATAAACAAATGAGGGGGTGAAGCTAAAATATTGTTATCACTGTCATTTGAATATAGAATATACAAATGCATTCTTTTTAGAAGGAATATGCAAACATAAATATGAAATGTAGATGGGGTAACATACCTGAGGATTCAGTACATCCATCCGACAGATAAGGTGCTCCTGAAACACGCAGAGCAAACGGTCAGAATTTTATTTTATTTTAGATGGAACGACCAAAACTTGAATTGTGCTTCCATGCTTCACTCCCATGCATTTGGCACAAATTTCAGAGCACCACTCAAGGGGAAAGCCGATTCAAATAATCAGATCCACCCTTTTGTTGGTGTTTTCAAAGTCATGCATTTAAGTATATGAAGAAAGTACCCCCCAAAGAATTTTTAAAACAATGATGTTGATAAACGATAACTAGAATCATAACTCCAGATGGGAATGAAAACATCTTTAAGTAAAACATTCAAAACAACAAACTGATGAATTGAAGGCAAACCAACTATACCACATGATGACATGAGGATCCTTTCAAAAAAAAAGAACATGATGACATGAGGGGCTTTAAATAACTACTAGAACAGTAAGAAATAAAGAGAATCCGGTAAGAACGTAGTGAAATTGATGTACTAGAGGCAGTTGAAACCCGTTACCATAACATACAGAACAAGCTAAGACCATCAGATGCACAAGGGTAAAGGGAACATTATACAAACACAATGCTATTAGATCATGGACCTATCAGTCAGCTTCGGATCTTTATTTGTATAAATCTTTTGAACAAAACATCAGCGCTAATTATGACAGTTAAGGAAATTATTCATATCACAATCTTATCCACAAAACTAAGCTTACCCACAAACATTGCAAACGAAAGAAAAAAATAGAAATATTCCAACAATATGAAAAGCTTGATTTTGAACCTCCAATCTGGGACATATGGAGTTCAATTTTGAAAATTTTGCTCGGAGAGTAAAAATGTGACATTCTTACGTAAAGTCTTCCTAAAAATCTGGAGATTAAATTTAATAAAAAGGATACTTTGGCCAAGAATGACATTTTAACATAATACAAAACTTTTAGCAATGTACAATGAACAAAAGTAAATTATGGCTGACCAAAGAATGCACAGATTCAGTGGCATATAAAATTTTCCCAAGACAGAAATAAATAGGTCAAAATAATAAAAATGAACACGCACCTCCACAACTCCTGGATATTGCATGATATGCCCAATAATTCGACGGCTTAAACCTTCATAGACAGTGCCATTCATGCTACCATCACCATTTATCCACGGCAATATTGGGTGATAAATATGCCTTCCACAAGCATGACAGCAGCCACTCCCCCCATTGTCTTGTGTTGGAGTAGATGGCCTTTCATCCTCTCCACTGTGCATATGAGGTGAGCTTGAATTGCTTTGGACATCAAGGACTGTCACAGTGTGCCCATCGCCAAGCATTCTTACAGTTCGCTGCAAATTACTAGCCATCCCATGCTTATCTTTGAGTGTATTTTCAGCGTCTCCAGTTTCTGCTATTTCAAAAGCCGGATCTCGCAAACAGCTGCAACCACTGTATTTTGCAAGTGTGGTTATATGATACTTTGACTTATGTAAAGTGTCAACGATCTGCACCCCATCGTATGCATTGACCTGTGATTTGTGAAGCAATTGAACAACTTCAGAGACCCATATATATATTAGGCTTTTTAGCAGGACCTATATATATTAGTTAATTTAGAGGAAATAACATAAAATGTGGCCAAGAAGGCAGAAAGAAGTATAGATTCTTACATGCAAGCAGTGCATTGTTAACCAGTGCTTTATACATATTTAATTATGTTAATGAAAATTGCAATGTAAATCATTTGTTTGTTGAAAATCTATGGACAACTGGTAATAAGCAACAAAACAAAATGCGAACAATTGAAATATTCACAACTAGGGACATATAAAGTGAATTAAAACAAGTTCATTGATAGACAGTAGTCAAACAATAAAGTACATTACTAATGTACTATATACTTGTTCACAGATTTACCTTAAAAACTAGCTTAAATATCTCAAGTGTATCAATAATCACCTTGATAAACTGCATGCCTGCAGAGGATAAAACAAAACAAATGAACTATACCAAGCAAAAAGATATAGCTTTATGTAACAATTAATTTCTACAAAAACTTAAAAAATATTTATTGCTGAGGATACCTAGTGGGTGCAGTGCCTGTGACATTTCTCTTAAATCAATTCCTTGTTCACCAGTTTGACGAATAACAGAAAATGCATTTCTGAACATGTCAGAAGACAATATGAATGATTCATCTTTACAACAAGATAATGATGGTAACTGTTTGGCATATATATTCATAGCATCCCAAGGCCATCCGCTATAAGAACTCTCCAAATGAGACGCAGACAATAAACAACGACATGAACTGGAGTTGTTTAAATATGATAGCATCTTTTGGCTTTCCACCTGTGAACTAACATCCTTGCTGCCCATTTCCCTGGCTAAGGTAAAAATAAGGCATTCTTCATCATGTAATGCATGCATGAGATTGCATGTTTGGTTTTTCTCTTGATTCAAAGCCACTTGGATTCCAGGGAAGCCTTTCTCGCGGCGATAGCAAAAATCACTTTCTATCTTCGGCAAAGGTTTGTGTTTCTTACTCTTACTACTTTTCAGTTTCACTTTATCAGCCTTGCGTTTGTGAGTGCTGTCATCCAATTCACTAGTATCTTCAACAGAAGGAATACGGCTGTTAGGCTCATCAGCCTCATCTAAAGGAATATGGCTGTTAGGTTCATCGGCCTCACCTACTCCTTTACTTGGCAAGGAAGGTGAAATGCACATTTCTCCTGACAAAACCAGAGAAAAGAGGTGAACAATTTCCCCACATTGTAGATCTTGATACAAATATACTCTACTGTCCATGGTATTCTTTTGCTGCGCTATAAGCCATTTCGAGAATTCAGAAGCCTTCTTCCCTGAACCAAATGGGAAGGGTGAGTGAGAAGCATTAAAGAAGAATTTTTCAGAAAGTGTGGCAGGCTTTGTTCCATTTCCAGTGACCTGCAAAACAAGGGGGAGTATGATATATGATTAAAAATCGAGAACAAGGTATCCAACATCGAAGTGTACCACACACAGGACCTTCTATTAGATATGTATTGTTTGTGTGACGGCTTATCATGCTTGAGCATATTTTAAATTCTAGACTACTAATTGCAATTACAAATAGTTTTTTCATTGAGTAGGGGAAGAAAACAATCTTGATTTCACAGCCAACAAAGGTTTTGCATGTAAGTCTTAAATTCAACAGGATGGTATTAGAAATACATTTATTTTTCATATTGCACGTTTCAACAGGGGGGGTATAGAATAAATGTATAAGCTGGTTGAGCATACTAAAGAAATAAATAAAATATATTTGATATATTGATGGAAAGATAAGGTAAGAAACACTAACTGTGAAGTTTCTCTCTCTCAGAAAGGAAAAGGCTGTAAAAATTTCCCTCTCGGAATAAAGCTGGAAGGTGGCTGTTAATGAAGCTTGTACTTCTGGTCCCGATGATGTGCTGAGAAAAACCATCTTGAGGAGCTCTAATGCATTGGCAACAGCCAAGGACTTGCATACATCTCTTTTAGCGATTTCATCTTTGTTAGGTATAATGACTTCTTCATGAGATCTGAAGAAATTTTCCATATTTTTACTTGCATGGATTGCAGTTGGATATCTAAACAGTTTTACATGTTCATGGGGTCCACTTTCTGGAACTGCAGTGCTTATGCTGGTTACACATTGGCTATCCTGATTATTCCAAGGAAAAATCAGTATTGAATAAAATATATGTTAGTTGAGGATGAAGAGATAATTACTTACTGTCTGTTCCTGCCCAGTTGGAGTTTCCTCGGCATTAGCATCATTGTTCACTTCATTCTTAGAACTGATTTTCTTGGTCTGGTCCATTTTTTCTAGTTGAATGAACTCAAGGACTTCATCAAGCACACTTCTTATTTCCTGATCTTCAAAATTATCCCAATTGAATTGCTCAGAATCCACACAGTTCTCATTGTTAGAATTTGAGACTTGGCAAAGTAATCCTCTCGCTTTCGATATCCTTTCCCTTTCAAGGTGCTTAGCATAACGTATCCCAAGAAGGTTGCAGATTTGGCTCACCGCTAATCTTATGTACATTTTTGCTCGTAAGTCTGACATCCTTCTACAACATGCTGCTGGTGAAGCTGGAAGATCAGAGAGAGAGTTCCAATCTACACAGGAAGATCTTGCTCCACGTGCTGCACGGTATCTAGTGTATATCATCAGCAATTTCCTGCAAATAATATTAGCAAATCAGGCCCTAGCATCATGTAAAACTTTTCATCTCCACGTATGACTAAAACTGAGACTAAGATACCTGTCAGATTCGTATGTCCAAAATAATTTTTTCTCTTTCATGAATTTTCCTTTGTTCTTAGAACTTTCCATGCATCTTCTTACAAGGGCAGATCGATTGATCATTGGACTGCTTTCCTTATCTTCATCTGTATACACGGCAGAATCAATGTGGTATGTGGGTGTTCTGCTAGTTTTGGATACCGGCAGATAATGTTGTTCTGGTAGGTCAGGGTATGATAGAGAGATTCTCTCTGTTACTTCTTCATTCGGAATAGACTGGGATGATCTCTGCTGAGCTGATCCGCTAGCTTCAACTTTTTGTTTAATAAACTTCAGGGTAATCTCATCAGCAGATCTTTTCCTTTTCTGAGAGGTTGACCCAGAGCTAACTTTTTGCTGACTTCGTGTAACAGGAACTCTTAGCTGTCTATGACGTTGTCTATTCTGGGAGGAGACACAAAGCACCTACATAAGTAGAAACCAATCCAACCAGTCAATGCTATTGGATAGTAACCATAGACATAACAAGAAAATAAAATTCCACTCAGTAACAAAAAGGATATTGTAATAAGTAGACAAAACAAATCAGCCATACAAAAGTTGTAACTAGGATGATGAAACCTGATGGCTAACAATGAGTAGTTAAATAGAAAAGAATAATGAAAGAAGCAAGCAATTATTCCTGATAGGATAAACATAATGAATAAAACATAAGACCGTACGAAAATCCCCTTACTGCTAAATGATTTATACATGTTATTATTGCCAGTTTCCATGCTAAAAATTCTTTCATTAGCTAAAAATACTCCCTCCATTTCACAAAGATTCTTGTTCTAGCAAATATCAGACAAAGTAAGAAGTTGTGGAAAATGACATGGTTACCCTCATTTAGGTCATCCCAAACATGTCCCAAAGCTATCATTAATTGTGTGGTTCAGAGCTTGAACCCCTTAGGTTCCTGACTATTGGCATCTCCGATGCAAATTAATGAAGGGTAAGGTCTAATTAGCTCTAAAAATGCATTGGAACGTGAGAATGACAAACATTTTGATAACAAATTTGAATGCTAGAACAACAATCTTTGTGAAAAGGAGAGAGTACAAACGAGAAAAGAACATATGATGAGATTGCTCTTTGTTATCAGGAATTAATAGAGAACTGCTGATGGTGCAGCATTGCTGAGACAAAAAAGAAAAAGACTAGGAAAAATAATACATTTTAACTACCCTGAAGAATCCAGTTTATCTACTAAACCCCCTAAGCTTCGAAAATCAGACCACCCCCTATCATCAGTCTTTTCTTTATATCAGCAACCCCTGGATGCTGCTCCCATTCAATTTAGTGACACACCCATGGTCATAATGGCCTGCCACTAGCTTTTCTGCACCACTGTGTTCGCAATGCTCTTACTCACCACAGTGCACTAAACATCCTTCCACTAGTTTCTCTCAAGGCCAGTGGTGACGACATGCTTGGGGCTTTGGCTAGGCAATTTCTCCTACAAATTATTCATTAAGTGTGCACGCTATAGGCTCTCACAGGCCGTAGCATAATGTGCCCCGTGCAAATATCAATAATGGATCACACATTCTGCAGCACCAGCGCTGGCCTCTGCCAACCTACAGACTTCACTCATCACGCATGTCCTGCGAACCATGGCTGCCATGTCAATCCTCACCAGTTACCCTCAAAATATTCTCTCCTTTATCTGAGAATTCATGAATTTGCCCAACTTCCCATGATGGGTTACATGTCCACACTCCACTTGTCATGTGGGGAATTCCGTTCCAGAGGCGAAGGTGCAGGGCTGCGGCAAACAATGGTGCCGGTGCGATGCAGGACGGGAGCGGAGTTGAGTCTGTCATCTATTTAATCAGTTGTAATCGCACGATACAAGTCAATGAAGAATATTAATCTCTAAACTATCTTTTGATCTACGTCTTGATCTTCCTACCCTTGGTGTGCCCTCTCTGTGCAGTGCGCACTTCTTTCTTTCTGATCGCCGTGCATCGCTGTTCACGGGGATTGTGGCCAAGGCTGCCTGTTCATCACGGTTACTACCTTCGCTCAGCGTCGGGCCGTGACACCACTGTAGAGGTTGTTCACTTGGGATTAATAATGTGGCAATCTTGCCATCTTAATTCACCCCGTGAAAGAAAATGAATGTATACAGGGGATGACCTCAGGATCATACAGTTAACTGCTGTGACATTAAGCATTGCCATCTTGATTTGAAGTTCTATTGGTCTAGGTGTGGCTTTCTGTTTTACCCTTTCTTTTAATACTTAATAACATGTGACTTAGTTGATTTGTTATCTTAGTTGTCTCCATGATATGCGGAGCTGTCCCATAAACATAATTGGTCTAAGAAGAGGCAATAGCACTTTGACTGAACCAATGTGGCAGTGCAGAATAAGATTTTTTAAAAAAGGAAGTGTATTCCACAGAACTCTAGATGGAAGCAGAGATACATACCTGCTGTACAGAGAGATTTAAATCCTTTGCAATTATGCGACAATCTTTATAAGAAAGTTTCCCCTTCTCAGTGACATTCATAACACGCTGTTGTAATTCTAGTCGTTGTTCTGTAGTCATTACCCTAAGTGAACTCCATGAACGAGGATGAGAAACCTACATGGAACAGGGTGTTATATAGTACAAATGAAAATCAGAAGTTCACAACTAAGGCCTAAGCGATCTCAATACACTAGCCAGTACCAGCCAATATTGTTTACAGTGGGGATAATTGTTGGCCTTAAAAAATAGCTGAATAGATGTTGGAAAATTTTCAACAAAATAGTACATTCTTGCAGCTGACAACATATATAGTAAAAAAGAAAATACAAATGTGAAATGCATATCAGTATCTCCATGAAACTAGCCAACTAGAGTTTCAGAACAATAGTGAAACAGTTTATAGCAATAGCAGTCAAATATGGTATTGAAGGTCACATAGATGGCAAAGTTGGAGGCCATGAAGTTATGAAATAATATGTGAAGGCCAGCACTACCCATTCAAAAACAAAATGCACATTTTAGTAGAAAGAATCTTATAGAAAAAACATTTTACCACAACCAGAAAAAAGAAATGATATCTCATCAAATGCAGGGTATGTAGAGAATGAAACAAAGGTTAGTGCAAAAATCACTCTGCGGTTAGCCAACTATGTCAGTCATACATGAATCATATTTGAGAAAAAATATACACATATTGCTTAAGGGATAAGAAAAAGAAAAATGGTCATTAAAAAAAAATAAACTCGATAGCAAGATGTCATTATTACTAGGTAACAGTGAAACAATATGCAGCGGTGATGGCAAACCTCAGGTACAGAACAGCCAGGGAAGGCACTTGACGGCTCAGCAAATCCAGCTGTTAAATGACAGTACTCTAACGTTTCCCAATAAGCATCAACAGACTCCTGCTTTGAAAGCATAAAATCGTGCCGAAATTTTGGACGATTGTTCACATCAATGTGAGATGAGGGTAAAAGTTTTGGTGTAGGTTCTTCAATGTAAGGCCTGAGCACCAATGAATATGTAGGCACAGCATCTGATTGCACACCAGAATCCTCTACAGATTCTTTTGCAAGTTGGATCAACTAAAAACAGAGACAAAAGCTTGTCATTTAAAGTCTGTTGCACACTATCCAATCAAGATAGCATGCAAGCTGAATTTCAATAAACTTGAAGTGGACTTGCTAGACCAAAAAATGCAGCAGGAAAACATCAATATAATCTAGTTTTATATTCTTAGTTTCATGAACAATAATATTTGCTGCTCTCATAATGTTAACTGCAAACATCAAATATAAAGAACATTACCTTGAGCTTATCTAAAATAGTTATTAAGCGTGAGAGTCGACCCTTGGCATGAGTGTCCATCAGCTGATCATATTCCTTGGTAGGAATTTCTGAAAGTGTTTCTCCAAGACTACGCTTAGTTATGACACTATCAATCTTCTTTGCTGATCCTACAACTTGTAGAAAGAGTTCAAGTGACATTTCTTTTATAGCTGCCGACATTGAAAACAAAAGACATGACTGATTAAGGTTCTTGTTGAGATGCCCTTCTTTGGCATAATCAGATGGGCTGCACCGATTTGACAAACTGCTAACATATAACCACAGAAATTTATGTAACAGCTTTGCCCGAATCATCTTTGCGCCTATGAAACCATTGGCATAAATAGCTTCTAGTACTAATGGTTTGTTAACTTTGGCTCTACGTGGAATCCTCAAACCATGTATGGCAGCTGTCTGCTGTTTATTCTTCAATTTAGTTACTGCACGTGAACGAGTTTCAGTATCAAAATTCCTTTGCCTGTCCTTGATTTCATTTACAAGTTCCATTGACAAGTCCCCAACAGAAGAATGCAGTATTACATCAACAAGATGATTGCGAGCGTAGTTTGTGACCAAGGGGACGCTAACTTTGATACACTTGCAGCTGCCCTCTTTCTGAAGCTTATTCACTGTGCTAGTCAATGTCTTCCTATCCATTGTTTTTCCATTCTCCTTTTCAAGTCTCTCTAGCCATTTATGTAACTCCACCATCAGTACAAATTTCTTTTTCTGAAAAGGGAAAAAGGCAAACATTACAACGCAATTGGCATGCAAGGGTGTGCGTACACAATCCATGCGCATGACTCTGTGTGTGTGTGTGTGTGTGCATATATAAAAGAACAATGACTTCCAACGCATCTGTATTTCAGTATATGGTTCATACAAAAATTGGTTGACAATAACTTAGCAGGCAACCTTCAACATATGAAGAATTCTTTTATGTCTTTGATCATCACGAATTGAAGTAGGACGGTGGCACCTCTTCCTCTTACCCAAGGTAGATTTATCTAAAACAAAAAACACAAGATCACTTTAATTGACCAGACTAGTATTTGTCTATGCATATTATACAACCTTTGTTGATTTTAAAGGCACTCATGCGTCATGAGATTTAACAGTTGTAGTTTTTTTTACCAACATTTAATACAAAAACTGTATAAAAAGTTTAGTTGTAGTGATTCATAAAAGTGATACCTTAAATTCACATCCAATGTACTTACATATTATCAAAATTTTGCAGTTATTACGAAAATCATAAAAGAACTAATGGTCAAAATTCAGTACAATGTAATTCAAAAAAAAAATCAAGCCTGCAAGAGAAAATTTTAAAAATGAACTTGTAATTGGATCAAATATACAAAAAATCCCTCAACATGTCAAAGAATTGCCCTTAATTTTGATCTAACTTGGACTCCTCAAAGAAAACAAAATGGGTTTGAATATTATCATACGATCTGACAATGGGTGCATGAACCAGGGTATATTATTGCTTATTTATTTGAATGGAATTACATTTGGATCCGTGGGCACCCACAAGTCAAGGTCAAAATAAGTCAGTTTGAGGCAGCACAAACACCAAATGGTCTTACAGAAGCGTGGCAGTTCCCACTTCCCAGAGAGACAATGAGCACAGGTTTTACACAATAAATAGAAAGTGACAGGAATTTAGATTGATGTACCTTCCTCAAGTAGTTGAGAAGCTCCAACACAAGTTTCACGGTTACTCAGGAGGTGAGGTCCGATTGGTTTCTCAGAGCATTCTTCTTCAAACAAGAATTTGTTATCAACACATGAATCACCCTTAGGCCTAGGAGGACCTGATCCTTTAGATGGGGCTAGTGACCACAAATCGGCACAATAATCATGATCATCTAGGAGCACATCAAAATTTTGCAGAGCAACACCAGCTTTGTAGTGTGAAAAGTTTTTTGAAGTCCAAACTCGGTATTGTGATGTTTTATCTGGAACTTCAGACTCCCAAATCAACTTGAATCTTTCAAGCATAGATGAAACTCGTTTGTGGAGCCTTTTTGAATTGTTGTGCCCAAGACGTTTGCCAAGCTAATTGGAAGTAATATGAGAGCATGAGTTGCTGATTTCAATAAATATAGAAAACTAACATGCCACACCAGACGAGGTAAGCAGAAACAATCCATATTACAGTAGAATGTGCCTGTGCTGTGAACCGCAATAGATCTCAAATATATTTTTTCATCCGATTACAATCAAGAAGGATAATGTATTGGCAAGAATTTTTATGTCATAATTAGGCTATCTTATCTCATTTAAGTTGGGCAGTCAATAAAATTCTGAACAAAAATTGTTATGCCCACTGTAGCTCAAACAAAAATTAAAGTATTTTGTGCTACTAGAAATGAGCTAGGCACAAACCATAAGTAGGAATGACCAAATGTCATTCCCTGTTTGCATGCAAGTATATCAGAAATTATGCCAGTAGCAGTGCATGCAAACATCTCAGATATGCGACAATGTATAGTTTATATGCTTGTATAGGTTATATAAACGACAATACAAATTTTGACTATGATTGTGTTTAAAGGTCAATATTGAAACTAAATTAACCCCCCAATAACTAGCCTGACATGTTAAGGCAATAAGGCCCAGTGAAGAACATGGAATTTTTCACAATCTCTGTGGGAATTCAAATGATCCTTATGAATGTCCTACTTTGAGGGTCTAAACTTTTAGGTTTAAAGATGGATTGGTTATGATTATTGATATTGAAATTCACCTGGATATCTCACTCCCTTGCATATGGATTGGGATTTGCTGTTATGGGCTTTTTCCCTTTTTTGAAAACATAGGAGAACTGTGCTTCATTTCATTAAGAAGAGAGAAATATTTACAAAGAAAGGGCCAAGGACCCCTCCCACCAAGAACACTTCCAACAAGTCACACATAACTGAGGCCCAACCAACAAACCCACTAAAACTAACTCACTGCCAGGGTAAGCGACTTACAAAGAAACTCATGGAGCGCATGGGCTCCCGCTAAACACCATAAACTACCCTCATTAGCCACAGCTTGCAGCACCCCCACCACATTAGGATTAGCACTATTGAAAACACAATCATTACAGTGTTATCAGCCCAAGGTGTAGCTTAGGTACTGTTCACACGCGAACTGTAGAGTTTTTGCAGTTACTGTGGCGGCGCAAGGACCTATTTCCATAATATTAGGCTTACGTTTCTGAGAGGAGTCAAATTAACCTACCTATATAAGGATGTGGTTGTACCTACTTTCAATAAGCAATGACAAAACAAGAAAAGGGCTGACCAGAGCCTCTAGCATGCCAAGAGAAGCCCATGCAACCAGAGAGTGAACAGCATTATTCCCAACCTTAGGACCCTTACCTTGACCTAATCCATAACATTAACCCGGTTATTTTGAAAAAAAAAAGAAGGAAATTTGAGATAGTGATAACAACATTGACCATAAGGGTGTTGAGATTGATATTGAAGTGGAAGAACCTTCTAGCAATCTAGCCAATTTGTCATAGCACAAGCTCATGTTCATCCATCACTATGTATAAAAAGGTCATATCACTCCGACATGTCAAGATGCTATTGCTGGCCTTATATCGCATTGCTGGCAAAGCTCTAGCATGGTGGTGCACATCGTGCTTTGCTGCTATGCTTGGCCTACACAAAAACTGATGCTCCGCTAACGCAGTCCACATGAAGCCTCCAGCTCTCTACTGCCATGATCAACCTATGTTGCACCCCCTCAAGCCCACCACCACACACCTAGCCTTCATTGTTGCAATCATGTCACACCGATGATGTGTTGCAATCATGCCGCACCAATCGTGGCCAAATTGGACCCGTAAGGAGAAAAGATCTCATTTGGAAACAACAAGGATGACCAATGATGTAGGAAAAAAATTTGAGTAAATGTTAATTTGTTTGTTGAGGAAGTATAATTTGTTTTTGTCTGAGATTCGTTTTGGAGATAAAAGAGGGAGATGGGAAATTATTTCTGTTCTCCGTCATGATAAATCGACTACTACAACTAAGTTTTTTAAAGCAAGTGCATTGTTTTCTGTATGATTGTAAATAGTAACTAGATACTATCAACGAGGAACTTAGGTGGAAAATTATGTATCACTACAATGAAGCTGAATGGCACTTTGAAGCCGCAATATAAAGGCACTCTTGATGCTATGAAGAAATTTTAGCATATCATTAAAAAGAACATGATACACCAAATGTTGAAAGGTTAAGAGACATACCTCAACAAGGGTTATACCCTTTGGCCCTTGAGCACTGATCATATCATATATACAGTTTTCTAACGGGAGTTCCATAATTTGGTCAGTTGCCTGCTCTTTCTTGCCAAGTTTACAGTTTGAGGTCTGAGGTTTTGGCAGAAACTCATTTGGATCAAATTTCTTCAAAAGACGTAAACAGCGAACAATCTGAAAAAGAATAACATGTTTATAGCTTATGGTCAACAAAGTATGTGATTGAGCAAATGATTACAGCTGAGTGAGGCACAACAGGCTGAATAACTATGTCACTACATGCCTAACAGATCATATTATTGCATGTTTTCATTGCAGCTGTGAAAGAAAATATAGCATACAAGTGTTTCAGTTGCCCAGATTTTACTGTTGGATGGAACTGCTCCAGTCATGTAAGCATGCTAGAAGGACGAGTCCTTAGTTGTCTAACCATGTTTCAAGAAAAAACTTGTGCACTCTGTTTCAGATTATTTTAAATAAAAATAGAACTGGAGTCATAGCCTCTTTGTTAAAAAGAAAAGAGGCATGAAATTTGGTAAAACAAATTTCAACCTGCATCCAAACCAGGGTATGAAACCGTGCTGGCGATTTCTGAAGCCCAAAAGATTTTCAAAACAAGAAATCAATTATTTTGAATTTACTGTTCTTGACCAAAAAAAAACACCAAGAACCAAAAGAATTAAGCCCAAATATTAGAAAAAGGCATATAACTGAAACAACTACAAAGTGGGAGGAAAGATAATTTCACCTTATCATCAACTTTGGCATCAAATTCTTCAACAAGTTGTGCGTCTCTAAGCCTATGCAGTACCTAGAGAAAAGGTGTCGCGGTAACACCCAAAGAAGTGCAACCATAAAGTGTATAACACAAACAATAAGTGATTACAAGCAAACTTACATTTCTCCATGCTCTATGCCCAAATGCCATCCTGTAATTGAGATCAATTTTTATGTCTGACACGACAAGAGCCTATAGGAAGTAGTTGCTGAAGGTTAGAAAACTGGAAAAATGAAAAAGAACACCCAAACAAATGAACAGAACAATTGACCTTTCCACTAGCTTCTTCAAGTTTGTCACATATGGTTTTCATTGCTGGAAGATAGTCATGGATAGAAACATCATTATTGTAATTTACACCAAAAGTTCCATCTTGTAGATCATCTATATCGGTCTCTTCATTGCTCACCAATTGTTCGGGCTTTATAATTTCAATTCTCTGGTGTGAATTCATACAGTCTTTGGCATATCTAGAGAGATACAATGAGTTGGTATTGATTACTTGCTTATTCTGTGAAGCATCTTCCTTCTCAGCTTCATTGCCTTTAAACTTTATAATAGTTGATCGTCTAACAATTAACTTGTGCGACTGAAGGCTCTGCACAATATAATGGAAGTTGTTCCCTTTCATGCCAAAATTTTTGCACAGGTCGTTTTGTGTTACACCAGAAGTCCTATGACAAATACAGGAAATAAGTTATTGCACACATTATATCAAAGGCACTATACTTCGTTCGCCTATGAACATTTGATAATTTGACCAAATTTGATCAAATGTCACATTGGGTAGATGTTGTGACCAAATGCCACATTGGGTAGATGTTGTGACCAAATTCCACACCAGATGATAATTTAGACCAAAATGTCACACACCACGACGCACCTGCTTGCCCCGACATGTTGTAAAGCCTTCTTCTGGACGGCACTCATCTCCGATTTGGAGTACCTGAGATCATACATGCCAAGGAAGTTGTCCCTGAGCGCGGCGCTCGCAACCAGCCGCATGCCCAGCCGCTCGGCCTCCTCCACGCCGACCTTGGGATCGTCGACCGGCGGCCCCTCCGCCTCCGCCTCCCCCAGCACGACGCTGATGACGGGGAGCACGATGAGGCGGGCCCAGACGGCGCGCCTGACAGCCGGGCCAATTGGGAGGCCGGCCGCCTCAAGCGCGCCACTGAGCGCCGCCCAGAGATCGGTCACCGGGATGCCGGCCGAGAGGCGGGCGCTCACCTCCTCGAGTGCCACCGAAACGAGCGCATCCATGCCCACAACTCGAGTAAGGAAGGAGATGGGTGTTTGGGGTTTTAGGGTTTTGGCTCTAGTCTCATACTCTCATCTGCTAGCTTCAGCGCTCCAGGAGGAGGAGGTGGAGGCAGCGCGTGCCGTGCCGCGATGGCCGCGCGGGATCAGGAACCGCCGGCTCCGGCCTCCGGGATTGGCAGCGTGAGATGAGGTGGTTGGTGTTCCGTACTTCCGTTCCGTGGGGTTCAGGTTCGGCGTGCACGAACTGTTTAGCGAATAGGCCCTTAAACATTTTGGATTCTATTACTCCATCCGATTCCAAATACAAGTCATCTCCCGTCTTCTCAACTTTTTCTTAGTGTAAATTGTTTAGAACTTCAGCCACCTTTTCATATTTTCTTCCTCACTTGAAAAAGTGCCCATGCGTTGTAACGGAAAAAAAGACGAAAAAATTAAGAAAAAGTTAAAAAAGATTTACATTATATAATTAATTAAAATATAAAATTTTTGGAATACTTGGGTATTTTTTAAGTAGGTAGGTGTATAATTAAATTAATTTATAAGTAAATTAAGTATGGAAAATAAAATGATATGGCTGGATTTAATTTTTATTAAATTCACCATGATTAATTACACTCTTTGAAATTTTCTTAGAATTTTCAGAGCTTAATTTCTAATTTTAATAATACAAACATCATTTGAGCATTTATTTAAATAAAAATATTCCTTTTACTTTGGGCCATTTTCAGCCCATTCCTTCCTCAGCCCGCACCCGAGCCGGCCCACTTTCCTCCCTTCTCCTCCCCTCCGCCTCAGCCCACAAGCACGCGTCTGGCCCAGTAAACAATCAAAAGTCTAATTGGTGTCCCCTTGCTTCTCCTCTCACTGTCGTGTGGGCTCCATAGCTACAGTGTCATTCCCTACCTCTGTCCGGAGTCACTCAGCTTCCCGACACAACCTGAAGCCGCCTTCTCCGTGAAATCTGGCCACATCCTTGGATATAATTTAAAATTGATTGAGGGGTTTCGATGCTTATCTCCTCCTCTTTCCATTTTCCCAAAAATAGTAGCAAATTCGCTTCGTATCGAGCTCGGAATCAAGCTCTGTCCTAAACAAGCGAACTCTAGAGTTCAATCCGTTTCGCTTGAAAAAAAATCGCTTAGCGTGCGGATGATGATGATGGACGAAAATTGTCCTAAAAGCCTTATGTATTTTTTAATTACGTATTTGGTTCATGTTCGCTTGTTTTTTCTTTTTTGCTTTTCAATGCCCACTTGAGCAAGCCGGAAGGAGAGTCGCACGCCACTGTCTTCTTCGACCCAGGCAACGACTTTGGCCGCTTTGACTTGTTTCTCGTCGTTCGATCCACATGAATTTGTGTCCAAATCTGTCAAGAGGAAAACACCTCAGCTAAACACCATTTACATCTGCCAAGAGAAGCTAAACACCTTTTACATGCAGTACACGATCATGCTGATTTGGGTTGCACCCACGCACCCACTACCCATAGAGCACGTCGTGGTTGCCCATAGAGAAATCAAATGTGGATGACCTTGGCAACCACGTCAAGGGCGCGGGCGCAACCACAGACCGAGTGGCCCGGAGAAGCAACGAGACCATGTCGAGGTGAAGGCGCGAAGGACGTTGTCACAGTAATTAGGATGGCAGCGCACCTGAGAGAGGAGGCATCCGCTGATGCCAAGACATCGGAGTGACGGACAGGAGAGGACAGGGAGTTGTGGAGATTAGAGAGGCCGTTGATGCTCTGAACTGGTGGCGGCTAATGGCGAACGGATGAGGGCTTCTTTCTGATACGCGAGCGCAGGCGCTGTTAGATGAGCCAAGTCGTGAAGCGAAGAGCGTGACGGACGAAAATTTTTTGTGACGATTAAAAAAATATTAATTTTTTAAGTAGTTAAGATAAGATTTGTCCTGGCCAAATTAATGACGTTGGTTTTCATGCAATATAGTGGAGGCACCGTGTGTTTCTCTTCTCTTCTATCTACCATTATAAAACTAAAATTATTTTTGTCAAGATTTTTGATATGTCGTCGTCCTATTCCGATTCTCGTTCGTCCCGTCGTTGGCCTCTATCCGCTTAATTCTATACGCAGTAGACCCGCGCGGTTTTGATGTGAACCGGACAATAAACCGCACCGGTCAGGCCACACAACAGATCGGCCTCTCAAATGGGCCAACATATCAAGGCCCAAATCCTTCCGCAAGGCCTGCAATACTAACATATCGAGGCCCAAATCCTTCCGCAAGGCTCACAATACTACTTATTTAATTGGCAAAGAAATAAGTCCCCTTTTTGTCCCTCAACTTTACATCGAGTCTACATGACATTCCTAATCCCCAATATCAAAAATATCGATTCTTTAAGTGTTCAAAATCATGCAAAGTAGGTCCTTGGTAGTATGATGTCTGATTTCGCTTACGTGGCATTCTAGTCAGCAAAAGAAAATAAAAAAATATGTAAGGCCCACATGTAAGTGAGAAGAAAAAAAATATATGGGGCCTACGTGTTAGCGTCCTCTTCTTTTTTCTTTTTTCTTCTGAACCACACACAATGCGCGGGTGTTGGCAGCGAGAAAGGCAACTGATGAGCTCACGCAACCTCTGGAGGAGGCATGATGTGACCATGACTACCATTGATATAACCGTTGCTCACATCATAAGACAACTGTAAGACATCGAGATTAAACCGCGGATATTCTGGAATCCAATTCGGCCACCTGCTATAACGCTGACTTTAAATGGCCTCCAAAATTGCATACGAGCTCCGTTTTGGGCCCATGAGTATTTGGTGGAAAGCTCTCGGAGTCCTCTGTTCAACAGATCTGGCCTCATTACCAAGTTCCATCTCAATCAGCCGTAATCACAAAAATAAGATGTTGTGTCACCTATAATGGGCATATGTGTTTGTAACTTCATCTGGGACTCCGGCCCAAGTGGAGCCCATGTGGGGTGTGCCCCAATCTGGTGGAGCACGACCCTAGGGACCCATTGGTCGTCCTCCCACCTCTTTAAATAGCTTGGTACCCCTTTAGGGTTTATTGAGTTTCGTTAGATTAAAGTTTTAGTCATTGCTACTTTACCTTATAGTTACATGTGTCGGCTAGACCACCTAATTATTTATCTTCGAAACCCCAACTTATCGTGAGCTTTAGTTCTTATTTGTAATTCAGATTGCTTTTATCTTGTTCTTATTTGTTTCTTCGATTTGCTTGCAGGAATAAGGTTGATTTGCACCGACAAGATCAACAACCCACAGAGAGGTGTATCGATCGCTAAGGCATAAGACAACAATGTCTTATACGTTTGTAGTCGGATCGTCAACGTTTCTCTTAAATCGTAGTTATCATTAACTCACCGAAAGATTGGGACAACCAGATCCCTGAGTATATCGAGTGAAGCTTAGGGTTTATCAAGTGGTATCAGAGCTTTCGTTGCTCGGTGAGTTATTTTTTTATCTACCTGTTAACGACGAAATTTGGTAAATCATGCATTGGATTCAGAGTTAAAGCCGAAGCCGATTGGAGGAGAGAAGCGATTACAGAAACAGAGTATGAATCGGCTGCAAGCCAAATCGGCTACGGTGTGCATCGGCTGAAACAGAATCGGACAAGGATAGCCGATGTAGCCGATTCCGATAAGGAGATGGTAGGATCATTGTCGGGTTCGGTTGATGTGCTTCATGAGGATTGCCACGTGCGGATTGAGTCCGAAGAAGGCAATTGTATCTATTAATTAGAATATTTGTTAGTTTCCTTTTATCTTTAGGAAAGTTTCTTTCTTGTCCTACAAGGACTAGTATCTCCCCATGGGTATAAATATGTACACCCGGGGTTATTGTAATTAATCAACTCTCGATCAATACAATTCGGCGCATCGCCACCTTTTACTCTGTTACGGTTTCTTTATCAACCGGCGGAATTTGGCACCTGACGCGGGGCTGCATCGGCTGTCGATCTCCGGCGAAGGGGTAAGTCCAATGTTCCGTCGGTTCAGGCAATTGTATCACCTACGCCGGCGTCGTTCAAGGCTGCATCAGTACATTCGACCTCTTGGATTGCTCTGGTTTGGATGATATATTTGCCTGGCTATTTATCATATGTCTTCTGTTAATCTAGTATTAGCATCTCGATTTAGTTTTATCGGCTGTTTCTCGTTTTAGGGTTTCTGCCGGTATCGGCTAAATCGTTTTGCTAGATTAGATTAGCTTAGGCATCTACCACCCTGAAAATCAATCAAGGGCTTGATCATCTAGATACCGTGTTTCCTTACATACTTAGTGCTGCATCAGTTGAGTTTGACCTACTAAGTCGTGCTTAGAACCATGAATCTCTAGCCTGCTTTTTGATTGTCGATAAGGGTTTCATCGGGGTTTCAGCCGATGAATTATCTGGACGTTGCATCGGCTTATAAGGATTGCATATAAGTTGAATTTAGCCGATGACAATAAAGGTTTCACTGTTTACTCTAATCTTGTGGATTTAATGGCATTGGATCTATGTTAGATTCACTTCATCGGCTATGCTATGAATATATATAATCTCTCTCTTGAGGTGTTTTTAGACATAAGTGATTTATACTGTCTCGGCGCCCTGTCCGATCTATCCCAATCACTTGGTTTAAATATATTTTGAGATTTAGATTATGTATCATTGATATCTACAGCCGATCGAGTATGTCTAACCTTCGTTTTACTTTATCAAGTCATTGCCGATCTAATGCATATTATCATCAGCCGATTGTCTCTTCATCAAGTGTCAGAATCTACATTGAACACATAGCCGGTAGCTCAAAACCCTATCGCTATCGGCTGTCATCAGGATCGGCTGGAATTACTACATCGGCTATGTTGGCCGATCGGTTCTTTGATCTGTCGTTTGTGTATCTTGTCAGTTGCAGGATCAAACTGACTGGCACGCCCGCATCTCACCAAGATTTGGACCTGCACTGGAGCTAAGCAGATCTCCCAGGCCAGTGTGTGTTTTTTGCATCAACACTACCTATAACCAGAAAATAGCCTAAAAAATTGCATCCTTTATCTAGCCATATTTGTGTCGTTGCATTGTTTTTTTTCAGTTTTTGCTTTGTTGAGTTTTGCGTTGCATCGTCGCGTCGTGTTGCTGGTCTTAGCGTTTAGTCCGTTTAGAGTTTCGAGTTCTGGTCACGTTTTGTGGCACCCCAAACTATATCAGTCCAAGAACAAGAACCGGCATAGGCTGGAGGTCACATTATTACCTGTGATAACAGTACCAGTCCTAGGATACACAAGCTGGTACTCATAGAATAATTGGGGAAATCAGAAATAACAAAGCTTTATTACAACCTTGAGGGAGGTCTCATACATACTACCATCATGGACATACCCAGACTGGTAGAAACATAGACAGGTAGAAATGACAAAGGCGAAAGCATAGAGAACAGCGACGGAAAGCATAGAGTAAAAGACACAAAGAGGAAAACAGCAAACATAATCCACAGGCTACGTTTGGGAACTAGGCCTGAAACCCCGAGAAATCGTACTCAACCTGCTCCTGAAGGTACGCCTCAGTAGAAGGGTCGAGGTATCTTTCTGCTAATTCTTTAAATATAAATAAGCAAGGGTGAGTACTCAGTGTACTCAGCAAGCCGGGGAAAATATGACATGTTAGGCTATAAACAAGGAGGAGAAAGGTTACTTTCGAAGAACAATGTTTTAAATTAATTTATTTTCAAAACACTAGTGATTCAAATTTTAGTTCGGAACGAGGCCCACGCCTCGCCCCAATTTCCAGGTTGCTTTGCAACAACCTATCATAGTAACAAAAAGTCCCATGCATAACTCAACACCGTGCCGTCTCAGCACAAACCAACACCGTGCCATCTCAGCACAACCAAACCCGTGCCATCTTAGCACAAAACCAACACCGTGCCGTCTTAGCACAAAACCATCACCCTGGTGCCAAACGACACCCCGAGTCACACAGGCTCGTTCCCAACCACGAAGGTTAGCCGTTCGCCACAAAGGCAAACTCTGGTAACGGCTCCCATCCCACAAACCATTTCAATAAATAAGTTTAAAAAACAAAACTACGCTATGAGAGACACCTCACATCCGCCCATGACCGTGGGCACGGCTGTTTAAGCAGTTTTACTAAGCTCTGCAGAGATTGCACGCTTTACCCACACATCGTGAACTTCTCACATTACTGAACACATGTGGATTAGACACGGCCGACAAAGGAGAGCTCACTACAAGGCTTTTCTGTAACCAACTGTTGATGCAAAAAACACACACTGGCCTGGGAGATCTGCTTAGCTCCAGTGCAGGTCCAAATCTTGGTGAGATGCAGGCGTGCCAGTCAGTTTGATCCCGCAACTGACAAGATATACAAACAGCAGATCAGATAACCGATCGGCCGACACAGCCGATGTAGTAATTCCAGCCGATCTTGATAACAGCCGATAGCGATAGGGTTTTAAGCTATCGGCTATGTGTTCAATGTAGATTCTGACGCTTGAGGTAAATGATGACAAAGAGACAATTGGCTGATGATAATATAACAATAATATGATCCAGTAGAAACCAATCGGCTGATATAACATGCATTAGATCGGCAATGACTCGATAAAGTGAAACGAAAGTTAGATGTACTCGATCGGCTGTAGATATCAATGATACATAATCTAAATCTCAAAATATATTTAAACTAAGTGATTGGGATAGATCGGACAGGGCGCCGAGACAGTATAAATCACTTATGTCTAAAAACACCTCAAGAGAGAGATTATATATATTCATAGCATAGCCGATGAAGTGAATCTAACATAGATCCAATGCCATAAAATCCACAAGATTAGATTAAATAGTGAAACCTTTATTGTCATCGGCTAAATTCAACTTATATGCAATCCTTATAAGCCGATGCAATGTCCAGATAACTCATCGGCTGAAACCCCGATGAAACCCTTATCGGCAATCAAAAAGCAGGCTAGAGATTCATGGTTCTAAGCACGACTTAGTAGGTCAAACTCAACTGATGCAGCACTAAGTATGTAAAGAAACACAGTATCTAGATGATCAAGCCCTTGACTAATTTTCAGGGTGGTAGATGCCTAAGCTAATCTAATCTAGCAAGACGATTTAGCTGATACCAGCAGAAACCCTAAAACGAGAAGCAGCCGATAAAACTAAATCGAGATGCTAATACTAGATTAACAAAAGACATATGATAAATAGCCAGGCAAATATATTATCCAAACCAGAGCAATCCAAGAGGTCGAATGTACTGATGCAGCCTTGAACGACGCCGACGTAGATAATATAATTGCCTGAACCGACGGAACATTGGACTTACCCCTTCGCCGGAGATCGACAGCCGATGCAGCCCCGCGTCAGGTGCCAAATTCCGCCGGTTGATAAATAAACCGTGACAGAGTAAAAGGTGGCGATGCGTCGAATTGTATTGATCGAGAGTTGATAGATTACAATAACCCCGGGTGTACATATTTATACCCATGGGAAGATACTAGTCCTTGTAGGACAAGAAAGAAACTTTCGTAAAGATAAAAGAAAAACATAAAGTCCTTAAGGGACACTAAACACACTTTCCTAAAGATAAAAGGAAACTAACAAATATTCTAATTAATAGATACAATTGCCTTCTTCGGACTCAATCCGCACGTGGCAATCCTCATGAAGCACACCAACCGAACCCGACAATGATCCTGCCATCTCCTTATCGGAATCGGCTACATCGGCTATCCTTGTCCGATTCTGTTTCAGCCGATGCACACCGTAGCCGATTTGGCTTGCAGCCGATTCATACTCCGTTTTCTGTAACCGCTTATCTCCTCCAATCGGCTTCGGCTTTAACTCTGAATCCAATGCATGATTTTTCAAATTTCGTCGTTAACACCAACTCATAAATATCCCGTGTCACACAAATGGGTGGAATCTCTCCACCAAGTATCAGGCCAGTCTCAGGCCCTCATCTACTCAGGCCCACCATATGGACCCCACGACACATCCCAACTGCAGGAGATTGCCGTAAACTCCATCATACCGGTGCTCCTCACCTGCCAACATGCTAGACACCTATGCTTTAGCTACTTACTCAGCCAGGGGCATCCCATTCTACCCGTGTGGTCGCACTGTCTTATGTTTGGATGAATTTTTCAAAAGAATCTGTCCTTATGGATGATGCGTAGCCAAACCACCCAGGTACTGACTCCCGCACCATCAAGTTTTAGAAATCATTTTTTCCATCTTAAAACCATACCGACATCTCGCCGGGTTTTTAAATAACAAAAGGGGTTGAATATCCAAAAGTTTCCCATACGACAGTACAAACGTTACCTATAGGCAGTCTACTTCGGCATGAGCGAATACCGACGGAAATATGATGGAGTTACAAGCAAAATGGACTTTTACAAATCCTAAATAATAAAAGTGCAACTAATAGGAAGGTCCGACGAATCACATTCGCGGCCAAAACAGTGCACCCAAAAAAAATGCAAATTGACAAACAAAATAATTAGTTCAAAAATATGGGTCCAAAAAGTGGTCAAGGAGGCTTGCCTTGATCCTCCACGAAAGTCGAAGCGTCGGCCTCCTGAGCGAACCCCGCGTCGGTCCCGGACTCTAGAAGCAAAATGTCCTGATGCAATAAAGTGCTGATGGGTAGAGCAGAATTTTTGAGAGATGATGGAACTGGAATGAGGTCAAACGGAGTTACAGGTAAAAAGATATGAATTTTCGAAGTTTGGAGGATTTTCATAGGACGAAAAAAAATCGAGCCCGGCCGAGCCCGGGAGAAGGAGTTGGCGGAGGAGGAGGAGGAGGCCGTCGCCGGCTTGGTCAGCCAGTGGCCGAACGCCGGTCATCCGGCGTCGGTGCGGCCGGCCGTGGCGCTCATGAGGGTGGTGGTTCGGCCAGAAGCAGGAAAAGGCGGGGAAAGCGGCGCTGAATACCTGCGACCACTCCGTGGCCTCGGCGACTCCTTCCAGTCAATGCAAATCGTAGTGAAACTTGTGGGGAGTAGTGTGAGGGATCAATGCTTGATTTGTGGGGGTATTTATACTATGCTTTGGTATGCCGTAGAGATTCCAACGGTGAGTGCCACAATTTCTGCAGCTGTGCAAAGGTCTCCGGCTATAGTATTGCTTTGCTCCCTCTGTGATGCTCAGGTGCTTGTCCTTCGTGAGTGAATGAGTTGCTCAGGTGTTTGTCCTCAGTGAGTGAATGAGCTGCTCAGGTGTTTTGTCTCGCTTGAGTAAATGTAAAAGCAGAGATGTTGTCGGGGAGGGGATGGGGCGGTGCCTAATTTGGCAGCCGTCTCTTTGTGGTTTTAATGGCAGAGAGAGATTTTGTGCTTGCATGGTTGGGTCAACGATGGCTAAAGAAGGATTAGAGAGCAGTACTTTTAGTGACACCCCATTAATTAAAGGAAAAAGGGATCGATAATCGTCGGTTGGTACACATCTGAAAATAATGGAGATTAATTGGATTGGGACGGAAATGGTTAGATAAGGCCGGGATAATGGCACAACTAGTGGTCATTAATAGGGTTTCCTTTTTACCGTTGTGTTGAGTCGCCTCGTTTCGCGTGTAGCTTCAGAGCCAGAAGACTCGCAGTGCGCGAACTTCGAAGAGAAAGCTCAAGATCTCGAGCAAGGCAAGTCACCTTTGATCAATTGAGCCCATAAGTTGAAATTAAGTATTTTCTTTCTGCAAGTTATGCATTCTTTAGGTTGCACATGACACTCTGGCCGCGGTTTGCGATACAGCCGGTAGGCCATACCTACTTGCTGCATTTGACCTCCTTGATACTTGAATGACCTAAACACCCATTGTTGCCAGTTAGGTTAGGTCTCGGTATTCGTACCCCGCGTACGAATATCGAGGATCCCTTCAAATTTAAAATGATCAACTGGGTAAAACTTGGGTTTACAAAATCCTGAAAAACCCGACACTTGGGTCGGTGCCTTGCAAATAAAAATTGAGTTTCCAAAACTCGCGGTGCGGGAGACGTACTGGAGGTACGGTCTTCCCGTTCTCGCTTTTAAGGACCGATTCCTTGGGAATTACATCCGAGCATATAAAGTGCAATCACATGGGTGAATGGGACACCCTTGGCTGAGTAACTAGCTAGGCCAGGGAAATCTTGATGCCAAGGGACAAGTGGATTCGCCGGGGTGGTGTTGGGGAGGACCCCTGGGCTTCCTGGCACAGTATGGTCTGGGACCTAACCTGGTGTTGGTCCGTGGGACCCCTCCCGTTGGCATAAGATGACCCTGAGTCGGCTTTCAAAATGCCTTGTCGTGAAGACCTCAAAGTCGCCAGACGTGGCCGCGTTGCACGGGCTGGGTGACTCAGGTTATGTAACGCCCGTTTTGTAGTGGCGTTAGCGGGAAAACTATTCTGCTAAAAACCCTAATTGCGAAAGTTTGCTCTTCAGTTGAGTCTTGTGGTGTGCCAAGGTCTCGTGTCTCCCCTCTCACTTCAATCCCGGAGAAAACCGCGAAATCGGATTTCAAATCCGAGCCCTAATCCTCCCAAATTCAAATCCTCAGAAAAAGTCCTTTTTACCTCCCTCTGCCCTCGGGCCGGATTCTTCCCGGCCTGCTTCCCTCTTCCTCGGGCCGCCCTCGGCCCATTCTCCCCTGGGCCCTTTCCCCCTCGGCCTGCCTCCACCCGCGCCCCTTCCTCCTCCCTGGGTCGCGCTATCCCGGCCCGGTCCGCGCTTGCCCGGCCGCCTTCTTCCCCCGCTGGGCCGCGCCAGGCCGCTCGGCCCGCACGCGCCCGAGCCGGTCCGCCGGCTCTCTCCCTCTCTTTTCTCTCTCTCTCTTCTCCCCAACGGCTCCCGCCGGCGCCGTTCCGTCCCACCGGCGTCCGCCGCTGGTCCCCTCGGCCCCGCCGCCTGCGCGCTTGCCGCCAAGGCGCGGAGCAGCGCGCGCGCCCTCTCCCCTCCTCTCTCCGCTCTTCTCCTACCCGAATCGGCAAGGGGGCAAGGCTTCTTTCGCCCCCCTTTTTTT
>BDMV01000005.1:43475843-43519027 GCA_008326285.1 Oryza officinalis | reverse complement strand
TGTCAAGTACGACCACATGGGTGATATGGGACGCCCCTGGCTGAGTAATTAGCTAGGCCAGGGAAATCTTGATGCCAAGGGACAAGTGGATTCGCCGGGGTGGTGTCGGGGAGGACCCCTGGGCTTCCTGGCACAGTATGGTCTGGGACCTAACCTGGTGTTGGTCCGTGGGACCCCTCCCGTTGGCATAAGATGACCCTGAGTCGGCTTTCGAAATGCCTTGTCGTGAAAGCCTTAAGGTCGCCAGACGTGACCGAGGGTCGCGGGCTGGGTGATTCGGGGTTAGTAACGTCGTGTGGGTAAAGTGTACCCCCTCTGCAGAGGTTAACAACTGTTCGAACAGCCGTGCCCACGGTCATGGGCGGATGTGAGGTGATTCCTTAGCGTAGTTTTATTTGAACACCTTGTGAACTGCTGTTGGTGTGAGGTTTTCCGTTCTGTGCTTGGTTTAAGGCTGTTGAAGCAGCCGGAGTCGGTGACGATTGGCAGGGAGCCTCTCATACCGATGTGTTGGCTTGTGGCTGTTGAAGCAGCCGGGACGGTGACGATTGGCAGGGAGCCTCTCGTACCGGCGTGTGTGAGTTGTGGCTGTTGGTGCAGCCGGGTCGGTGAACGATTGGCAGGGAGCCTCTCGTGCCGACAAGAATCAATCGATACATTTTCACTGCTCCGGCCGGATGAGACGCACTTTCTCGTCCGTGCCGTCGAGAAGCACTCACTTAGATGTTTCTGAAGGTCCTGAACTAAAACCAATTGTGAAAAATAACTGGCTTTCCCTTGAAGCTTGCAATAAACACTTAATTCCCCTGACTTGCTGAGTACTCCCGTACTCACCCTTGCTCTATATAATTAAACCCCCCCAGTTCCCGAAGATGAAGAGGTGGACCCTGCCGATGAAGAGTTCTTCCAGGAGCAAGCCGACTTCGAGCAGTAGTAGGGTTTCGGCCTTCCCCAAGGCTTTGCTTGTGGCTTAGGGCTAGTCTCCGCTTTTCGCTTCCGCCTTTTTGTAATGCTGTTGTGAACTCAGGTTCTGTCCGCAGTTCCAACCTTGGTTGTAATCCTACTCTTAATAAAGAGACCGCTGTTGTTGTGATATTCTGTCTTCCTGTTGTACCAGTGCTATTTCCTGGGACTGGTACAGGCATACAGGTCAATCTGGACCGCCCTACCCTGGTCTCCGCCCAGGGCCAGTTTGGGGCGTGACAGGTTAGTAACGTCATGTGGGTAAAGTGTACCCCCTCTACAGAGGTTAACAAACTGTTCGAACAGCCATGCCCACGGTCATGTGCGGATGTGAGGTGATTTCTTAGCGTAGTTTTGTTGACTACTACTTTGTGAACTGCTGTTGGTGTAAGGAAATCCTTTCTGTGTTTGGGCTTGTGGCTGTCGAGAACGGCCGGACTCGGGAAGTCCGTGTAACGATTGGCAGGGAGCCATTCGCATTGACAAAATCAATTCATACATTTCACTGCTCCGGTCGGATGAGATGCACCTTCTCGTCCGTGCCGTTGAGAAGCACTCACTTAGTTGTGTCCGAAGGTTTAAACTAAAATCGAACGCGAAAATAACCAGCTCTGCTTTGAAGCTTACATTAAACACATAATTTCCCTTGGCTTGCTGAGTACTCCCGTACTCACCCTTGCTCTATATAATTAACCCCCCCAAGTTCTCGAAGAAGAAGAGATGGACCTGGCAGATGAGGAGTTTTTTCAGGAGCAAGCGGACTTCGAGCTGCAGTAGGGTTTCGGCTTAGTTCCCAAGTCATGCTTGTGGCTTTGGGCTAGTCTCCACTTCCGCCCTTTTTGTAATGCAGTTGCGAACTCGGGGTCTGTCCGCAGTTCCAACCTTGGTTGTAATTCTACTCTTAATAAAGAGACCGCTGTTGCTGTAATATTCATTCTTCCTGTTGTACCAACATTGTTTCCTGAGACTGGTACAGGCTTACAGGTTAATTTGGATCGCCTTACTCTAGCTTCCGTTCGAGGCTAGTTTGGGGCGTGACATACTACTAGCTCACTTAATGGAATAATCACATTATTTACATTTAGTATCTTGACGAGCTACGAGCTCGAGACACTTAGACATGTTTTGTTGGTTATAATTGTTTAACTAAAATATGTCTTAATGGTGGGTTTGTGGGTGCATGGTTTTATTTGTCTCTTCCATAGCAATTAAGGATTGGTTTGTGAGAAATCCCTGGAAGATATATCATACTTACCACAAGCAAGAGTGGACAACAGCTAGACTTGTACTATAACTCACTTCTTTCCTATGCACCCAGGCGAGAGTGGACATGATGGAGTTAGATCGACCCCGATTTAAGAGTTGATCGGCTACCTAATTCACCGCGGCACACACAAGGGAGGGAGGGAGGCTGCCCACCCCGTTTTAAGGATGGGGACGAAACCTTAGCATGGTGTGTCACGCCCCAAACTAGCCCCGAAAGGAAGCTAGAGTAAGACGATCCAAATTAACCTGTAAACCTGTACCAGTCCCAGGAAACAGTGCTGGTATATCAGGAAGAATGAATATCATAGCGACAGAGGTCTCTTTATTAAGAGTAGAGTTAGAACCAAAGTTGGAACTGCGGACAGATCCCGAGTTCGCAACTACATTACAAAAAGGCGAAAGCGAAGACTAGCCCAAAGCCACAAGCATGACTTGGGAACTAAGCCGAAACCCTACTGCAGCTCGAAGTCCACTTGCTCCTGGAAGAACTCCTCATCGGCAGGGTCCATCTCCTCTTCTTCGAGAACTGGGGGGGGTTAATTATATAGAGCAAGGGTGAGTACGGAAGTACTCAGCAAGCCAAGGGAAAGTAGGTGTTTAATGCAAGCTTCAAAGGAGAGCTGGTGATTTTCGCGTTCGATTTTAGTTTACACCTTCGAAAACATCTAAGTGAGTGCTTCCCAACGGAACGAATGAGGAGGTGCATCTCATCCGACCGGAGCGGTGAAATGTATGAATTGATTTGTCCACACGAATGGCTCCCTGCCAATTCGTTACATGGACTTCCCGAGTCCGGCTGTTCCCGACAGCCACAAGCCCAAACCCCGAAGGGATTTCTTTACACCAACAGCAGTTCACAAAGTAGTCAACCAAAACTATGCTAAGGAATCACCTCACATCCGCCCATGACCGTGGGCACGGCTGTTCGAACAGTTTGTTAACCTCTGCAGAGGGGGTACACTTTACCCACACGACGTTACTAACCCGAGTCACCCAGCCCGTGCAACGCGGTCACGTCTGGCGACTTTGAGGTTTTCACGACAAGACATTTCGAAAGCCGACTCAGGGTCACCTTATGCCAACGGGAGGTGTCCCACGGACCAACACCAGGTTAGGTCCCAGACCATACTGTGGCAGGAAGCCCAGGGGTCCTCCCCGACACCACCCCGGCGAATCCACTTGTCCCTTGGCATCAAGATTTCCCTGGCCTAGCTAGTTACTCAGCCAGGGGTGTCCCATTCACCCATGTGGTCGCACTTGTTATATGCTCGGATGTAATTCCCAAGGAATCGGTCCTTAAGGCGAGAACGGAAAGACCGTACCTCCAGTACGTCTCCCGCACCGCGAGTTTTGGAAACCCAATTTTATTTGCAAGGCACCGACCCAAGTGTCGGGTTTTTCCAAGGATTTTGTAAACCCAAGTTTTACCCAGTTTGAACATTTTAAATTTGAAGGGAGCCTCGATATTCGTACGCGGGGTACGAATACCGAGACTTAACTTAACTGGTGACAATGGGTGTTTAGGTCATTCAAAAATCAAGGAAATCAAATGCAGCAAGTGGGTAGGGCCTGCCGGCTGTATCGCAAACCGCGGCCAAGTGTCACGTGTAACCTAAGGAATGCATAACTTGCAGAAAGGAAATACTTAATTTCAAATTATGGGCTCAATTGATCAAAGGTGGCTTGCCTTGCTCGAGATCTTGAGCTTCCTCCTCAAAGTCCATGCACTACGAGTCTTCTGGCTCCGAAGCTACACGCGAAACGAGGCAACTCAACGCAACGGTAAAAAGGAAACCCTATTAATGACCACTAGTTGTGCCATTGGATAGATCTTGATTTTTGAGGATGTTTGGAAGTTGGGTGGAATCAATCGGACGAACGGATGGAGAGATATGAATTTCAAAAGTCTAATTGATTTTCCAGAATAAAGGAAAATGATTTATTGAATTTATAGAAAAGAATATTCTCAAGAATATTCTTTCGGATGTGGGGTCCACATGTCAATGGGATAGAAGTCACGGATGCAACATGGACTAGGTCCACGGGTCACTTCGTGCGGGTGAGGGACGAAAGATGGACTTTGTTCAAGGGCTCTGGGTTCGGTAGAGGGGTGGATGTGGACTTTAGACGAACGAGCCGAAGGCGAGGCCATGGCCTAGTCGGCCGAAGTGAAGCGGGCTAGGGGCGAGCGCATGGCCCAGGTGGACGATGCGTGCGCGCGAGCGAGGGAGGCTAAGACATGGGCCGGTGCAAGAAAGCGGCCCACGAGACCGGCGCACGCGGGCGGGGAGATGTAGGCCAGCGCGCGGAAGAACGGCCCATGGCCGGGCGCGTGCGAGAGGGGGGGCGAGCAGGCCGGCTGGCGAGGTGAGGCCCACGCGGGCGAGGCGCGCGCGAGGCCGGGCCGGTGGACCGGGAGATTTTGACCGGTCTCCCGTGGGGCCGAGGCAGGCGGACGTGGTGTCCACGTGTACACCACGTCGGACAGAGAGGGGGAGGAGAGGCGGGGAACCGCATTGGACGGCCGGCGACGTGCAGGGGAGCTCCGGCGAACAGCGGCGGTTTGGAGGAGCAGCAAGCTCCGGCGGCGGGAGAAGAAGATGGGGAGTCGGTTCACCGGTGCGGATCGAGGGGAGAGGATGCGACGGTGTCCGACGGCGGCGCTATGCGGCGGCGGTGTCACGCCCGGAAATTCACTACCAGAATTTCCGAAACTGAATGTGTATTAAAACCCCTGTCCAGGACCAGCCAGGGTACACAGACGACAATATTGACATACAGATCCACGTCTTACAAACAGAATAAAAGTCTTACAGAAATGCAGCGGAAAAACGAAAAGGCAAACTAAACTAGAACGGGACTCTTGCAGCGGGCTGGCACCATTCCACAGGCATCCTCGACGGCGGACGAAACCTACTCCTCTGAGAAGCCTCCATCAGACGCATACTCCTCTTCTGGTGTGGGGAAAAATTAAGCAAGGCTGAGTACTACCCACGGTACTCAACAAGTCATGCCGGAAAGGGGGGCATGATGCAAGATATTCCAAGGGAAGGCAGGGGTTTATTTGCATAAAGTAAGCATTTAAAAACAGTAATTGAAGGCAGTAGTAAAACGTTGAATTAATTGATCAATATTAAAACTGTCCAACGCTATATCCACGTTGCGACAGGCCCAAACCATCCACCTGAACTAAACCAGTTCCAATAATTCAAGTTATTAAGAAAGTGAGACTAATCACGGTGAATCTGGTTGATCGCCCATAACCGCGGGCACGGCTATTCGAATAGTTCTACTCTGATCAGAGGTGTACATCTGTACCCACAAGACACAGCCTCAACATCATGTCAACCATGCGTCGCGATACTGGAAAGTACCCGAATAGAGACTGTGACAGGACCCTTCGCATAACCCCCTCTAACCAGCCGTACCACACCACAGGTTTCGCCCCCACCTTTATATCCAAGGTAGGCAGCCCCCTCTCGTGCCACGGTGAATCCGGCAGCCGATCAACGGGTATGTCCCCCGCCGACCCAACTCCATCACGCCCACCCTCTTCTGGTACGTCAGCCAGAGACAGCTACACTACAAGTCCAGCCGTTGCCCACGCTGGCTTGTGGTACGCACGGTATTTCTTCCAGGGTTTCCCGCGAACCGGTCCTTAATTGCCATGGGTGCTACCATCAAAACCATGCACCCACAGCCCACCATTAGCATATTTTAGTTAAATATTATTACCATGGTGGCTCCTAAACCAAAGTGTCACCATAGGAACTACATTAATTAATTATTCAAGGTGATCCCCTTTAGTGAGCTAGGTTAGCTAAGCATGGCTAAGCACTCCTAAAATCAGCGAACAATGAATTAATTACCCAAGCTATCAAAGATACAAGATAATCAATATAATTGGCTGAGCACCATAGGTATAATCCCACATGAAATGACATTGCGAAATAATGCAGTGTTTACGGAAAAATAAGACATTTGTAAATATAGGTACAATATGATCAATGTGAAGCATGACTTGCCTTGCTCCTGAGCTGAGCTACCTCTGCGACGATCTCGAAATAAACGGGCGCGTCGGAGGTTTCGGAATCTACGCGACAAACAAAGCAAACAACAATACACGCTATAAGTCTACTGAAACAAAGCACAAAAGTATTTTTAATGGATTCTCTGCATTTTTATGAATTTAATGAAATTTGAATGGACTTAAACGGAGCTCGGATGAATTAGTTATGAATTTTTGAAGTTATCTGTGTTTTTACTAAAACAGAAAAATCCTTAATTGATTTATTGCGCAATTAATCCCAGGGCTGGCGTCAGCGGCGGCGGCGGCCGGTCCACCGTGGACTCGGTCCACGGGACCGTGGCGGCGGGGTGCACCACGTGGCGCACACGTGGCGCCGACGCGGCAGCCACGGGGCAGCCACGTGGGCGGCCACGCGGGACGGAGGGGGACGGCCGAGATCGCCCGAGTGGCCGATCTAACGGCCCAGGGCGCGCGGGCGGCAGGCGGCCGGGGCGGCACGGCCCCGAGCTCGGGCGGCTCGGCCATGGCGCGCGGCGGAGGCCGCGGGCGGCCGGCCAGCGCAGCGGCCGGCGGCGCAAGGGCGCCGGCGCCGTGCGACGGCGCGCGGGACGAAACAAGGGCGGCGCTCGCGCGGGAAGGGGACGGCACGGCCGGGGAAAAAGAGAGGAAGGGGAGAAGGGGGAAGATTTCTCACCGGGCTCGGCCGGAGAGGAAGATGACGACGGCGAGGGCGGCGTCCGGTGGCGGAATGGCGGTGCGGAGACACGGCCGAGGGGCGGAGGCGGTCGGTGAGCGCGACGGCGGCGTCGGCGCGGCTCGGGGACGGCGCAAGCGGTGGAGAGCGGCGGCCGGAGACGGCGGAGGCGGCGGCGCACGGGTTCGGTGGTGGCGCGGGCGCTAGGAGGCACGGGAAACTGTCCAACGCTATATCCACGTTGCGACAGGCCCAAACCATCCACCTGAACTAAACCAGTTCCAATAATTCCAAGTTATTAAGAAAGTGAGACTAATCACGGTGAATCTGGTTGATCGCCCATAACCGCGGGCACGGCTATTCGAATAGTTCTACTCTGATCAGAGGTGTACATCTGTACCCACAAGACACAGCCTCAACATCATGTCAACCATGCGTCGCGATACTGGAAAGTACCCGAATAGAGACTGTGACAGGACCCTTCGCATAACCCCCTCTAACCAGCCGTACCACACCACAGGTTTCGCCCCCACCTTTATATCCAAGGTAGGCAGCCCCCTCTCGTGCCACGGTGAATCCGGCAGCCGATCAACGGGTATGTCCCCCGCCGACCCAACTCCATCACGCCCACCCTCTTCTGGTACGTCAGCCAGAGACAGCTACACTACAAGTCCAGCCGTTGCCCACGCTGGCTTGTGGTACGCACGGTATTTCTTCCAGGGTTTCCCGCGAACCGGTCCTTAATTGCCATGGGTGCTACCATCAAAACCATGCACCCACAGCCCACCATTAGCATATTTTAGTTAAATATTATTACCATGGTGGCTCCTAAACCAAAGTGTCACCATAGGAACTACATTAATTAATTATTCAAGGTGATCCCCTTTAGTGAGCTAGGTTAGCTAAGCATGGCTAAGCACTCCTAAAATCAGCGAACAATGAATTAATTACCCAAGCTATCAAAGATACAAGATAATCAATATAATTGGCTGAGCACCATAGGTATAATCCCACATGAAATGACATTGCGAAATAATGCAGTGTTTACGGAAAAATAAGACATTTGTAAATATAGGTACAATATGATCAATGTGAAGCATGACTTGCCTTGCTCCTGAGCTGAGGCTACCTCTGCGACGATCTCGAAATAAACGGGCGCGTCGGAGGTTTCGGAATCTACGCGACAAACAAAGCAAACAACAATACACGCTATAAGTCTACTGAAACAAAGCACAAAAGTATTTTTAATGGATTCTCTGCATTTTTATGAATTTAATGAAATTTGAATGGACTTAAACGGAGCTCGGATGAATTAGTTATGAATTTTTGAAGTTATCTGTGTTTTTACTAAAACAGAAAAATCCTTAATTGATTTATTGCGCAATTAATCCCAGGGCTGGCGTCAGCGGCGGCGGCGGCCGGTCCACCGTGGACTCGGTCCACGGGACCGTGGCGGCGGGGTGCACCACGTGGCGCACACGTGGCGCCGACGCGGCAGCCACGGGGCAGCCACGTGGGCGGCCACGCGGGACGGAGGGGACGGCGCGATCGATCGCCGAGTGGCCGATCTAACGGCCCAGGGCGCGCGGGCGGCGGGCGGCGGCGGCACGGCCCCGAGCTCGGGCGGCTCGGCCATGGCGCGCGGCGGAGGCCGCGGCGGCCGGCCAGCGCAGCGGCCGGCGGCGCAAGGGCGCCGGCGCCGTGCGACGGCGCGCGGGACGAAACAAGGGCGGCGCTCGCGCGGGAAGGGGACGGCACGGCCGGGGAAAAAGAGAGGAAGGGGAGAAGGGGGAAGATTTCTCACCGGGCTCGGCCGGAGAGGAAGATGACGACGGCGAGGGCGGCGTCCGGTGGCGGAATGGCGGTGCGGAGACACGGCCGAGGGGCGGAGGCGGTCGGCGAGCGCGACGGCGGCGTCGGCGCGGCTCGGGGACGGCGCAAGCGGTGGAGAGCGGCGGCCGGAGACGGCGGAGGCGGCGGCGCACGGGTTCGGTGGTGGCGCGGGCGCTAGGAGGCACGGGAACGGCGGCGGAAATGGGGAAAAAGGGAGAGGGGATAGCGGGGGTGGTTTTTATGGGCGCGGGGAGAAGAGATCGTGGCCGAGGGGCGCGGAATCGGCGGCGGAGTGGGAGAGAGAGGAGAGAGAGAGAGAGACGGCCGGGGAAAAAAATCCCGCCCTCTCGTGCGGCGGTTGCGGGCGGAGTGGGGCGCGGACGGGCGCGGCGGGAGCGCACGCGCGTGCGGAGCGCGCGGGGCGCGGGGAAGTGGGCGGGAGCGGCGGCGCCGGCGGTTGCTCCCCTCCGGTTCCGCCGGCCGGAGGAGGGAGACGACCCCGACAGGTGGGGCCCACCTGTCGGTGGTCCGGGCCGGGGAGGCCGAACGGGCTGCGCGGCGCTAGCGGGCCTCGGCCTGCGGCCGGCCCGCAAGAGAGGAAGGGCGCGCGCGAGGAAAGAAGGTCGTCTGGGTCGGCCCAGCGGGAGGGGAAAAGGGCGCGCGGCGCGCGGCCGGACTGGGCCGACGGCCCGAAAGGAAGAAGAAGAGGAAAAAGAAAAAGAAAAAGAAAAAGAGAGGAAAAGGGATTTTCCTGGGATTAACAAATTCCGAATTTGATTTTAATTGGTTTAAAATTATTTCCAGGGCTCTGAAAATTCCACTAAAAATCCTGTTAATGTATTTTGACATGGGGAACTCAAGAAAAATTCCACCTTGCCATTTCCACTTCTTTAATGCATTAATTAATTGGATTTTTCTCCAGATTAATTAAACAATTTCTCCGATAAATTATTAAACTCGATTTTTACGATTTAGGAAAACTTCAGGGTGTGACAGGCGGGCATGGCCGCACGCGAGGGAGCGAGGGAGATGGGCGGCGCCCGTGGCGGTGCTCCGGGGAGGCTCGCGGGCACTCAAGGAGGGGCAGCCGCGAGGGAGATCGGCAGAAGGAGGGCCGGCGGCGGGGCGTGGCTACGTGCGACGACGGTGGGACGGCGGCACGGCACGGGAGAAGCGGCAGCGAGCTAGCTAGCGCCTAGGGGAGGGGAGGCAATGGAGAGAGAGAGAGAGGGGTTACCGCGGGGAGGCGGCTCGCCGTGAAGAAGGTCCGACGGCGCGAGACGTGATCGTCTCGGCTTCGGGCCGAGGAAGGGGAAGAAGCGGTGCCCGGAGTTCGCGTCTCGCGTCCTCGAGCTCTAGCGGCGGACGACGGAAAACGGCGGCAACGGTGCGGCGGCGGAGCGGATTTTGATGGGTTCGGCGGCGGAGAGGAGAATGGTCGAGCGGGAGGGGAGGCGATTTTATAGCGGCTCGGCCCTTGGCTTCGCGGAGAAGGCTCGCGGCGCGGTCACGCACGCGGGCTCGCGGTCGTCGGCGCAGCGCCCGAGCGGCGGTAGCCATCGCCGGGCCGAGAAGAGAAAAAAAAGGGAAGAGGGAGAGGGTAAGGAGAGGCGTGGACTTGCCACTCCGGGGCGGCACGGGCGGAGGAGCGAGCTCCACGCCCCGGGCTTGGCCGCTGGCGGCTTGGAGCAGCGCGGGCGCGAGGCCCCAAGGCGGCGGCAGCGCTGCGGGAGAGAGAGAGGGAGAGCACGAGGGAAACAGCGCTCGCGCGAGGGAGAGAGAGAGAGGAAGCATGTGCGCTGCCGAGCTCTACCGCGGCACGTGCGCCGCACGTGCCCGGGGGCGGCCGGCGCGGCTGGGCTGGCGCAGACTGGGCTGGCGCGGCCCAAGGGGTAGGAGGAAAAGGCTGGGAAGGGGAGAGGAAATACGGGCCGATCGAGAGGGAGGTGGCCCAAGGAAGGTTGAGGGACGCGAACTAGACTTTTTGCAGAGGGATTTGGTTTGGAAGGATTTGGAGTTTGGATTTGAATTTTTGGGGTGGTTCTTTTCTCCGGGATTTGAACAGGGAGCCGAGGGAAGGAACGAGACCTTGGCACACACACAAGCACGAACGAAGAACAATTTTCGCAAGTAGGGTTTTAGCAATTTAGGTTTTCCCGCTAACGCCACGACGGAACGGGCGCTACATGGTGTGAATGGTTTGGAGTGGGTTATGTCACAATTACTTGCATGGTGACGTGTCAGGCCTAGCATGGTAACATGACGGTGGATTGTGTCTTATGGGTAAAATTGTACACCTCTAACCAGAGTAAAAACTATTCGAATAGTTGTGCTTGCAGTTATGGGCGATCGACCAGCTTCGCCGTGATTAGTTCTACACCATTAATTAATTTGATTTAATGAATTGGTGTAGTTCAGTTAGCGTGGTGTAGTATTGTTTAGTGGAGATTTAATCTTGCCTTAATTAATCAACGGTTTTACCATTTTCAATTACAAATGTTTATAGTTGTATTTATGTAAAATAGCCATAAACCCCTCTTTGTCTCCCTTACACGAATGAATCATTTGTGTGGCTTGTTGAGTACGATGTTTGGTTCTCAGTCTTACTATAATTTTTCCTTTTCAAAAGTTTAGTATTTTTGTGCTGAAGACGAAGTTAGGAGACCAAGGTTTATACCCCAGTTGAGTTTTACCTATGGAGTGAAGTTGAAGCCCCAATCGGATCGATCTTTCCGCTGCTGCTTTATTTTCGGTGTGAGGACTAAGTGTCTCTTCTGTAAGTATTTATGTTTTATGTATGTTTATATATATATATTAATTTATTGTTTTGTGTGTCATAACTTGATTTCTGAACAAAAATTTATACACAAAATAGTCTGAAAATTAACTAAATTTCTAGGGGCGATAGAGACGAGGGGAAGAGAAGAGAAGATATGGAAAGTAGAGGGCCACTTACATATGGGCCCCACATAGTTTTAATTTTTTTTAACTAGGATGCCACGTCAGCGAAACCATCTATTCATTGTGACAAGGATGTGACTTGAACGGTTTTGTTAAGATAGAAAGTGAAGACTTTTAGTATTACATTTTAAGGATATCAATTAAACTCGACGTAAGATGAAAGATGGCAAGTGGTTATTCCTCCCGAAAAAAAGCGTGGCGCCCTTCTAATTGGACGGAATGGGCTGAATACGGGAGGTTACGGCCTATCTAAACACTTTTTCAGCCCATTCCAAAAAATACGGCTAATAATTTACACAGGTATTGGCCCATTTACATGGTGGCCATAAATATTTTGAATGCGTGTATTATGTAGAATCTTTCTCTCGTCTCTCAATTCTCAAGTGTCTTCAAATGCTAGCACTCAGAAGTTCAAAAAAAAAAAAACTAGTAGCACTCAGCCACAGCCACCGTCAGAGACGCCACCGCCTTGATTCAAAAGACAACCCAACGCCCAAGTCACCACAAATCTCAATTCTCATTTCTCCCCGTCTCAAAATAATCCCCAGCAACCGCCTCCGGCGACGGCTCCACCAGCTGGCCGGCGGCCATGGAGGAGAACGGAGAAGAGCTCACCCCCGCCACCCCAGTGCCTTACCTCTGCATCGACATGGTTTACGAGATTTTGCTCCGTCTCCCGGCCGCCGATGTGCATCGGTGCCGATTCGTCTGCACGGAGTGGCGCGCGCTCGCGGCGGAGCAGCATCTGGTGGTGGCGCATAGGCAGCGGCGCCGCTCTCCGATGGCGCTGTTCATCTACCGCCGCAACTTCTTCGTTGGTCCGCTCGGCCCCGAGGAGAACCCCAACATCGATCGTTTCGACCTCCAGTCCGTCGACCTCGTCGCCCGCGAGTCCCGCCGTGTGTTGGGCTTCGTGGACGTCATCCATCCCGAGGAGGTCGACTTCGACGACCTGGACCTCTACAACATGGTAGACCCGCAGCAAGTACCGTACAGGATCGAGGGTTCCTGCGATGGTATTCTGCTACTCTCTTCCGCAGATGCTCTCTATGCTTGCAATCCCTTCACTCGCCATTGGGCGTTGCTTCCATCGTTTCATCATGGGGACATTCTGATGTGCGACCCACCGGCTCCACAAGGCAATGGCATCTTGGCGTTCTATGGCCGTGGCCCTCTCGGAGCAGGAAGGGAGTATCGTCTTCTGTACCAGACTGCGGTTGGACCCCCTATGGTGCACACGTACTGGATCTACCTGCTGGGTGAGGTCGGCGATGGGAGGAACATTGGCCTCCCGATGTCCCCAGGGATGCCGCCGGAGTTGGGGCCGGTGCTACTGGGCGGATTGACTGCTGCTCTCACGAGACCACCTATCATGTTTCAGGGCCGCTTGCATTGGCCACCAATATTCGCGCAACCCATTCAGAGCAACATGATTGTCACCTTCGATACAGAAAGTGAGGATTTCTGTTGGATCAATCCACCTTCATTGGAAATCGTTGCTGAAAACAACGTGATACAGAATTGGGCTGAGATAAACCAGTTTCAACTGTTGGAGATCCAGGAGCAGCTTGGTTTGGCTATGGTCAATACTGACGAGTGGCCGGAGGGGCCGGATTCAGAACTGAAAATCTGGGTGTTGACTGATTATGGCACTGAGAATTGGGAACTAAGGTACAGGATCGGACCAATGCCACCTACAGTGATCAACGATCATGAGTACGACGAGGTAAGAGATCCTCCGCTCTACCTTGTGTCTTCGCATCATCATGTTCTAGATTTCCTCGTCCCCTGCCCCCACACACTGCTGCAGTACGATGCGAGTTGGGTTCCGTTACAGTTGTATGGAAGACCGCACAGTTGGATCGTTGGGATTGCACAACAATTGGATGAAAGTTTTGTGCTGCATGGGTTCTTGAGTGGACAGGGAAACAACATGAACCTTCCTTTCTTCCATTTCGATGAACCATAGTGCTCTTCGGCAGTTCTTCCTACATGCCACCGAACGGCAGCTCTCCTGCTGCTCAGTGGGAAATGGTCGGAAGCACCTCAACTGGTCTCTGCTGTTGTGCTACCTCTGTTCAGCCAAGTGACTAATTACTCTCCTCTGTGCAGTTTGGATTCTCCCTCAAATCCCTCTAGATGACAAGTTTTGGCAACATTGCTCAACAGATCAAGTTAGTTTGTGCTCATGCTACCTAGTACATTCTTCATGCCCTCATCAACATTGTGTTTGTTTCTTCTTGCTCAGTTCGATGGTGTTTTCACTCTGAAATTGTTGCTGGTCTAAGCTGAACCAGGACTCCTTCAGTGACGAAATTCTACACATTACGCGTTCACATATTCTGTTTACACGTGTTAATAAATTTGCATTTGAATTCAATCTTCTTTGCGTTGTTAAAATTGCAATGCATATATCATGATATCTGCAGATTATTCTGTTTCTTTATGATTTGCTAACATGATACTCATATTATAGTGCTAATGATCTGCACTGTTGAATTTAGTTTGCATGCAGTATTTAGTTATATCATGCACACAATGAAGTGGAAGAGTGAGTGGCGTAAGATCTTGAGTTTATTCCACTTCATGGTTTCTGCGTTTGATGGTGTTGTACTGCTGAGATACGTACTGATTAATCTTGAACTGTTAGCCTAGTGCCGGTTCGTTCAAAAAATCTTGAACTGTTAGCTGAAAGGACTCTTCTTCCATTAAAAATCACTTGCAGAAAACCAACACTCATTGATGTGTGCTTGAATTGTTGTACAGCTTTTCCTACTAAGTTTCTGTTGCCCTTCGGGACAATGCAAGACGTTAGCTTATCCTTGTGTTGCAACTGAATTTCAGTGTGGATATAGATGGTGGATGTCCTTTGTTGCTTTGTTTGAAGTGGATCTGCATGCAGTCAAATTTTGTTCTGTACTCTGGTTTTCTGGCAATCTGCTTTCCTTTAATTTCTTGAATTCATTTACTATTTGCAAGGCTTCTAGTGGAGTTAACTGAAAAAGTGAGAACATTGAGGTTCATAGCTCAAATGCAAAATCCACAAGGTCTCATGTTAGTTGATGACCTTTTGCTTTTTATGTCCCTTGGTTTTGCAGCGCTGTATGCATGCATAAGAACACACAGTTCCTCCAATGCAATTCCATGCATTTTACACTTTTGTTCTTTCGATAAAGCAAATGGCAGCTTGGTTCATTTCTCTGAAGTTTTAGCTTGCTGGTATGGTTGGCCTTCTAATTGGACCGTTATAACTAAACATTGTCTTAGCATTTCTTGTTTTGTTGTGGTGTTACAGCTCAACAATGACTTAGCATTTGTTGCTTTCTGCTGATGTTATGCAGCACAACTTTTGCTCAACATTGTGTTTGAATTTCCTGTTTTCTTCTGATGGAAAAGAGAAACTGATTGCCTTAGAGTTCAGACTTCAGAGAACATATTATAACTTGATGTATGCCTGAATTGTTATCTTGCAGTGCTGTAGTATATCCGGTAGCAGACTGAGCCCGCTTGTTAATTTCTCTGTTACTCCATGCTTCTGATCTCTCAGTCATCTATAACTTGTGATGAAACTTGGCATGCAGATTATGAACGCATATGAACAGAAAATGAGGTCATGTTACGGCAGTTAATTCGTTTCATTAATTTCTGCAGTTTTGCTTTGACCTTTACGTTTACTTAAATATTAACGTTAGCTCAGTAGCTCACTTGTTTTATACTTAGTGAAATAATACATGAGCTGCCAAATATCAGAAGCACATTGTATGAGTTCGCGAAAAAATCGGAAGCACATTATACAATCCATAAATGAAAATTCAGTTCATCGAATGAAATGTCTCGCTCCATCTGTCAGAAAGGCCTAAGCACTGACAAACACATTTTCGCACCATTTATCCATTTCAGCACAAATATCAGGTAATACCAGCTCAACCGGTCCTGCATGCAACTTCATAAAATAACTAGAGCGTACCAGAAAGCGCAGGTACAGTGTATGTACAGAAAATTGAATCACAATTACTTGCAAAGGAGGAAAGGAAAGAAGGAACCAAATGCCGCTCGGCGCAAACCGATGCTGCCATGTGTTACAGTGCCGGCGTTCACTCTGCCTGAAACTGAATGGTCGCGTCACGTCACGTGACTAGGATGGCGCATTTGCTTTCAACCGGACTAACAGCAAACCAGCCGGCGCCCCCTTCTCTTTCTTTTCTCCCCAAAAATAACAGCAAACCAGGCCAGCACCCTTTCTGTTCTAGAATATAAAAGCGCTTTTATCTGGGACTGGACCCACATAGTGCACCTTGGTTGAGCACCAAGCTAGGACACGACACATTACGCTGAGCAGCAGAGAACGCGGCCACGCCAAGAGGTGAATAGATTGATCGATGAAAGCAAAGGAGGCTGGTACAAGTGGTGTGTATAGCAGGTAAACGAGGCAACGCAAACCGAGTGTTTTCTCTCTCGGTGGACAGAATGTCTCGTGTACGTGTACAAGACGAAGAGAAGCATTCTGCATTCTTGATTAATTTGTGCCAGACGGTAGCGGTGACACCGACGACTAATCATACGATTAAAAAAATAAATGTTAAAATTATCTCTAACTATAAATTAGCAAAATACTACCGATGTGCCTCTACAAATGAACGGCCTAAATCATTTTTACTGGTAGTAGAATACTACTCCCTCTGTCACAAATAATTAATTACACGGTTTTCAATGACATACTTTGACCATTAACTTGTTTCATATTATGTTTTCAATGAATATTAAATTAACATTAGATGAAAGTATTTCAAAATATAGTCTAGTTATATAACATGCATAATACTTAATATAGACTAGAAAAAATATTTGTGCGTTGCAATGGAAGAAACTATTTAACCATTTGAGACGGCGATATGTTTTTTCTTAATAAAATTGGATGATCTTTAAGTTGAATGTACCCTAAGTTTCTAGTTTGCAACTTTTATTTGTCTAAAATATATAAAGGGAATATTCAGAGACTACACATAATTGAAATTTTTGTGTCGTCATGGATATATGTATCAGTATCACCACGATGTTCAATAAGTAATGTCGAGCAACTTCCTACAATCCTAGACATACTAAAAACTATATTTTTTTGCGTGATAAAAACTATAATTTTGTGCATGTACAGAATTGATAAATAATAAAGGTAATTCATTTGCTTAATCCTTTTGATTGGATAATCATATGCATGGATGCATCTTATTACCTAGTTGTTGTTGCTACTGCTTTGATGGTTCGTGATTAGCGGACGATCTGAACAGACGTAGACGTAGGAAAGAGACATCACAACAACAAGCTTTGCTAGCTCGTGTTGCGGCTAGTTCGAGGCGGACGTGAGGAAGAACTGAGCCCAATAGGGATTCAGTTTGGGAGTTTGGGGCCGGCACGCTGGGTGTTTGAGCAATGGCGTGTTCTCCCTATCTAGACGTGATCACGTTTTTCTATCTGAGCTTCCTGCTCAAGCGTATTGCTCGTAGTCCGATGACCTATACATACGTAAATCAGGTGACGTACCAACAAAAAAAAACATATTTATCTAACATCGATGACGGACGAACATCGCGTATCTAATACATATGACGGACAAAAATTAGGATAAATACGAAATCATCTTTAATTTTTATAAATAGATAAAGATATGGTTACTATAATCATTAGCCTAAAAATTATCTGAGTTTATTTTTTTTAAGAAAAAACGTCCTATAATTTGAACGGAGGGAGTAAAGTACCGTAGCGACGCTCAATCAGCAAAACCACCATTAATCCGCACGAAATCGAGCAACCACGCGAGAGTCAAAGGGTCGTCTCGTCGTCGTAGCACACGTGGTTGTTATTACCACCGCGACGTGAAACATGTCGGGAGACTGCACGCTGCGCCGAAGCGTACGTGTTTCGACTTGATCAGTCAGCCGCGCGCACGCACCCGTGCAGTGGACACGGGCTAGCTGTGAGTTTGATTTGCGCCGTGCGCCGTGTGCGTGTACGTACGCATATCGCTGCACGGACCGCAGGAGCAGAGGTACCGTTCGATTCGAACTCCACGTGCGTCGCGGCAGAGCTAGCAGCTTGTCTCGTGCGTACGTGCACTCGATTTCGACGCCTGAGGCGCGCGGCGAGTGCAGGAGGCAGCGCCGCGCGCCGCGCGTACCCGTAGACCGTGGTCCGTGGAGTCGCGCGCGCGCTGGCGCGGGGAACCCGGCAGTGGCACACGGCCCACCTGACTACCTGAGGACGGAGACATTGCACGGAGAGGATCGGAGAGCGCGTGGAAGTTTTGGGGGGCTCGGACAGATGGTTTTGCGCGACTCGTGACGGATGGTATATACGAGTGAGTTCTTCACCTACTTTCCCAACTTACATTTTTTTTTTTCACGCGCACGTTTTTCAAACTAAACGGTGTGTTTTTTACAAAAAAAAAAAAAGCTTCTATACGAAAATTTCTTTAAAAAATCATATTAATCCATTTTTCAAAAAAAATTAGTAAATACTTAATTAATCATATGCTAATGAGTTGCTCCGTTTTTCGTGCAGAGAGAATTTCTTCCCAACACTCCCAAACGAACACACCCTAGTCAGTGTTTTTCATATCTCGCCTAGCTCGTCGCCGTATCACCCCGTCCGATTCATCGTACGTCGTCGCAGGAGGAGATTTCACGGTCTCATCTTGATTTTGACGGGGAAGCAGCATGGTGTGTGTGGGTGGGGATAGGGTAATGCGCGTACGGCAAGTCGTGTGAGCTGCACCAGTTGATTGTTTGACGTTTACCACTAGAGAAAATCTAGATAACGGCATCCCGTAGGAACAGGATGACTTAAAAGGTCAACATTATTTTCATCAAAACGGCTGTACATGCATGCAGCACGATTTTCTACTAAGTGGCAGGGTCATACGCTACCACTCATCCACGTGTATTTGTCCTTCTGCTAGCACAAGGATTCTAGACACACGGGTTGGACCATGTGAACCGCTTGAGCATGAACCTATGTAGGTTTCACTTGCATCTTGTATATACCATACCATGGACAACCTGTGACTTTTTTTCGTTTTCTCTATTTCTTGCTTTGTTTTTTTCTACAGTAAGACGCTTTGAGGTTTAGTACGGATCATAGAAATTACATTGACACAATGATATTGTGTAACACAGATTATATTTTTCTTTCTCCTTTTGACTTCCATACCTATGTACATTAGATATGATACCTAAGTATCAGGCCCAATACCTATAGGTATCAGACCTGGTACCTAAGTATCAGACCCGATACTCTTAGGTATCAAACCTGATACTCACATGTATCATGTCTAATATGTGAGTATCATATATGATACATATAAGTTCAGACCTGATACCTTAAGTATCAAGTATGATACATATGTAAATATCATATATGGCACATGATATTCGCGATGCGTATATACATCTCGTAGCGTGAGAGGAGCCCCGTGTGGGTGTATCGCTTAACGGTGTACTATGCACTAATCCTAGTACAAGACATATTGCCTAGCCAAGGCACTCGACCATGCCAGCCCAACCCAATATATTATAGTAAAGTGCCCAACTAAATTATATGCATGGTAACCCAAATTGAGTACATCACAGCTTGGCCGAAGCAGCTCTCATGGCAGCCCAAATTGATATACATCACTGCTCGGCGGAAGCAGCTCTCCCGAGATCACTAACCATCACAACCCAATTTGTGCATGTTGACCTGACCAAACTATCGCACTTGCATTACTGAAAATAGGAATAGCGCATGTTTGACGTGTAGTGACAGGGTGCAACCATGACTTCGGTTGGGATTTCGAATTAGGACTGGTGGGACACATCTAACGCAAAAGGTGTTGCAGAAAATGACATCAACAACATAATTCATCCCGTCCAACGAAAACGAAATCATGTACTCTAGGAGTTCTCTTACCGCTAATTAGCCTCGGTATAGATATGACGTGAGGCAAGTTAGGGGCAGAGGCTAAATAAAACAGCAGCAGAGGCTCTGACCATATATTACTTTTTTTCGTCCTAAAATATAAAACCTTTATATTCTAGTAACGAAGAGAGTATTGTTCAAGCCTTCAAGACTTCAATCCCCTGACCGAACGATAATCGTCGCACTGTGTCGACGTGATCACTACGGGGAACCAAATTCTAGTTTGAGTCCAGCTCTGCCCGTGTTGCGGCTAATAAAAGGCCTGACGTACTGCCGGTGAGCGATCGATCAGGTAATTTAATTTACCTTTGGTTGGTGGCTGCGTTTAGGATTAACCGAAGGACCAAGAGACTGATGAAGTACGTGGTGGTGATGGGAGGCGTGATCAGCGGCCTCGGCAAGGGGGTGACGGCGAGCAGCATTGGCGTCGTCCTCAAGGCGTGCGGCCTCCGCGTTACATCCATTAAGATCGGTACCGACGTGCTTCTTCTTTCCTTCCTCTCTCTCTTTGCCCTATATACTATGCTTATATATATAATATTTAGTTTACTAGTAAAATATCCGTGCGTTGCAACAGATAAAAACAATCTATATGTATTTTAATTATAATTACTTTAATTGTTAAATTGTTAGATCATAGTAGGTTTAAATTATAAACGCATCATACACTCTGGAGACCTGAGTTCGAATCCCATCTTTACATGTTTTTTCTGATTCTTGCATAATATACGCATATGACATGGGGGACGAGCGAAAATTAAGGTGAGTACGGAATCATCTTTAATTTTTATAATAAGTAAATATTATTACCTCCATTACACACACACTCTCTCTATATATGTATATGTATATATGCATATATGTATATATATTAAAATTAACTGGGGCATCATGGTGCCTTGTAACACCCCGGCCCAAGGCATAATAGGATTGATAGGATACTGTAACGTCCCGCCTCCACGAGGCCGGGCCCGCTTACATCTAGCAGCTTAAATAGGACATAGACTGCCCTCACAAACCAACACCAGTCTTTTCTGCGCACTTTGTCCTCACTCGTGCGCACCCGGGTCCGTGTGTCCAGTGCCAGCGCATGTGCCATGCTGTGTGACCATATCGGGTCCACACCAGCCATGCACACCATGCCTGCGCATGTGCCATGCTGTGTGACCACACCGGGTCCACACCAGCCATGCACACCATGCCTGCGCAACTGCGACACACGCGCCCGTGAAACCGCGAGAGTCAACCGTGAAACCGCGACACATGCGTAAATGGATGTTGCTAGAGAGTCAACCTCCCGAAAAGGGAAAAAAGAAGCTGCAACCCGGCTGTTACTCTCCCAAATCTTTGAAAACTCCGGCCTCTTTCCAGATTGTGATTTCCTCCTTAATGGCACCAAAGAGAAACCCATCTTTTCTTTCTTTATTTTGGAACACACGGCCATTTCTTTCCTTCCAAAGCATCCAACAGACGAGGAGAACCAAGGTGTCAAATGCGTCCCTATAGCGATTCCGAAAAAATAGCCGCATCCTCAACCACCAATCCCCTAAATCCAAACCCGACTCCCCAGGTAATTGGAAGCCGGCGGCTAACCATCCTCTGACCATTATGGACAAGAAACAAACAGGTGCGTACAACTCTCGTCATGAGCCGAACATAGCATGCATGTCTGCTGGTGCGGTGTCACGCCCCAAGCTAGCCCCGAAAGGAAGCTAGAGTAAGGCGATCCAAATTAACCTGTAATCCTGTACCAGTTCCAGAAAACAGTGCTGGTACAACAGGAAGAATGAGTATCATAACGACAGAGATCTCTTTATTAAAAGTAGAGTTACAACCATTGTTGAAACTGCGGACAGACTCCGAGTTCGCAAGTGCATTACAAAAAGACGGAAGCGGAGACTAGCCCAAAGCCACAAGTATGACTTGGGAACTAAGCCGAAACCATACTACTGCTCGAAGTCTGCTTGCTCCTGGAAGAACTCCTCGTCAGCGGGGTCCATCTCTTTTTCTTCGAGAACTTGGGGGGGGTTAATTATATAGAGCAAGGGTGAGTACGGGAGTACTCAGCAAGCCAAGGGAATTTAAGTGTTTAATGCAAGCTTCAAGGAAAGGCTGGTTATTTCGCGTTCGAGTTTAGTTTAAAGCTTTCGAAAGCAACTAGGTGAGTGCTTCTCAACGACACGGACGAGAAGGTGCATGTCATCCGGCCGGAGTAGTGAAATTTATAGATTGAATTCATCTGCACGATTGGCTCCCTACCAACCATCAAACGGACTCCCCGAGTTCGGCTATTCCCGACAGCCACAAGACAAGCATTTGAAAGGATTCCCTTACACCAACGGCAGTTCATAAAGCTGTAGTCAAACAAAACTACGCTAAGGAATCACCTCACATCCGTCCATGACCATGGGCATGGCTGTTCGAACAATTTGTTAACCTCTACAGAGGGGATACACTTTATCCACACGACGTTACTAACCCAGGTCACCCAGCCCGTGCAGAACAGCCACGTCTGGTGACTTTGAGGTTTTCACGACAAGGCATTTCGAAAGCCGACTCAGGGTCACCTTATGCCAATGGGAGGGGTCCCACGGACCAACACCAGGTTAGGTCCCAGACCATATTGTGCCAGGAAGCTCAAGGGTCCTCCCCGACACCACCCCGGCGAATCCACTTATCCATTGGCATCAAGATTTCCCTGGCCTAGCTAGTTACTCAGCCAGGAGTGTCCCATTCACCCATGTGGTCGCACTTGTTATATGCTCGGATGTAATTCCCAAGGAATCGGTCCTCAAGGCGAGTACGGGAAAACCGTACCTCCAGTACGTCTTCCGCACCGTGAGTTTTGGAAACTCATTTTATTTTCAAGGCACCGACCCAGGTGTCCGGTTTTCCAAAGATTTTTTAAACCCAAGATTTAACCAGTTGATCATTTTAAATTTTGAAGAGTGCCACGGTACGCGTACCTGGGGTACGAATATCGAGGCTTAATCATAACAGACGACAAAGGATGTTTAGGTCATTCAATAATCAAGGAGGTCAAATGCAACAAGTAGGTCAGGCCTGCCGGCTATATTGCAAACCGTGGCCAATTTGCCATGTGTAACCTAGAAAATGCATAGTTTGAGAAATGAAATACTTAGTTTCAAATTATGGGTTCAATTGATCAAAGGTGACTTGCCTTGCTCGAGATCTTGAGCTTACTCCTCGAAATCCGCGTACTTCGAGTCTTCTGGCTCCAAGCTACACGCGAAACAGGGCGACTCAACACAATGGTAAAAAGGAAGCCCTATTAATGACCCATAATTGTGCCATTATATAGATCTCAATTTTTGAGGGATTTTGGAAGTTGAATGGAGTCAATTGGACGAAGGGTGGAGAAGATATGGATTTCCTAAGATTAATTGATTTTCTGTCTAACGGAAAAAGAATTATTAAATCCTTTGGAAAAAGAAATGGAGGAGAGACGCAAATTGGACTTTGTTTTGGATGGATGGGTGCGGCCCAATGCAAAGAACGGGCGCGGTCGAGCAATGCGGGCCGGCGCATGCATAGAGGCGGCCCACGACCGAACGGGGTGCGTGCGGGGGCAACTGGGCCGGTCGCGAGGTGCGGCCCAAAGAGCTGGTGCGAGCGCGGCCGAGCGAAGCGGGTCAGCGCGCGAGGAAGACGGCCCACGGCCGAGCGGTAACGCAGGGAGAGGCCGACGGGTCGGCTGGCGAGGCACGGTCCACGCGGGCGACGCGGCCGCGAGGAAAGAGGCCGAGTAGGCCGGATCGGTGGACCGCGGTCCATCGCGTGGGGTCCCGAGAGGGGTCCGCCTGTCGGTGACCCAGCTCACGAGGACTAGGTGCACGGAGGGAGTTGGCGCTAGGGTTGGGTGAACTCGGTGCGGGATGGATGCGCCGGGTGGACACGTGCGCGGCGGACCCACGCGCAGCCTCACGGCTCCCGTGGACTGCGCGCACCTAGCGGGAGAGGGGGAAGATGACGTGGCGCCGACGTGGCGGTCACGGTGGACGACGAAAGGAGGAAGACGACGATGACGACATTCGACGGCGGGTGGCGGCGATGGGCTCCGGGACGGTGTGAGGCGGGTATGACAGGGGGGAAGACCAGAGTGGAGAGTGACGCATGAGGAGCCGAGCCAACGGCTTGAATGCACCGGAGTGGGATCAGATGCGATGGATTTCGGCGGCGACCATCTCCGGCGAGAAGGGGAAAACCTCGCCGGAGCGACGAGGGACCGATTCCTTGGAGGGGGAGCATCTACACGCGTCCACGAACTTGTCCCCAGCGTCGGAAGGGGCGGGGTGGCATCGGAGAGTGCGGGCAACGGCGCATGGAGCTCGGCACCGTGCAGCGGCGTAGCGGCGAGCGAAGACGGCCGCAACGGCGCTAAACGGCAGCTCTACTGCGTCCACGAGCACGGGTAGACGGTGACGACGCTACCCTACGGCCTAGAGGAGAAGAGGGGGACGAAGGGAGAGAGACGGAGGGAGCTTTTACCGTGGGGAGGCGGTTCACCGTGAAGAGCGGCCGGCGGCGTGAGAAACGGGAGGAAGCGAGGCGCCCGGAGTCCGCGTCTCGCGTCCACGAGCTCCGGCAGCGGACGGCGAAAGTGACGGCAATGGCGCGACGGCCGAACGGGGAGAGGCGCGGCTTTATAGTGGCTCCGGCCTTTGGCTTCGAGGAGAAGGAACGCGGCGTGGGGATTCATGGCGGCAACGGCGCTGCGGGGGAGAGAGAGAGAGAGAGAGAGGAGAAAGCAGCGCGCGCGTGAGGGAGAGAGGAAGGAGCACGCGGCGTGCGGTCGGCGCTCTACCGTGGCATGTGCGCTGCACGTGCCCGGGAGCGGGCCGGGCCGGCGTGGCCCAAGAGGGAGGGGAAAAAGGCCAAGGGGAGAGGAGGCGAAAACGGGCCAGCCGAGAAAAGGCGGCCCAATAAAACAGAGGGACGCAAACTAGACTTTTTAGAGGATTTTGATTTGGAAGGATTTGGAGTTTGGATTTGAATTTTGAGTTGGGAATTTTTCTTCGGGATTCGAACAGGGAGCAGAGAGAGAGAGACGAGACCTTGGCACAGACGCGAAGCACGACCGAAGAACAAATTTTCGCAAATAGAGTTTTTAACAAATAGGTTTTTCCGCTAACGCCACGACGGAACGGACTCTACATGCGGCCACCCTCTTTGTGCTGAGGTTGTCCGCGGTGAGGCAACACCCTCTTTCCGCCAACCACTTGAAGAACTTTACCTTGGAAAGGGCCCTAGTTTTCCAGATTAGGCTCCCGCATCTAGCGACTGTATTATTGGCCATGAAGAACATACTGTAGGCCGTGGATGTGGAGAACTTCCCACTGGCTGCCCAATTCCAGATCGCCTCATCATCCTCACCTTCTCGTAGGTGAACATCCTGGACAACATTCCACAGCTTGAGGTACTTTCCAATAGCACGATTCGAAGGTGAGCCCTTGATGTCGCGCACCCATCTGTGGTTGTGCAGCCCCTGCCCAATTCATAGTTTTGAACTTTGCGAAATAATGAACATGACGCGTGGAAACAAATGCATGAATGAGTCATCAAACATCTAGGCCATCAAGTGCTTTAATTTCAAACATGATCTTGTCCACGTTTTTTTACTGAATTAATAGTTCCTATCAAACATGATCTGCGTGCTTTCTTGTTTTCACATTTCAACACAAGTTAGGAGTAGTTGGTAGTTACTCCTACTTGCTATTGAACATAGCCTGCATTTGGCGCAGAAGAGAAGGGCTGAATGTGTCAGGTGCTATCTATGAGAACAAATCTAGCTATGGAATGTCATCTGATGAAGAAACATTGCAAGCACTTAAAAAGCAGGTGAGTCTCTATAAGTTGCAGGTCTCGGTGCAAATCTACAAGCTCCAGTATAGTTGGTGTCACCCCAGCGGTTGTCGGGTTCCCCCGGCCGGCTCTTGTGTGGATGTGACAGTGCTTTGCTCTGCTTACCACTCCAGTGGTGCTAACTGCTAAGCTTTCTCTTTTTCAGCAATCTTGTTGTTGATAATTGTAATTTCAAACCCCTCATATTGTTAATATACTCAGGCCGGTCGGCCCGGCGAAAATAAGTTGCTTTCAATGAGGTAACTAACTTTGTTGATAAGATAAATAAATGTGAAATTATTTTACCGTTAAGTATAGATGGCCAAATGGGCGGCCCGGCCCGGCACAGCCCGACCGACACGCCGGGCCGGGCCATGCCCGCCCACAGGCTGGCCCAGGCATGGCTCAATAGGACTCGGGCCGTACCGGGCCGGCCCGAAGACACAAGCCCATCGTGCTTTTTTGAAATAAGTCTATTTTGCATCCCTTAACTCTTTGGGCTGGTCTTATATGGCTAGAATAAATATATTTTGCATCCCTCTTTGGATATGCCTTACATGGCTGAAAATAAGTCTATTTGGCGTCCCTCATCTATTTTACATCCCTGACCATTTGACTAGGCCATGCCGGGCCGGCCCGTCGTGTTGAGGTATAGGCCCAGGCACGGCCCGACTGTTGTCGGGCCCGTGCCATGCTTGGGCCGGGCCAAAAGTCCGTGCCACGTGCCGGGCCGTCGGGCTCGGGCCTTTTGGCCGACTATACCGTTAAGAGGCCTAAGTATATGATTGTTAATGTGTTCTGCAATATTTCCACTGTACATTTAAATCATGCAGTAGAGATATTTTTTTATTTCACTTTATCAGTGTACTTGACACTGTGAGTAATACCATTGTTTCTGTGAAACAGAGATAGTATATAGTAGTAATTTTTGTGTGGTCCTGCAGATCGATCAACTTTTTAGTGATATTATGTGTTGTGCGACCTTTATATTTCTGGGTATAGCTTGTATTGCCAAGTTTGTCTCCCTGAGTTATGGGAGAATATGATGATTATACTTATGCAACTTATCTAGGTTACACCCCCCCTCTCTAATAACTGGGCATCGAAACATCATGGACTATGAAGACACATGAAATTAGTTTACTTGCATCATGAAATGCAGTAATGAACTACTAAGTACAGAGAGCAAAGTAGCACATTGATTCAGTACTGAGTTTGCAAGTGATTTCACAACAACTTGAGCTTCAGTAAGAATCAGTGTCACTGTCACTGTCAGTATCTTCACCCATAGGGAGAAGCCAAACCGGTGAAGAGTAGTTCGACAACATGCCTTGGTCCGGCCAGAAGCAGCGGCTGACAACGGGATGCCGCCCGGCGGACCACTTGCCGTTGTTCAAGCAGAGGAATGTCCGGCCATGAACAATCCTGGGTACATCGTATGAATCCTCGTCATCCAAGAAGTAGATGCCCTCCTGAAATCCCGGGAACGCAGCCACTTCGTAGGATCTGGAGCAGCCACGTCCGACGAACAGCATCCGGCCAGGCAGCGTGCTCACCGGCGTCCAGGCCCAGGGGTAGCCAGGCCCGCCGACGCCGTCATGAGCCGGCGGATCAGGCGACATCTGGAACACCGAGAACACCCACGACGTCCTCTCGCCGGGGCCGGGCCGGGCCGGACGGTAGGATCATCCAAGCCGGGGATGAGGATGTCACGGCTCTTCACGACCATGAGCAGCTGCTCACGAGACTGCACGAGGTAGCGAGCGGCGGTAGGCCGCGGGTTGTGCTGCGGCATGAACCGGCGCCACTCCTCCCGCACTCGCAGGACTCCTTGATGCAGCGTCGGCTTGCACACGAGAACGTGCTGCGACGTGCTGAGGAAATAGACGTCTCCAGTGTCAAACATGACGTCCTCCATTTCCTGATCTTCGAAGAACCTTGACCTGGTGAACCTTGGATCTGGAGTAATGGACGCCATGGCCGTCTGAGACAGTGAGACCCCATGATCCAGAACGTGATGTGCCGCCGACCGTATATGTTGCGCGACGAATGGATGATGGCGGCGCCGAAGCATGGGTCGTCGGTGTCACTCGGAGGCGACGAGACGGTGGCGGCGAGCATGATCATGGCGCAGTCCATTCCCCGCGGCGAGCGGACAAAGTCGGGGATGGGGATGCGTCGTCCGGTGCGGAGGTTGAGGAGCATGTTTTCGGAATTTCGGTGACGAGCGAGGAAGAGCCAGTCGCCGTCGTACGATCCGAAGAAGCGCGCGGAGAGCAAGTCGGCGGGGACGCCGACGCGGTGGACGCTGAGCTCGTTGGCGCCGCTGAGGATGCAGGAGAAGGTAGGCCCGCGTGGGGACGGGACGAGCAGCCACGGGAGCTGTGGAGGCAGGGGCGGCGGGTGACTAAGGGACGCGCGCCACGCGCGGCACACGAGCAGCATGCGGACGCGGTCGAGCTTGCACGGGACGTGGCGGTAGATCCTGTGCAGGGCTTCGCCGTGCAGATTCTTCCAGCGCGCAAGCGGCGCCATTGGAGCCGGGAGGGGAGGAGATGGCTGGGAAGTGGGGAATTTCTGTTGGATTCGATGGCGGAGGCGAGAAGAGGAGACGACGGCGAGGAGGAAGACGACTTCGTTTGAATTGATTTCAGTTGCTTCTGGAAGAAGCCGGGTGGGTGATTCAGCGTGGGCTGGAAGAAGTGGGCCGTTATGGCAATCGGATAAGGTTGGGCTAACTGGTTTTCTTGGGCTCTACGTTTGGGCCTGAAGAGCATTGAAGAAGCCCATGGGCTCAATCCTTGCGCTGGCAATTTGTCAATTTCAAGTGTTGCAAGTAATTGCTTTGCTAATCCACTAGTTCAGTTCTGTAGGAGTACATCTCAAGTTCTTAACACAAGGATCATATGACGAAATTCGTAGCAAAAATTATAGCGCAGTCATTTCAGCATTCAGGTTCATAAAAAAATCCTACTGTATTAATTTTCACATTCATTTGGACAACAAAGCATGCAAATACTGCATGTTTCAGTGTTTGACAAACAGTATCTCTGATGAGGATATGCTCTGTGGAGAACATTGGACATCACATATTAGAACTTCTGTACTCTCTGTAAGTAGAACTAGTTCAGGTTGAACTCTACTGTTTTCATCTTGGTGGCCGCTTGTTACAGCCTACTCTGCATTGTGCAGTGAACATGATCTGGGGCTGAACTACGGTTCACAAATTAATTTCAGTAGTACAAATCATGCATGGTAAAGAGAGGCTGGCTGTTACTAAGGTGGACCAGAGTAGAGAACATGTAAAATGAACAAAACTATACGAATGCAATTTTTCCAACAACATCATGTGCATTATAGTACTGAATTAGCAAGGGAAAAACATGCAGATGTCAAAGCCATAAGATTATGTATTCTACACAGTTATAAGAGCTTAGATATCTGCAATTTCAGTAAAATCTGAAGAAGCTTTCCGACAATGCAAATTTAGTGGCCCATAAAAAGAGCAGAAAATGAACCATAACCTACTAGTTTCTGCTTGAAACATCAATGCTCTCACTAGTTCAGTGATCTGTGCATTCTTGCATGAGTTAAAAAACAACATGATCACACTTCACACCCCATGTATACAAATACAGTTCTGTCAGTTCATAAAATGGGAATGTCTGCAGCCTTTTACACCAATTCTGACTAAATTCTAAGCACATACACACAAATTTTCGCAGTGAATTCTTTATTTAACCACTAACATCATACAATCTAGCTCAGTCGTTTCAGCACTCAAGTTCATCAAAATCTCGGAAGTTAGAGAGCACCAGAAAGTGCCAAAATGCAGTAATGAACTGCTAAGCGCAGAGATCAAAGCGCCTACATACATTTTGCACTGAATTCTGCTTTTCAACACAGGCATCACATAACAAGAATCATAACAGGAATCTAGCCCAGTAATTTCAGCATTGAAGTTCATCAAAATCTCAGAGGTCAGAAAACATCAGAATTCAGAAAGTGCTAAAATGCACTAATGAACTGCTAAGTACAGAGATCAAAGAAGCACATTGATTCAGTAATGAGTTTGCAAGTGATTTCAGCTAATATCCACCATGTCATTGTAACTGTACCAGACTAATCAGCAACAATCCTATCCCAATTCACAAAGCAGCAAGAGCTATCTCATCCTCAAATCTCAAAGCAGCAAGAGGAAACACTAACAAAATGTAATTGTGGCACAGCTTAGCCCCAATTCGGCAGCTAACATATACTCCAGCAGCTCTACAGCATGTCAACATCAACTTGAGCTTGAGCATTATTGGCAGCATCGTCTTCACCTCCAGGGAGAAGCCAAACCGGTGAAGAGTAGTTCGAGTTGACTTGATCCGGCCAGAAGCAGCGGCTGACAACGGGAAGCGGTCCCGACGTGTACTTGCCATTGTCGAAGCAGACGTACTCCTGGTACTGAATAATCCTGGATACATCATAGAACTGCAGGTCATCCAAGAAGTAGATGCCCTCCTGAAAGCCGGGGAAGTTAGCCAATTCGTAGGATCTGGAGCAGCCATGTCCGACGAACAGCATCCGGCCAACCAATGCGGGAACCGGCGTCCAGGCGTACTGGGGCGCGCCTGCTGGAGCCTGAACACGCGTCATCTCGAACACCGAGAACACCAATGGCGGCCATCCAGGAAGGTTGCATTTGCACTTGAGGACCATGAGCAGCTTTTCGCGAGACTCCACGAGGTAGCGAGCGGTGGCAACCGGGCGAGGGTAACCGAGGTCGTCCTGTGGCGCGAACACCAACCACTCCCGATGATCTACTACCAGGTCTGCTTGACGCAACGCCAGCCTGCACACGAGGACATTCTTCAGCTTGCTGACGAAATGGAAGGCTCCCTTGTGATAGATGACGTCCTCCATTTCCTCTTCGACGAACTGGTTGGACAACACGTCGAACGGATGCTCCGGAGGGATGGACGGGATGGCCATGTGAGACCCCGTTCGCCAGAACGTGATCTGCCGCGAATCGGTGATGAACGGCGTGCAGTGGACGATGGAGGCGCCGATGCTTCGGTCGTCGGTGTCGCTCGGAGGGGAGGAGACGGTGGCGGCGAGCATGATCATGGGGAAGTCATCTGATCTCCACGGCCGGGGCACAGTGTCGGGGAGGAAGAGGCGTTGCTCGGTGCGGATGTTGAAGAGCATGTGGCCGAAAGTTTGTCCAGAAGCGAGGAAGAGCCAGCCGCCGTCGTACGATCCGAAGTAGCGCGCGTTGCGCAGGTCGGCCGGGACGCGGACGCGGTGGACGCTGTGCTCGTCGGCGCCGCTGAGGAGGCAGGAGAAGGTAGGGCCACCGGCGGACGGGCGGAGAAGCCACGGGAGCTGTGGAGGCAGGGGCGGTGGCGGGAGCGCCTGAAGCGACGTGCGCCAGGAGCGGTTCGCGACCAGCGCGCGGACGCGGTCGACCTTGCAGGGGATGTGGCGGGTGATCTCGTGCAGGAGGTAGGCGGGGACCTCATCGAAGGGCGAAGATTCCTCCGCCATTGGAGCCGCGAGGGGACGAGATGGCTGGATTTTCTGTTGGATTGGATGGCGGAGGCGAGAAGAGACGACGGCGACGAGGAAGACGACTGCGTTTGAATTGAATTGATTCCTCTCGCTTCTGGAAGCCAGAGGGGGTGGGCCTTGCGAGCAGCTCTCAGCTTGGGCTGCAAGAAAGTGGACCTTTATGTACCATTGGATCAGGTTGGGCCGTTGGGATTTGGGAAGTCGATTTCTTGGGCTCTACGTTTGGGGCTGAAAAGTAGAAAAGAAGCCCATGATACTCAGGGAGTTGAGACCGCGACAATTTTGAGTGTTACAGCTTGTAATTTTGAGTGTTACTGCTTGTAACATTTGCAAGAAAACCTCTCCAGCTCTCAATCACTTTTGAAAGCCCAGATCCCATCAAGATTTATGCACAACCTTATCTACTCTCCCGTCTTTTGCCTAAGTTAGACTGTGTTTGGGAGGTGAGGTTGGGAACTCACCTCCCGCGTACGTAAAACGGAACAACGCATTTTCTTATGATTAATTAAGTATTTGTTATTTTTTTTAAAAAAATGAATTAATATGATTTTTTAAAACAACTTTCGTATAGAATTTTTTTTTGTAAAATACGTACTGTTTAGCAGTTTGAAAAGCGTGCGCGCGAAAAAGAGAGAAGTGAGTTGAAAAAGTAGATGGCCGAGTATTACTAACGTCGAAGAAAGGGAGCTCACCATAGATGGAGGAGTTGGAGCACAAATTTTGGCGTGGACCTAACGATTTAGAAACTGCCTCATTGTCTTTCCTGTCTCCAACAGCTCCCTCATCGCCAAGACACCCCTGCTACCCAACCTTGCACACCCCCCTCAGTTTCATGGCTCCGGTGTATTGCTGCTACTTCGTTGCCTGCTTGTATCCACTGTCCACCGACTATCCATCCATGGCCATCCCTTTAAGCCTAACGAATCCTTCCTCTTCTACCTTGACCCTAAACCCTAATACAATACGTCCTTTTCCTAAGTTAGGTGTCACCAACGTCAAAGAAAAAGAGCTCACCATAGATGGAGGAGCTAGAGCACAAATCTTGACGTGGACCCAACGATTTAGAATCTATAAGATATCACTCCCAATTTTCTGTCAAATGTCATTTAGCAAATCCGGTTTTTTTTCTCTCATACAGTAAAGAGATATACGTGGTGCGAGAATTGAAAAATGTTGGTTTAGCTTTAGTTCATTATGAAACTTTGGTCCAATTATATGGTCCAAGATCGTGGGACAAGATTTCTGGATTCTGCATCTCTGCTTAGAGCCTCAGAACTGACTCGGCACCTTACTATTTTTATTTTATTTTCTATGAATGTAAATATGTATAGAACAAATCATCAGCATCGTCTTACAAGTTACAACAGAAATGTACTCGTTGGATTAGCAAAGTAACGCCTTCTGCACTTGGATGGTTCTTTACAGTGGCCTTGTTGCTTCAAAAGAGACTGCAATGTGGTCGGAGCCACAGGCACAGGTTCATCAAACACCCGAACGTAGATGTGTTTATCAACTGCCAGTTGTTCCAGCAAGGTCCTGCATGTCTGAGAACAGAGAAGGTATATAAACCAATGAGGGGGTGAAGCTAAAATATTGTTATCATTGTCATTTGAATATAGAATATACAAATGCATTCTTTTTAGAAGGAATATGCAAAGATAAATATGAAATGTAGATGGGGTAACATACCTGAGGATTCAGTACATCCATCCGACAGATAAGGTGCTCCTGAAACACGCAGAGCAAACGGTCAGAATTTTATTTTATTTTAGATGGAACGACCAAAACTTGAATAGTGCTTCCATGCTTCACTCCCATGCATTTGGCACAAATTTGAGAGCACCACTCAAGGGGAAAGCGGATTCAAATAATCAGATCCACCCTTTTGTTGGTGTTTTCAAAGTCATGCATTTAAGTATATGAAGAAAGTATCCCCCCCCCCAAAGAATTTTTAAAACAATGATGTTGATAAACGATAACTAGAATCATAACTCCAGATGGGAATGAAAACATCTTTAAGTAAAACATTCGAAACAACAAACTGATGAATTGAAGGCAAACCAACTATACCACATGATGACATGAGGATCCTTTCAAAAAAAAAAGAACATGATGACATGAGGGGCTTTAAATAACTACTAGAACAGTAAGAAACAAAGAGAATCCGGTCAGAACATAGTGAAATTGATATACTAGAGGCAGTTGAAACCCATTACCATAACAAACAGAACAAGCTAAGACCATCAAATGCACAAGGGTAAAGGGAACATTATATAAACACAACGCTATTAGATCATGGACCTATCAGTCAGCTTCCGATCTTTATTTGTATAAATCTTTTGAACAAAACATCAGCGCTAGTTATGACAGTTAAGGAAATTATTCATATCCCAATCTTATCCACAAAACTAAGCTTACCCACAAACATTGCAAACAAAAGAAAAAACATAGAAATATTCCAAAAATATGAAAAGCTTGATTTTGAACCTCCAATCTGGGACATACGGAGTTCAATTTTGAAAATTTTGCTCGGAGAGTAAAAATGTGACATTCTTATGTAAAGCCTTCCTAAAAATCTGGAGATTATTTAATTTAATAAAAAGGATACTTTGGCCAAGAATGACATTTAACATAATACAAAACTTATAGCAATGTACAAGAATGCACAGATTCAGTGGCATATAAAATTTTCCCAACACAGAAATAAACAGGTCAAATGATAAAAATAAACACGCACCTCCACAACTCCTGGATATTGCATGATATACCCAATAATTCGACGGCTTAAACCTTCATAGACAGTGCCATTCATGCTACCATCACCATTTATCCATGGCAATATTGGGTGATAAATATGCCTTCCACAAGCATGACAGCAACCACTCCCCCGATTTTCTTGTGTTGGAGTAGATGGCCTTTCATCCTCTCCACTGTGCATATGAGGTGAGCTTGAATTGCTTTGGACATCAAGGACTGTCACAGTGTGCCCATCGCCAAGCATGTTTACAGTTCGCTGCAAATTACTAGCCATCCCATGCTTATCTTTGAGTGTATTTTCAGCGTCTCCAGTTTCTGCTATTTCAAAAGCCGGATCTCGCAAACAGCTGCTACCACTGTATTTTGCAAGTGTGGTTATATGATACTTTGACTTATGTAACGTGTCAACGATCTGCACACCATTGTATGCATTGACCTGTGATTTGTGAAGCAATTGAACAACTTCAGAGACCCATATATATATTAGTTAATTTAGAGGAAATAACATAAAATGTGGCCAAGAAGGCAGAAAGAAGTATAGATTCTTACATGCAAGCAGTGCATTGTTAACCAGTGCTTTATACATATTTAATTATGTTAATGAAAATTGCAATGTAAATCATTTGTTTGTTGAAAATCTATGGACAACTGGTAATAAGCAACAAAACAAAATGCGAACAATTGAAATATTCACAACTAGGGACATATAAAGTGAATTAAAACAAGTTCATTGATAGACAGTAGTCAAACAATAAAGTACATTACTAATGTACTATATACTTGTTCACAGATTTACCTTAAAAACTAGCTTAAATATCTCAAGTGTATCAATAATCACCTTGATAAACTGCATGCCTGCAGAGGATAAAACAAAACAAATGAACTATACCAAGCAAAAAGATATAGCTTTATGTAACAATTAATTTCTACAAAAACTTAAAAAATATTTATTGCTGAGGATACCTAGTGGGTGCAGTGCCTGTGACATTTCTCTTAAATCAATTCCTTGTTCACCAGTTTGACGAATAACAGAAAATGCATTTCTGAACATGTCAGAAGACAATATGAATGATTCATCTTTACAACAAGATAATGATGGTAACTGTTTGGCATATATATTCATAGCATCCCAAGGCCATCCGCTATAAGACCTCTCCAAATGAGAAGCAGACAATAAACAACGACATGAACTGGAGTTGTTTAAATATGATAGCATCTTTTGGCTTTCCACCTGTGAACTAACATCCTTGCTGCCCATTTCCCTGGCTAAGGTAAAAATAAGGCATTCTTCATCATGTAATGCATGCATGAGATTGCATGTTTGGTTTTTCTCTTGATTCAAAGCCACTTGGATTCCAGGGAAGCCTTTCTCGCGGCGATAGCAAAAATCACTTTCTATCTTCGGCAAAGGTTTGTGTTTCTTACTCTTACTACTTTTCAGTTTCACTTTATCAGCCTTGCGTTTGTGAGTGCTGTCATCCAATTCACTAGTATCTTCAACAGAAGGAATACGGCTGTTAGGCTCATCAGCCTCATCTAAAGGAATATGGCTGTTAGGTTCATCGGCCTCACCTACTCCTTTACTTGGCAAGGAAGGTGAAATGCACATTTCTCCTGACAAAACCAGAGAAAAGAGGTGAACAATTTCCCCACATTGTAGATCTTGATACAAATATACTCTACTGTCCATGGTATTCTTTTGCTGCGCTATAAGCCATTTCGAGAATTCAGAAGCCTTCTTCCCTGAACCAAATGGGAAGGGTGAGTGAGAAGCATTAAAGAAGAATTTTCCAGAAAGTATTGCAGGCTTTGTTCCATTTCCAGTGACCTGCAAAACAAGGGGGAGTATGATATATGATTAAAAATCGAGAACAAGGTATCCAACATCGAAGTGTACCATACACAACCTTAAATTTGCATCTTGCTTCTGTATCAAGTTAATTTCTTACTGGTGGGATCTGACAGGACCTTCTATTAGATATGTATTATTTGTGTGACGGCTTATCATGCTTGGGCATATTTTAAATTCTAGACTACTACTTGCAACTACAAATAGTTTTCTTATTGAGTAGGGGATTTTTTTTAGATAATGGGATATTGATTAGGGGATATAAGGCAATCTTGATTTCACAGCCAACAAAGGTTGAACATTGCATGTCAAATCTTAAATTCAACAGGATGGTATTAGAAATACATTTATTTATCATATTGCACGTTTCAACAGGGGGGATACAGAATAAAATGTATAAGCTGGTTGAGCATACTAAAGAAATAAATGAAAGATATTTGATATATTGATGGAAAGATAAGTTAAGAAACACTAACTGTGAAGTTTCTATCTCTCAGAAAGGAAAAGGCTGTAAAAATTTCCCTCTCCGAATAAAGCTGGAAGGTGGCTGTTAATGAAGCTTGTACTTCTGGTCCCGATGATGTGCTGAGAAAAACCATCTTGAGGAACTCTAATGCATTGGCAACAGCCAAGGACTTGCATACATCTCTTTTAGTAATTTCATCTTTGTTAGGTATAATGACTTCTTCATGAGATCTGAAGAAATTTTCCATATTTTTACTTGCATGGATTGCAGTTGGGTGTCTATACAGTTTTACATGTTCATGGAGTCCACTTTCTGAAACTGCAGTGCTTGTGCTGGTTATACATTGGATAACCTGATTATTCCAAGGAAAAATCAGTATTGAATAAAATATATGTTAGTTGAGGATAAAGAGATAATTACTTACTGTATGTTCCTGCCCAGTTGGAGCTTCGTCAGCATTAGCATCATTGCTCACTTCATTCTTAGAACTGATTTGCTTGTTTTGGTCCATTTTTTGTAGTTGAATGAACTCAAGGACTTCATCAAGCGCACCTCTTATTTCCTGATCTTCAAAATTATCCCAATTTAATTGCTCAGAATCTGAATCCACACAGTTCTCTTTGTTAGAATTTGAGACTTGGGAAAGTAATCCTCTCGCTTTTGATATCCTTTCCCTTTCAAGGTACTTAGCATAACGTATCCCAAGAAGGTTGCAGATTTGGCTCACTGCTAATCTTATGTACATTTTTGCTTGTAAGTCTGACATCCTTCTACAACATGCTGCTGGGGAAGCTGGAAGATCAGAGAGAGAGTTCCAATCTACACGGTAAGATCTTGCTCCACGTGCTGCACGGTATCTAGTATATATCATCAGCAATTTCCTGCAAATAATATTAGCAAATCAGGCCCTAGCATCATGAAAAACTTTTCATCTCCAGTCTTAAGGTCTCTTTCATGTAAAACTTTTCATCTCCATGTATAACTAAAACTACTTTTTTTTTGAAACAACCCGCACAAGACAGTGCAGAGTAGCAGGGACTAATATACCTGTCAGATTCGTACGTCCAAAAGATTTTTTTTTCTTTCATGAATTTTCCTTTGTTTTTAGAACTTTCCATGCATCTTCTTACAAGGGTAGATCGATTGATCATTGGACTTCTTTCCTTATCTTCATCTGTATGCACGGGAGAATCAATGTGGTATGTGGGAGTGCTGCTAGTTTTGGATACCGGCAGATAATGTTGTTCTGGTAGGTCAGGGGATGTTAGAAAGATTCTCTCTGGCTGCTGAGCTGATCCGCTAGCTTCAACTTTTTGTTTAATAAACTTCAGGGTAATCTCATCAGCAGATCTTTTCCTTTTCTGAGAGGTTGACCCAGAGCTAACTTTTTGCTGACTTTGTGTAACAGGAACTCTCGGCTGTCTATGACGTCTATTCTGGGAGGAGACACAAAGCACCTACATAAGTACAAACCAATCCGACCAGTCAATGCTATTGGATAGGAACCATTGACATAACAAGAAAATAAAATTCCACTCAGTAACAAAAAGGATACTATAATAAGTAGACAAAACAAATAAGCCATACAAAAGTTGCAACTAGGATGATGAAACCATCAGGCTAACAATTAGTTAAATAGAAAAGAATGATGAAAGAAGCAAGCAATTACTCCTGATAGGATAAGCATAATGAATAAAACATAAGGCCGTACGAAAATCCCCTTCCTGCTAAATAATCCTATACATGTTATTATTGCCAGCTTCCATGCTAAGAATTTGTGGAAATTGACATGGTTACCCTCATTTAGTTCATCCCAAACGTGTCCCAAAGCTATGATTAATTGTGTGGTTCAGAGCTTGAACCCCTTAGGTTCCTGACTGATGGCATCTCCAATGCAAATTAATGAAGGGTAAGAAGGTCTAATTAGCTCTAAAAATGCATTGGAACGTGAGAATGACAAACATTTTGATAAAAAATTTGAATGTTAGAACAGCAATCTTTGTGAAACAGAGGAGTACAAACAAAAAAAGAACATATGATGAGAATGCTCTTTGTTATCAGGATTTAATAGAGAACTGCTGATGGTACAGCATTGCTGAGACAAAAAAAATAGACTAGGAAAAAATACATTTTAACTACCCTGAAGTATCCAGTTTATCTACTAAACCCCCTAAGCTTCGAAAATCGGATCACCTCCTATCATCAGTCTTTTCTTTATATCAGCAACCCCTGGATGCTGCTCCCATTCAATTCAGTGAACCCACGGTCATAATGGCCTGCCACTAGCTTTTCTGCACCACTGTGTTCGCAATGCTCTTACTGGGTAAAATGTGGGATACTAAGGAGGGACTTAGTATCAATGTATTTAAGAGAGGAGGGTGGGGAACCAGGGATCGAACCCAGGCTGTTGAGCAGCTCCTGGCAGCACCCTGCTAGCTGAGCTACTCCACGTTCTCACAATGCTCTTATACTCACCACAGTGCACTAAACATCCTTCCACTAAGTTTTCCCTCAAGGTCAATGGTGACAACATGCTTGGGGCTTTGGCTAGGCAACTTCTCCTACAAATTATCCATGAAGTGTGCACGGTATAGGCTCTCACAGGCCGTAGCGTAATGTGCCCCGTGCAAATATCAATAATGGATCACACATTCTGCAGCACCAGCGCTGGCCTCTGCCACCTACAGACTTCACTCATCACTCATGTCTTGCGAACCATGGCACTGCCATGTCAATCCTCACCAGTTACCCTCGAAATATTCTCTCTTTTATCTGAGAATTCATGAATTTGCTACTGGTAAAGCTGGCTAGAGCCAGTTACCTAGGTGGTACTACTGTACTAGAGCAAGCTTTATCCTCAACTTTCCCATGATGGGTTACGTGTCCACACACCACTTGTCATGTGGGAAATTCCATTCCAGAGGTGAAGGTGCAGGGCTGCGGCAAACGATGGCGCTGGCACTGGCGCGATGCAGGACGGGAGCGGAGTCAGGTCTGTCATCTATTTAATCAGTTGTAATCACATGATACAAGTCAATGAAGAATATTAATCTCTAAACTATCTTTCTATCTACCGCTTGATCTTCCTGCCCTTGGTGTGCCCTCTCTGCATGGTGCACACTTCTTTCTTTCTGATGGCTGTGCATCGCCAGCCACGGGGACTGTGGCCAGGGCTGCCTGTTCATCACGGTTACTACCTTCGCTCAGCGTCAGGCCATGACACCACTGTAGAGGTTCTTGACTTAGGATTAATAATGTGGCAATCTTGCCATCTTAATTCACCCCGTGAAAGAAAATGAATGTACACAGGGGATGACCTCAGGATCATACAGTTAACTGCTGTGACATTAAGCATTGCCATCTTGATTTGAAGTTCTATTGGTCTGGGTGTGGCTTTCTGTTTTACCCTTTCTTTTAATACTTAATAACATGGGACTTAGTTGATTTGTTATCTTAGTTATCTTTTCAATGATATGCGGAGCTGTCCCATAAACATAATTGGTCAAGAAGAGGCAATAGCACTGTAACTGAACCAATGTGGCAGTGCAGAATAAGATTAAAAAAGAAGGAAGTGTATTCCACAGAACTCAAGATGGAAGCAGAAGATACATACCTGCTGCACAGAGAGATTTAAATCCTTTGCAATTATGTGACAATCTTTATAAGAAAGTTTCCCCTTCTCAGTGACATTCATAACACGCTGTTGTAATTCTAGTCGTTGTTCAGTAGTCATTACCCTAAGTGAACTCCATGAACGACGATGAGAAACCTACATGGAACAGGGTGTCATATAGTAACTTGTACAAATGAAAATCAGAAGTTCACAACTAAGGCCTAAGAGAGATACACTACCAGTATATCCAGTACCAGCCAATATTGTTTACAGTGGGGATAATTGTTGGCCTTAAAAAATAGCTGAATAGATGTTGGAAAAATTTCAACAAATAGTAAACATTCTTGCAGCTGACAACGTATATAGTAAAAAAGAAAATACAAACGTGAAATGCATATCAATATCTTCATGAAACTAGCCAACTAGAGTTTCAGAACAATAGTGAAACAGTTTATAGCAATAGCAGTCAAATATGGTATTGAAGGTCACACAGATGGCAAAGTTGGAGGCCATTAAGTTATGAAATAATATGTGAAGACCAGCACTACCCATTCAAAAACAATATGCACATTTTAGTAGAAAGAATCTTATAGGCAGACCATTTTACCACAACCAGAAAGGAGAAATGTTGTCTCATCAAATGCAGGGTATGTAGAGAATGAAACAAAGGTTAGTGCAAAAATCACTCTGTGGTTAGCCAACTATGTCAGTCATACATGAATCATATTTGAGAAAAAATATACACATATTGCTTAAGGGATAAGAAAAGAAAAATGGTCATAAAAAAAGATAACAACAAATAAACTCAATAGTATAACAACAAATAAACTCAATAGCAAGATGTTGTTATTACTAGGTAACAGTGAAACAACATGCAGCGGTGATGGCAAACCTCAGGTACAGAACAGCCAGGGAAGGCACTTGATGGCTCAGCAAATCCAGCTGTTAAATGACAGTACTCTAACGTTTCCCAATAAGCATCAACAGACTCCTGCTTTGAAAGCATAAAATCGTGCCGAAATTTTGGACGATTGTTCACATCGATGTGAGATGAGGGTAAAAGTTTTGGTGTAGGTTCTTCAATGTAAGGCCTGAGCACCAGTGAATATGTAGGCACAGCATCTGATTGCACACCAGAATCCTCTACAGATTCTTTTGCAAGTTGGATCAACTAAAAAACAGAGCCAAAAGCTTGTCATTTAAAGTCTGTTGCACACTACCCAATCAAGATAGCATGCAAGCTGACTTGCCATAAACTTGAAGTGGACTTGCTAGACCAAAAAATGCAGCAGGAAAACATCAATATAAAACGAAATCTAGTTTTATATTCTTGGTTTCATGAACAATAATATTTTCTATTCTCATAATGCTGCAAACATCAAATACAAAGAACATTACCTTGAGCTTATCTAAAATAGTTATTAAGCGTGAGAGTCGACCCTTGGCATGAGTGTCCATGAGCTGATCATATTCCTTGGTAGGAATTTCTGAAAGTGTTTCTCCAAGACTACACTTAGTTATGACACTATCAATCTTCTTTGCTGATCCTACAACTTGTAGAAAGAGTTCAAGTGGCATTTCTTTTATAGCTGCTGACATTGAAAACAAAAGACATGACTGATTAAGGCTCTTGTTGAGATGCCCTTCTTTGGCATAATCAGATGGGCTGCACCGATTTGACAAACCTCTAACATATAACCACAGAAATTTATGTAACAGCTTTGCCCGAATCATCTTTGCGCCTATGAAACCATTGGCATAAATAGCTTCTAATACTAATGGTTTGTTAACTTTGACTCTACGTGGAATCCTCAAACCATGTATGGCAGCCGTCTGCTGTTTTTTCTTCAATTTAGTTACTGCACATGAACGAGTTTCAGAATCAAAATTCCTTTGCCTATCCTTGATTTCATTTACAAGTTCCATTGACAAGTCTATTACATCAACAAGATGATTGCGAGCGTAGTTTGTGACCAAGGGGACACTAACTTTGATACACTTGCAGCTGCCCTCTTTCTGAAGCTTATTCACTGTGCTAGTCAATGTCTTCCTATCCATTATTTTTCCATTCTCCTTTTCAAGTCTCTCTAGCCATTTATGTAACTCCACCATCAGTACAAATTTCTTTTTCTGAAAAGGGAAAAAGGCAAACATGTTATGTAACAACGCAATTGGCATGCAAGGGTGTGCATACACAATACATGCACATGACAGTGACGCACATACTTGAGAGTGTGTGTGTGTGTAAGGGCATATATAAAAGAACAATGACTTCCAACACATCTGTATTTCAGTATATGGTTCATACGAAAATTGATTGACAGTAAACTTAGCAGGCAACCTTCAACATATGAAGAATCCTTTTATGTCTTTGATCATCACGAATTGAAGTAGGACGGTGGCACCTCTTCCTCTTACCCAAGGTAGATTTATCTAAAACAGAAAACACAAGATCACTTTAATTGACCAGACTAGTATTTGTCTATGCATACCCTTTGTTGATTTTAAAGGCACTCATGCGTCATGAGATTTAACAGTTGTAGTAACACGAAAACTGTATAAAAAGTTTAGTTGTAGTGATACATAAAAGTGATACCTTAAATTCACATCCAATGTACTTCCCTATTATCCAAAATTTTGCAGTTATTAGGAAAATCATAAATAAAAGAACTAATGGTCAAAATCCAGTACAATGTAATTAAAAAAATCAAGCCTGCACGAGAAAATTTTAAAAATGAACTTGACTAATTGGATCAAATATACAAATAATCCCTCAACATGTCAAAGAATTGCCCTTAATTTTGATCTAACTTGGACTCCTCAAAGAAAACAAATGGGTTTGAATATTATCATACGATCTGACAATGGGTGCATGAACCTGGGTATTGTCACGCCCCAAACTGGCCCCGGGCGGAGACCAGGGTAGGGCGGTCCAGATTGACCTGTATGCCTGTACCAGTCCCAGGAAATAGCGCTGGTACAACAGGAAGACAGAATATCACAACAACAGCGGTCTCTTTATTAGGAGTAGAATTACAACCAAGGTTGGAACTACGGACAGAACCCGAGTTCACAACAGCATTACAAAAAGGCGGAAGCGGAAAGCGGAGACTAGCCCTAAGCCACAAGCAAAGCCTTGGGGAAGGCCGAAACCCTACTACTGCTCGAAGTCTGCTTGCTCCTGGAAGAACTCTTCATCAGCAGGGTCCACCTCTTCATCTTCGAGAACTGGGGGGGGGGTTTAATTATATAGAGCAAGGGTGAGTACAGGAGTACTCAGCAAGTCAGGGGAATTAAGTGTTTAATGCAAGCTTCAAGGGAAAGCCAGTTATTTTTCACAATTGGTTTTAGTTTAAGACTTTAGAAACATCTAAGTGAGTG
>BDMV01000005.1:43411647-43471612 GCA_008326285.1 Oryza officinalis | reverse complement strand
CGAAGATTAAAGGATTTTCTGGAATAAAGAAAAGGAATTATTAATTCCCTGGAAAAGAAAAGAAGAAGGGACTGAAATTGGACTTTATTTTGGGCGGCTAAGGGCAGCCCAAAAGATTTGAATGGGCGCGGCCTAAATAATTGGGCCGGCGGCCCGAAGGGACTTGGCCCATGGCCGATGGCCGACGGGCCTAGCGGCCGAGGCCGATGGCGGGAGCCGATGGGCCGACAAGGGAGGTCGGTGACCGACGGGCCTAGCGGCCGAGGCCGACGGCGGGAGCCGATGGGCCGACAAGGGAGGCCGATGGGCCGATGCAGGCTGGCGGCCGAAGCCGACGACGGGAGCCGACGGGAAGAAAAGCGGCCGAGCCGACGGCGGGAGCCGACGGGAAGAAAAGCGGCCGAAGCCGACGGCGGGAGCCGACGGGAAGAAAAGCGGCCGAAGCCGATGGACGGCGGATTAAGACGACGACCGACGACGCGGGGCTCGGCCCGAGCGGCGGCGGCGGCGGCGTGCTCCGGCGAGGGCGGCGAGCCGGAGGGGGCGGACGGCGTCGGTAGGCGCCGGTGGAGAGAGAAGAGAGAGATAACGAGCCCACGGCTCGGATCGGAGCGGGACGCGACCACGGCGGATTGAGACGACAGCCGACGCCGACGGGGAGAAAAGGAAAAGGGGGGTAACGGCGCCGGGGCGGGGAGAGGACGAGCGACGGCGGTGCGGGGGCGGCGCCTAGGGTTCAAACGCGCGACGGCGGTGCTATCTAGCGCCTAAAGAAGGGGAGAAAAAGAGAGAGACGGCGGAACGGGGGTTACCGCGAGAAGGTTTCGCCGGGGACGGGGGCGACGACGCGGGGCGGCGGTGAGACGCGGTCTCGAGCCGGGGAAGAAGAGGGCGCCGGGCTCCTCTTCTTGCGGCGACGGCAGCAAGAGGGTGGTGGCGCGACGGCGGGAAGGGTGAGCTCGGGGAGGCGGCAATGGCGGCCGGGCGGAGGGGAAAGAAAATTGCGGCCGATTGGCGGGGGGTTTTGTAGGGCGCTAGGTCGGTTTGGTCGGGGGAAAGAAAGGCGGTTCGCGGAGGTCGGTTTGGGGCGCGGAGAGGGGACCGGCGCACTCCGGCGCTAGCGGCCAACGGCGGCAGCGGTGACGCCGGCCGGTCGGGAAAAAGGGGAAAAGGGGGAAGAAAAAGGAGGCTTGCCTCCTAGCCGATTTGGGTAAGGGCGCGCGCGCGGGGAGAGAGAGCGCTGGCTCTCTCGGCTCGACGCGTGCGGGGCACATGCGCGGCGTGCACGGGCCGAGCGGCCTGGCGCGGCCCAGCAGGAAAAGAAGGCAGCCGGGCAGGCGGCACGCGGGAGAGAGCTGGGCCGGGAGGCGGCCCAGGGAAGGAAGAGGAGAGAGGGGGAAAAAGAAAACAGGCCGAGAGGGGCTGTGCCGGCAGCGGCCCGAGGGGAAGGAGAGGGAAGTAGGCCGGGAAAGGGGGACAGCCCGGGTCAAGGGAGGTAAACTGGACTTTTCCTGAGAGACTGAAAGAAGGGCTTTGAGGGCTCGGATTCGAAATCCGTTTTCGCGGTTTTCTCCGGGATTGAAGAGAGAGGGGAGACACGAGACCTTGGCACACAACAAGACTCAACCGAAGAGCAAACTTTCGCAAATAGGGTTTTTAGCAGATTAGTTTTCCCGCTAACGCCGCGACAAAACGGGCGTTACAGGTATATTATTGCTTATTTATTTGAATGGAATTACATGAAGCACCCGCAAGTCAAGGTCAAACTAAGTTTTAGGCAGCACAAACAACAAATTGATAACGAGCACAGGTTTTACAGAATAAATAGAAAGTGACAGGAATTTAGATTGATGTACCTTCCTCAAGTAGTTGAGAAGCTCCAACACAAGTTTCACGGTTACTCAGGAGGTGAGGTCCGATTGGTTTATCAGAGCATTCTTCTTCAAACAAGAATTTATTATCAACACATGAATCACCCTTAGGCCTAGGAGAACCTGATCCTTTAGATGGGGCTAGTGACCACAAATCAGCACAATAATCATGATCATCTAGGAGCACATCAAAGTTTTGCAGAGCAATACCAGCTTTGTAGTGTGAAAAGTTTTTCGAAGTCCAAACTCGGTATTGCGATGTTTTATCCGGAACTTCAGCCTCCCAAATCAACTTGAATCTTTCAAGCATAGATGAAACTCGTTTGTGGAGCCTTTTTGGATTGTTGTGCCCAAGACGTTTGCCAAGCTAATGGGAAGTAATATGAGAGCATGAGTTGCTGATTTCAATAAATATAGAAAACCAATATGCCACACCAGATGAGGTAAGCAGAAACAATCCATATTACAGTAGAATGTGCCTGTGCCGTGAACCAAATGGATCTCAAATATATATTTTTCATCCGGATTACAATCAAGAAGGATAATGTATTGGCAAGAATTTTTATGTCATAATAAGGCTATCTTATCTCATTTAAGTTGGGCAGTCAATAAAATTCTGAACAAAAATTGTTAAGGCTACTGTAGCTCAAACAAAAAGGAAAGTATTTTGTGCTACTAGAAATGAGCTAGGCACAAACCACAAGTAGGAACGACCAAATGCCATTACCTGTTTGCAGGCAAGTATATCAGAAATTATGCCAGTAGCAGTGCATGCTAACATCTCAGATATGCGACAATGTATAGTTTATATGCTTGTATAATAGGTTATATTACCGACAATACAGATATTTGACTATGATTGTGTTTAAAGGTCAATATTGACACTAAATTAACCCCCAATAACTAGCCTGACATGTTAAGGCAATAAAGCCCTGTGAATAATACGGAATTTAAGGCAATAAGGTTTAAAGATGGATTGGCTACGATTATTGATATTGAAATTCACCTGGATATCTCACTCCCTTGCATATGGATTGGGATTTGCTGTTATGGGCTGAACTATGCTTCATTTCATTAAGAAGAGAGAAATATTTAGAAAGAAAGGGTCACGGAACCCCTCCCACCAAGACCACTTCTAACAAGCATCACACATAAGTGAGGCCCAACCAACAAACCCACTAAAGCTAACTCACTGCCGGGGTAAGTGACTTACAAAGGAACTCAAACACCAGAAACTACCCTCATTAGCCACAGCTTGCAGCACCACCCCCACCACATTAGGATTAGCACCATTGAAAACACAATCATTACGGTGTTATCAGCCCAAGGTGTAGCTTAGGTACTGTTCACACGCGAACTGTAGCGTTTTTGCAGTTACTGTGGTGGTGCAAGGACCTATTCCCATAATATTAGGTATATGTTTCTGAGAGGAGTCAAATTAACCTATCTATATAAGGATGTGGTTGTACCTACTTTCAATAAGCAATGAATAAACAAGAAAAAGGCTGACCAGAGCCTATGTGTGCCAAGAGAAGCCCACGCAACCAGCATTATTCCCAACCTTAGGACCCTTACCTTGACCAAATCCATAACATTAACCCGGTTATTTTGAAAAAAAAACAAGAAGGAAATTTGAGATAGTGATTGACATTGACCATAAAGGTGTTGAGATTGATATTGAAGTGGACGAAACCTTCTAGCAATCTAGCCAATTTGTTATAGCACAGGTTCATGTTCATCCATCACTACATATAAAAAGGTCATATCACTCTGACATGTCAAGATGCTATCGCTGGCCTTATATCACATTGCTGGCAAAGCTCTGGCATGGTGGTGCACATCGTGCTTTTGCTGCTATGCTTGGTCTACACAAAACTGATGCTCCGCTAACGCAGCCCACATGAAGCCTCCAGCTCTTCACTGCCATGATCAACCTATGTTGCACCCCCTCAAGCCCACCACCACACACCTAGCCTTCATTGTTGCAATCATGTCACACCGATTATGCGTTGCAATCATGGCACACCAATCGTGGCCAAATTGGACCCATGAGGAGAAAAGATCTCATTTGGAAACGACAAGGATGACCAATGATGTAGGGAAAAAATGGGTATATGTTAATTTGTTTGTTGAGTTAGTATAATTTGTTTTTGTCCAAGATTCGTTTAGGAGATAAAAGAAGGAGATGGGAAATTATTTCTGTTCTCCGTCATGATAAATCGACTACTACAACTAAGTTTTTTAAAGCAAGTGCATTGTTTTCTATATGCTTGTAAATGGTAACTAGATACTATCAACAAGGAACTTAGGTGCAAAATTATGTATCACTACAATGAAGCTGAATGGCACTCTGAAGCCGCAATATAAAGGCACTCTTGATGCTCTGAAGAAATTTTAGCATATCATTAAAAAGAACATGATTCACCGAAGGTTGAAAGGTTCAGAGACATACCTCAACAAGGGTTATACCCTTTGGCCCTTGAGCACTGATCATATCATATATACAGTTTTCTAACGGGAGTTCCATAATTTGGTCAGTTGCCTGCCCTTTTTTGCCAAGTTTGCAGTTTGAGGTTTGAGGTTTTGGCAGAAACTCATTTGGATCAAATTTCTTTAAAAGGCGTAAACAGCGAACAATCTGAAAAAAAAACCGAACATGTTTAATCAATTATTTTGAAACCATGCTAGCGATTTCTGAAGCCCGAAAGATTTTCAAAACATGAAATCAATTATTTTGAATTTACTATTCTTGACAAAAGAAAACCACCAAGAACCAGAAGAATTAAGCCCAAATATTAGAAAAAGGCATATAAGTGAAACGACTACAAAGTGGGAGGAAAGATAATTTCACCTTATCATCAACTTTGGCATCGAATTCTTCAACAAGGTGTGAGTCTCTAAGCCTATGCAGTACCTGGAGAAAAGGTGTCGCAGTAACACCCAAAGAATTTTTTTTTAAGGTTACACCCAAAGAAGTGCAACCATAAAGTGTATAACACAAACAGTAAGTGATTACAAGCAAACTTACATTTCTCCATGCTCTATGCCCAAATGCCATCCTGTAATTGAGATCAATTTTTATGTCTGACACAACAAGAACCTATAGGAAATAGTTGCTGAATGTTAGAAAACTGGAAAAATGAAAAAGAACACCCAAACAAATGAACAGAACAATTGACCTTTCCACTAGCTTCTTCAAGTTTGTCACATATGGTTTTCATTGATGGAAGATAATCATGGATAGAAACATCATTATTGTAATTTACACCAAAAGTCCCATCTTGTAGATCATCTATGTTGGTCTCTTCATTGCTCACCAATAGTTCGGGCTTTATAATCTCAATTCTCTGGTGTGAATTCATACAGTCTTTGGCATATCTAGAGAGATACAATGAGTTGGTATTGATTACTTGTTTATTCTGTGAAGCATCTTCCTTCTCAGCTCCATTGCCTTTAAACTTTATAATAGTTGATCGTCTAACGATTAACTTCTGCGACTGAAGGCTCTGCACAATATAATGGAAGTTGTTCCCTTTCATGCCAAGATTTTTGCACAAGTCATTTTGTGTTACACCAGAAGTCCTATGACAAATACAGGATATTAGTTATTGCAGACATTATAATCGAAGGCACTATTCTTTGTTTTCCTATGAACATTTCATAATTTGATCAAATGTCACACACCAGGACGCACCTGCTTGCCCCGACACGTTGTAAAGCCTTCTTCTGGACGGCACTCAGCTCCGATTTGGAGTACCTGCGGTCATACATCCCGAGGAAGTTGTCCCTGAGCGCGGCGCTCGCAACCAGCCGCATGCCCCGCCGCTCGGCCTCCTCCACGCCGACCTTCCGATCGACGGGTGGCCCTTCCGCCTCCGCCTCCGCCTCCCCCGTCACGACGCTGATGACGGGGAGCACGATGAGGCGGGCCCAGACGGCGCGCTTGACAGCCGGCCCAATTGGGAGGCCAGCCGCCTCAAGCGCGCCATGGAGCGCCGCCCAGAGATCGGTTACCGGGATGCCGGCCGAGAGGCGGGAGCTCACCTCCTCCAGCGCCGCCGAGACGAGCGCGTCCATGCCCCCCCCCCCCCCCCGACTCGAGTAGGTGCTTGGGGTTTTAGGGTTTTGGCTCTAGTCTCATCGGCTAGCTTCACAAGAGAGAGGAAGAGTGGAAAGATGCCTCGCTATGGCCAGGTGGAGGCAGCGCGCGCCGGTGGCCGCGCGGGATCAGGAACCCGACCGACGGTGAGACGAACCGGCGTTCCGTGCGGTTTAGGCGTGCACCTGTGTACGCACTGTTTTGCGAAAAGGCCCTTAAATTTAAACAAAAGTAGTTTCCGTGTTCTTAACTTATTTATTCTAGTCCCTATATCCGCTCCCCACCAAGCCGACCAGACCAACCAACCCCCACAGCCCCACGGCACGCGGCCGCCGCCTCCGACTCCGCTTCCTCGACGACTCCGCGCCGCACGCGTCGCACCCGACGCCCGACGCACGCACCACCGTCTCCGCCTGCGGCCCGCACCCGGTGAGTGGCTGCTTGGATCCTTGTGCAGTATCTGAGTGAAACTTCAAATACTGAGGAAGCAATTTGGTCCGCCCGCATTCTCGCTGGCCCGGCGAGTATTTGAGTGAAACTTTTTTGTTCTTTGATTGGTTTGTGCTATTTGGTGGGAGGTGAACTCTTCTACATTCCCTGTTGCTGCCAAAATTTAGTTGTGATCGATGCTTATGGAACTCTAAAATGATATGGGAGATGTTAGGGTTTAGATTCCCCATTGCTGCCAAAATTTAGTCGTGGTTGATGTTCATGGAACTGTAGAATGATACGTGGTTTAGATTCCCATTACTGCAAAATTTAGTTGTGGTTGATGTTCATGGAACTCTAGAATGATCCTTGAGATGTTAGGGTTGTGAAATTGCGAATCTAGTTGCATTTGGGCATATTGTGGGTCTGATGCAGCAGGTCATAAGACTGGGCGTGTGTGATCTAGAAGCTCTTGTTATGCTAGCACCCCTCATTCTTTTTAGTCTTGCATATGCTACTGCCGCCTGGTTTTGTGCTTCGCTACAGAGTTACTCTATGCCCATTCATGTCCATTTTCCTGTTGTTGAAATTAATTAAGCTATATTTGTGGCCAGTCAAAACTGCTGAATTGATCGACTTCCAAAGGACAGCTTCTTTCTATCATAGCACTGTGCTGATTTCGGATATTGTATCCCTCAAATTGTACTCCAAAATGCTTGCCAAAGGGGGGAAAGTTTCTGGTAGAGGCGGAGACATGTCTGCACACTATGCATTTGTGCTGCAGGAAGATGATGCGATCATTAAACATAGGCTTCTGACCAGGACAACTACTACCAGGGGTGAACCACCACTAAAGAAGCTTCAGAAGTAGTTCATTTCCTTTGCCACTGAGGTTGAGAAGGATGCAGACAACATAAGTGACTGTGAGAGGCTGTACAAGACATTTTTACAGGAAATTAATACTTTTGAGTTGCCTCTTCTTTAGAGCACGGCTATGGTTGATGCAAACCTTAGGGAGAAGGAGAGCTTCAACGAGCTGCAAGACGAGATTCAGCGACAAATCTTGCAAGCTCAGACTGATATTGAGGATCTCAAGAAGCAACTGGAACAGAGCAGAATTGAGAGGCAGCACAAAGAGGAGTGCGAAGCGATCAGAAAAATGATTTCTTTGCAGCCTCCACGATCAGAAACAGAGAAGCTCATCGCGGACCTTGAGAAGGAGATTACTATTTTGGAGGTCGAGAATACAGCATGTATCACTCTGGAACTAAGGAAGAAACAGTTTTCTCTTCTTCTTCATGTGGTGAGTATATTCGTGAGATTCCTTTTGCTTTTCTGAATCATGCCATTTTTTCCTTTATATATAGAATGGTAAGAGGATACTCATTAGAATTTATTAATCTGCGTGGTAGGCTTAAATGATACTACTTTTACAAACATCTTTTCCCACAACACAAAACTACGATTAGGAAAATATGACTGTTTCTGAATTTTACATGTGTTGATAGATTTACTATCACCAAATTATAATTATTAGCATCCATTTGTCTAAGAATGGAACTTGAAATACTAATGTAGTTATTTTAATCCTGCCATACATTTCATTGTCTTGGTTGAAGCTTCCCAAGTCCCAACATACTCATGCCTGGATCCAGTATTGATTTCTGATGTTGTATCTATTACAGGTTGAGGAATTGCAGATCTCAATCGTGATGGAATAAGTCTTGTGCTGTGCTGATTGGTCTTTGTGTGCTTTTTTGCTGTTTCAGCTTTTAGGACAGCATCTTGATTTCAGTTTGGGATGCTCTAGGACAGCATCTCCTTTCACTTTTTAGACTAGCATCTTAGCATATGCTTGGCTAGTTTGGATGGCTATAAATATGTATCCCCAACCCCTAAGGTTGGCATGGCATTTGTGAGGAATAAACAGAAAATTGCCCCAACTCTCCTAGCGCCATCCTCTCGATGAGAGTAAGGATTCTGCTACTAACATCTGGTATCAAAGCCATTCTATCCTGTAGCTTAGACATCTCTTGCTCATCTCCTTCCCGAGTTCCCCTCTGTCCTCAGCCGGCAGCAGGAGCACCGGCTGTCCCTGCTCATCCCTTTCCCCCTACGCTGACAAGCAGCAGTTCGTCAGAGGCAGCCTCTTCCCCACGCAGCAGCCCCCCAGTAGCGTGCCATGTCCGCAGGGCAGTCTCAGCGCTCGGTCGCCTCGAGCACGCGGCTCCGGCAGGAGGCCGAGCTCGCTGCGGCAGAGGGACGTGAGCGAGCGGCGGCAGAGACCGCTGCGGCGGCAGCGAGGGCGTCAAGGCTGGCGGCGGCGGAATTGGCAGCGGCAAGGGCGGAAGTGGAAGCAGCGGCGGCGACAGATGCAGCGCGTGCGGCGGCGGCAGAGCTCAAGGCTCTGCGCGACAGTAGCTCCAGCAGCTCTGTCTCCGCCTGCGGCAGCACCGATGATGAGCTGACGAGAGAGGCAGCTCGTGAGCGGGCGGGGCAGTGGGCAGCCGCGCAACCCCACACGTGCGGTGGCGGCAGCCTAGACAGGCGCGGACGCGCCAACGCGCTCCTGGCCGGGGCGCGCGCAGCGGCGGCAGCCCAGACGGGCGTGGACGCGCCGGCGGCGCTCCCGGCAGCGACGGCTGGGTCGATAGAGATCGCGGCCTTTGCAGGCGGCGTAGCTCTCCCTCCCCGGACCGGTACCGTGGTCACCGCGGAATCCAGGTCGTCATCAGGGATGTCGGCCCCGGCGGTGGGTGGCCTACCCTCACTAAGACCAACTACGTCGAGTGGGCCGCGGTGATGAGGATAAGGCTCCAGGTGTGGCACTTGTGGGAGGCAGTTCGGTACGGCGACGTCGACTACGACGAGGATCGACGGGCGCTGGATGCCCTCATCGCTGCAGTCCCGCCCGAGATGCAGTTCTCGCTTTCCCAGAAGTGGACTGCCAAGGAGGCCTGGGACACCATCGCTGCGGCACGCATCGGCAGCGACCGCGCCCGCAAGTCCACCCTGCAGGCACTCCGCAAGGAGTGGGAGAACTTGGCCTTCAAGCCAGGTGAGGACGTTGATGACTTTGCTCTCCGTCTCAACACTCTGCTGCAGAAGATGGTGCAGTACGGTGACGACACCGTCGAGAAGCTCTTCCGTTACATCCCAGAGAAGTACAAGCAGATCGCTCGCTCGATCGAGTCTCTGCTGGATCTCTCCGCGATGTCAATCGAGGAGGCGATAGGTCGCCTCAAGGTCGTCGACGGCGATGAGCCACAGCCTCTCTTGGGGCCTATCACCATTGGCGGGAAGCTCCATCTCACTCGGGAGTAGTGGGAGGCCTGTCAAGGTGACGGGAAGAAGGGGGAGTCCTCTTCCTCGACAGGTGGCCGCAAGCGTGACAGGTCGCGCAAGGAGGGCAGAGGCGTTCAGGTCAGGCTACGAGGACGCACCCAGGGTGGCGCCCGCGGAGGCGCCCAGGGCGGTGCCGCCGGCAATCACAGGCCGGCGCGAGACGACGCCTGCCACAACTGTGGCAAGCTTGGCCATTAGGCCAAAGATTGCCGACAGCCACGACACGGCCAAGCCAACGTCGCACAGGTGGAGGAGGAGGAAGAGCCGGCTCTGCTCCTGGCACACGCGAGCATCGAGCAATCTCCAGTGGCACCGGTCGCAACGGCTTTCCTCCACCTTGATGAGCCGAAGGTACACGCCTTCCTCGGCGACGGCTCCAGCAACGACAAGACTGATGGGTGGTACCTCGACACCGGCGCCACCCATCACATGACTGGCCGACGGGAGTTCTTCATCGAGCTCGACTCCAGTGTTCGAGGCTCCGTCAAGTTTGGGGACGCCTCCGGCGTGGAGATCAAGGGCGTCGGCTCCGTCACCTTCACTGCCAAGTCTGGTGAGCACAGGCTGCTCACCGGAGTCTACTACATCCCCGCGTTGAGGAACTCTATCATCAGCATGGGACAGCTGGATGAGAATGGTTCACGCGTGTTGGTCGAGCACGGAGTCATGAGGATTTGGGATCTCCGTCGTCACCTTCTTGCCAAGGTAACCAGAGGCACCAATCGACTCTACGTCTTCAACGTGCAGGTAGCACAACCGGTTTGCCTCGCCGCCCGACAGCACGACGAGGCATGGCGGTGGCACGAGCGCTTCAGGCACCTCCACTTCGAGGCCCTGAAGCGGCTCAGTGCCAAGGAGATGGTGCGAGGCCTGCCGTGCCTTGACCACATGAAGCAGCTCTGCGACGTCTGCGTGTTAACAAAGCAGAGGCGGCTCCCCTTTCCCCAGCAGACGAGCTTCCGAGCCAAGGAGCGGCTCGAGCTCGTGCACGGGGACTTGTGTGGCCCAGTGACACCGACGACACCAGGAGGACGATGTTACTTCCTATTGCTCGTCGACGACCTCTCCCGCTACATGTGGGTGATGGTTCTTGGCAGCAAGGAAGAGGCTGCGGACGCCATCAGGCGTGTGTAGGCTGCTGTGGAGGCGGAGTGCGGCCGCAAGTTGCGCGTGCTGCGCACCGACAACGGCGACGAATTCACGGCAGCTGAATTCGCGTCGTACTGCACTGATGAGGGCATTCAGCGCCACTACTCCGCGTCGTACAGCCCGCAGCAAAACGGCGTCGTCGAGCGGCGCAACCAGACGGTTGTGGGGATGGCTCGGGCTCTCCTCAAGCAGAGGGGGATGCCGGCTGTCTTTTGGGGAAAGGCGGTGGTGACGGCTGTCTACATCCTCAACCGCTCGCCTACCAAGGCCCTCGACGGCAGGACGCTGTACGAGGCTTGGCATGGGTGCAAGCCGGGGGTCTCCCACCTGCGGGTCTTCGGCTGCCTCGCGTTCGCCAAGGAGCTCGGCCACATCGACAAGCTCGACGACAGGAGCACCCCAGGGGTGTTCATCGGGTACGCGGAGGGCTCGAAGGCCTATCGCATTCTCGACCCGGAGACACAGCGTGTGCGCACGGCGCGCGACGTAGTGTTCGACGAAGGGCGAGGGTGGGCATGGGACAAGGCGGTGGACGATGGCTCGACTCCGACGTACGACGACTTCACTGTCGAGTACGTCCACTTCGAGGGAGCTGGGGGAGTAGGCAGCCCTTCTTCACCAAGCGTGCCTACCCCAGTCCCCGAGCCTCCACCGACTCTGGCAGCGACACACTCGCTACGACTTCGGCTGCGACGAGTTCTTCGCCGACACCACCACAGCCGGCGACCCCACGCACCCCAGCACCAACAGCCACCCCTCGGGCACGTCCACTCTGACGCCAACTCGTGTCGAACACAACCCGGTGGAGTTCGCTACTCTGCTCTCCCACGACGAGGAGCGCATCGACGCGTACCACGACGGCGAGCCGCTGCGATATCGTACGATGGAGGACCTTCTTGGCGACCAGCCGGTGCCGGGGCTGGTGCCTCGCGACCTGGAGGCGCAGTTGCACCTTGCGTGCGACGACGGTGAGCCTCGGTCTTTCGCAGAGGCCCAGAGACACGCAGCATGGCGTGCCGCGATGCAGTCGGAGATGGACGCGGTTGAGGAGAACCGCACCTGGGAGCTTGCTGACCTCCCTCGTGGTCACCGCGCGATCACCCTTAAGTGGGTGTTCAAGCTGAAGAGGGATGAAGCCGGAGCCATCGTCAAGCACAAGGCTCGTCTGGTGGCACGCGGTTTCGTGCAGCAGGAGGGGATCGACTTCGATGATGCCTTCGTCCCCGTGGCACGGATGGAATCCGTGCGACTCCTTGCGCTGGCTGCTCAGGAAGGCTAGTGTGTTCATCACATGAACGTCAAGTCGGGACTTGAAGGAGGAGGTCTACGTGCACCAGCCACCGAGATTTGCGATCCCCGGCAAGGAGGGCAAGGTGCTACGCCTGCACAAGGCCCTCTACGGCTTGCGGCAGGCACCGAGGGCGTGGAATGCCAAGTTGGATTCCACACTCAAGGGGATGGGCTTCAAGCAAAGCCTGCACGAGGCGGCCAATCTACCGGCGGGGCAATGGAGGAAATGCCCTGCTGGTGGGTGTCTACGTCGACGACTTGGTGATCACCGGCACCAAGGATGCCGAGGTGGCGGTGTTCAAGGAAGAAATGAAGGCCACCTTCCAGATGAGTGACCTGGGGCCTCTCTCCTACCTGGGGATCGAGGTGCACCAGGACGACTCCGGGATCACGCTTCGACAGACCGCCTACGCCAAGCGCGTTGTTAAGCTGGCTGGACTCACCGATTGCAACCCAGCTCTCACTCCGATGGAGGAGAGGCTGAAGCTGAGCCGCGACAACACGACGGAGGAGGTGGACGCTACGTAGTACCGGCGTCTTGTGGGGAGCCTCCGCTACCTCGCCCACACACGACCGGACTTGGCATTCTCCGTCGGCTACGTTAGTCGGTTCATGCAGCGACCGACGACGGAGCACCAGCAGGCTGTGAAGAGAATCATCCGCTACATTACGGGGACTCTCGACCACGGTCTCTACTACCCGAGGTGCCCTGGAGAGGCACGCTTCGTTGGGTACAGCGATAGTGACCACGCCGGCGACATCGACACCAGCAAGAGCACGAGTGGGATCCTCTTCTTCCTCGGCAAGTGCCTCGTTAGCTGGCAGTCGGTTAAGCAGCAGGTGGTGGTCCTGTCCAGCTGCGAGGCCGAGTACATAGCGGCCTCCACCGCTTCAACTCAGGCGCTCTGGCTTGCTCGACTGCTTGGTGATCTCCTCGGCAGAGACCCTGGAGCGGTGGAGCTCAGGGTGGACAGCAAGTCTGCTCTGGCCCTGGCAAAGAACCCCGTCTTCCACGAACGGAGCAAGCACATCTGGGTGAGGTACCACTTCATCCGAGGCTGCTTGGAGGAAGGGAGCATCAAGGCGAGCTACATCAACACCGAGGACCAGCTTGCGGACCTGCTCACCAAGTGTAACGCCCACGTTTTTTTCTAAGACCTTAGTTTAGCGTCTCTCTGTCTTTTCGTTCAAAATCTCCAAAAATTTCAAAGTCAGTTTTAATCTTGTTTTATTTATTTTTCCGGTCGTATCAAATCATTTCCTTCCTGTCCAAATATTCCGAAATATTTTGGACTTCTACCGCCCGGTGTTTATCCGTCCCTTTTTCATCCGGAGATTCCTTGCACTTTCATTAAGTCAGACAAACAACGTAGGCTCGTCCAACACTTGTGCATACACGCTTCTTTCTTTTCCTATTTTCCTAAGCTCCCTGTAAAACTGACGGTTAGGCACCGTCCTGCTAGTGCACAGTGAAAATTTGGCACCGTCTCCGTCTTCTCCGCTGAAGTTAGGCATCGCTCCGTGTCGCTCGCCGAGCAAGTCAGGCAGCAACAATCGCCAGGGGAGCCTGTAGATGGAGAAACATGCACAGGTGCATCAATGGTTGTTCTCGTCACCAAGTTCCTCCTCCCGAATCACCCTGCAGTATAAATACCCAAGAAACTTACCGTGGAGTTCCTCAGCCAATTCACCACTCCATTTTTACCACTCCGGAGCCGAGTCGTCGAAGTCCCGGAGTCCGTCGCGTCGAGGTGGCCGACCCCTTCCTCCCCTTCTTCTGTTCTTCTGCTCAGTCCTCCACCTTCTTCCTCCCCTGCCGAGCCAACCCCTTCCTCTTCCCTTCCACGCGCCGATGCCGCCCACCATGCCGCGCGCTGCAGCCGGCACCAAGCTGCCCAGCCGCCGGCCCCGCGTCGCCCCTGTACCGACCGGCCGACGCCACCCAGCTGCCCAGCCGCCGCCCCTCCCCCCCACGCCGCGCAGCCTCCGGCCAACGCCGCCAGCCCCACGCCGTGCAGCCGCCGGCCGACGCCGCCAGCCCCACGCCGCGCAGCCGCCGGCCGTCGCCAGCCCCACCGCGTGCAGCCGCCGCCCGCTCCTCCTGCTGCTCGGGAGAGAGAAGAAAGGAAACAGAGAAAGGAAAGAAGGAGAGAGAGAGGAAGGGATAAGGAGATGGAAAAAAAAAGAAAGAAAAAGAGTGGGACCCACGGGCCCACATCTCTCCATCCCTCCTTTGACCCCTTTGACCTGACAGCCGGGCCCCACTCGGAATATTCTTTTAACCCTCCAAAAATCCCCAAAACTTCAAAAATCCATATCTTTTCATCCCGAACTCCGTTTGACTCCGTTCAAATTCCAAAATCTTTCTAAATTTCCCTTCTATTTATTGACACTATCTTTTCCGTGTTTTGTTTTACTTTAGCAGTGGTTTTATGTATTATTTGTTTTCTCGTGTTTAGAACCCGAGTCGGACGGAGGATTCGCGCAGGAGTTCGATGCTCCGTCCGTTGTCGCGGAACAAGGCAAGCCCCCTTGACCATTTATTGCGCCTATATTTTTAATTAAATATTTTGTTTGCCAAATTGCATGCTTTAGGTTACACTGTTTGGGCCACGATTCAAATATGGATCGTCGGACCTTCCCATTAGTCGCACTTTTACTATATAGGAATTGATGACCCCTTCCTTTGTAACTCCACTACATGTTTTGCGTCGGTATTTATAATGCCAAAGTAGATTACCTATAGGTCACGATTGTTCTGTCGTGTGGGAAAAACTGGAATACTTATTATTGCTCTTTTATTTTAAAAACCCGACGAGATGTCGGTATGGTCAAGAAGAAGGAAAGTGTTTTGTAAAAACCTGATGATGCGGGAGTCAGTACCTTGGTGGTTTGACTACGTATTATCCATAAGGACCATTTCCTTTGGGAAATTCATCCGAACATATGACAGTACGACCACACGGGTATAATGGGATGCTCCTGGCCGAGTAAATAGCTAAAACATAGGTGTCCAGCATGTTAGCAGTTGAGGAGCACTGGTATGGTGGCGGGTATGGCAATCTCCTGCAGTGGGGATGTGTCGGATTCCATACGGTGGGGCCTGAGTAGATGAGGGCTTGAAATTTGGCCTGATGCTTGGTGGAGAGATTCCACCCAACTGTGGGACACGGGATATTTATGGGTTAGTTATGGAAAAGCCTTGTAGCGAGCTCTCCTTTGTTGGCCATGTCTGATCCACATGTGTTCGGTAATGTGAGAAGTCCGCAACGTGTGGGTAAAGCGTGCAACCTCTACAGAGTTTAGTCAAACTGTTTAATGAGCCGTGCCCACGGTTATGGGCGGATGTGAGATGTTTCTCATAGCGTAGTGTTTGCTTTATAAATTAATTCTGGGAATGGGGACCGTCACCAGAGTTTGTCTTTGTGGCGGACGGCCAGCCTTCGTGATTGGGAACGAGTCTGTGTGACTCGGGGTGTCGATTGGCACCAAGGTGTGGTTTGGGCTGAGATGGCCGAGGTAGAGTGGCTGAGATGGCCGAGCAGTGCTGAGATGGCACGGTGTTTGTATTGAGAATTACTACAGTGACAGGTTGTTGCAAAGCAACCTGTGGAATGGAGTGAGGCGTGAGCCTTACTTCGAAACTAAAAACTGTCACACTAGAGGTTTACAACTAAATTATTTATAAAACCTGGTTTTCCAAATAAAATCGTTCCATCCCTTGTTATTGGTCTTGCATGTCATACTTTTCTCGGGCTTGCTGAGTACACTGAGTACTCACCCTTGCTATTATTATTTATAGAGTTAGAAGAAGGATACCCTGACCCTTTCGCCGAGGCCTACTTTCAAGAGCAGGCCGAGTACGACTTCTCTGGGTTTCAAGCCTAGTTCCCAAGCATAGCCTGTGGATTTATGGTTTTCTTTATGCTTCATGTCACCCTTCACTGTTGTTATGTTTCCGCTTGCGTTTATCTTGTCCTTTCAGTCTTTCTACCAGTCTGGGGTTTGTCCACGACGGTAGTAGTTTGAGACCTCCAACAATGTTGTAATAAAAGCTTTGTATTTCTGAATTTCATTATTATCCTGTGAGTACCAGCTCGTATATCCTGGGACTGGTACTGTAACCACAAATAATGTTGTGACCTCCAGCCTATGCCGGTTGATTTTCTAGACCAGCATAGTTTGGGGCGCCACACCAAGCACCTCGGGAGGATCAAGTTCCTTGAGCTTTGCTCCAGGACCGGGATAGTCCAACTTTCCCACAAGACGACGCACAAGACTTAAGGGGAGAATGATGGAATAAGTCTTGTGCTGTGCTGATTGGTCTTCGTGTGCTTTTTTGCTGTTTCAGCTTTTAGGACAGCATCTTTGTTGTTTCAGCTTTTAGGACAGCATCTTGATTTCAGTTTGGGATGCTCTAGGACAGCATCTCCTTTCACTTTTTAGATTAGCATCTTGGACTAGCATCTTAGCATATGCTTGACTAGTTTGGATGGCTATAAATATGTATCCCCAACCCTTAAGGTTGGCATGGCATTTGTGAGGAATAAACAGAAAATTGCCCCAACTCTCCTAGCGCCATCCTCTCGATGAGAGTAAGGATTCTGCTACTAACAAATCGAAGATGAGCAGAGAAGCATAGCGGATGTGCTGAGAACTGCCGCTGAAGAGCAGAAGATGAGCATAGATGAAGGTAGCGGCGATGCTTCAGATGCCATGGCTGTAGACTGATCCTAGTAGAAAAGCGAACCGCATACTTGCTTTCACAAAGGCAGATACATTTTCTTGGGACTATATAGCACTGAATCGGCCTTGGTTGTAGATGGCTTTCTTGTAGTTTCAGTTGTAGTTTCAGTCGTAAGTTGTAATTGTGCCCTTTCTTGTCTGAAGGAACAGAACATCATAGTGCGACATATGCTTCTCCAGATTCCAACACGTATGGTTGTTATTATTTACTAAACAATCAGCAATGCTCTTCTTTGCTATACTAGCTGAAGTTAAACCGCCTGCCCGGGCGAATATGGATACCATGCATGTTCCTTGATTTCTTGATTTGCAATTCTTGTAGGCTCTTCTGCATGCTTGTATCATTTGTGGCAGAAAACTTCTTGTTGATTGGGTTCCTTCCGCCGGTCTTGGGGATTCAACTGCCACTATGGTTTGAACAACTTACACTATGCATCATATTTTGGTCTGTAGTATTTATATTTAGTCCTTAATTACATGTTTTTGGTTAAATTTTATGGAATTGCTAACCTTCTGTTGACAAAAAATGCATCCCCAAATCTTGCAGATTTTGAATCACTGGATGTGCTTCAACCCAGTGAATCCCCGATTCGTGTTCTAGGTGCTTCTTCTCCAACTCCGGCGCCCTCCTCTTCTCCGGCGCCGGCAACAACCCAAACTCCCGCGGAGGGCCGATGAATTAGGGTCCCGGGGTGGGGCCGTGGGGTGGGGGTGAGAGGGGTGGGAAGGGGAGGTCGTCGGGCTTAGAGGGATGGTCATGGGAGGCGGCGGCCCGGCGGTGGGCGGCGGAACGAGCGGGTGGCGAGGCGCCGGCGGCGGCACCGGAGCCACAGGGATGGAGGACAGCGGTGGGCCGGCATCGGTGGCGGGGGCATAGTGAGTTTGTGGTTAGGAGGTGGTGGCCAATGGTGGCGGATCCGGTGATGAGGAGCCGCCGGAGATGAGGAAGACGGCGGGGCAGGGGCATCTCGCCACCGACAACTCGAGGAGGGAGGGGAGGGGGAGGGGGAGGGGCCGGCTGGGGGGGCCTCGCCGGTGCCATTGACGTCTTCCGGCCAGCCGGCGAGGAGGGGGTGGTGGGCACAGCTGCGTGAGGGAGGAGAGCAAAGCGGTAGCGGCGGCGGGATTGAGGGGAGAGGGAAGAAGAAATTAGGGTTAGGTGTTTACTGCATGAATCTTAAAGTGATCTAACGGTCCAGAATTCACAAGATTTTAAGGGGTGTTTTATATCAAATGACATATAGACAGTCTCTAAATTTTAATAGGCACCTGATTCTTACAACACAGCATGGAGTTTACTGAGGGTAAAAAGTTTACTCCTGAAATATTTGCTACTTATACATTTTTTGTTATACTTTGTCTGAAAGATATTTCATTTCAGGGTGCAGATGGCATTTTAGTACCTGGTGGCTTTGGAGACGGGTGTTGAGGGGAAAATATTGGCTGTTAATTATGCCCGCGAAAATGATGTCCCTTTCCTGGGCGTATGCCTTGGCATGCAGCTCACTGTGGTAGAATTTGCACGCCATGTTTTGAAATTGCCTGATGCGAACAGCACAGAGTTTGATGCCAAGACAGAGAATCCATGTGTGATTATAATGCCAGAGGTAGTTCACTGCCAAACCCTCAATATCCATATGTACGAGCAGAAATTACATGCACATATGATACTCCAAATCCACCTTATATATTGGGAGAATTGTCTTTTGCATTTAGTTGTATGTACTGGTTAGTTATTATAAACTTAAATTCTGGCCATTAGTTACTGTTTCCTACAAGGTAATAATAGCATCTCCTTCAGTGCTCCAACGAAGGTATGGGTGGTACCATGTGTCATGGATCGAAGAGGACATTTTTCAAGGTTGCAGATTGCAAGTCTGCCAAGCTGTGAGTGCACCCTTGCCCTTACAGCAACTATATCTTTTCTGTTTTAATTCTTGTTGACACTATTAGCTGCCCACTCACTACTTAGTTATGTTTCAATCACTCAGCTACGGTAGCATCAACCACATAGATGAGAGGTATCGGCACAGATATCAGGTTTGGTGACCAATATCTTGTCTAGTTCATCATAGTGTTACTCATGGTGTTTTAATTGCTTTTTGACCCTTTTCTTAAAAAAAATATCTGTGATATTGACTAACTTCCCAGGTAAATCCCAATATAGTGCCATTGTTTGGAACAGTGGGCTTCAGTAGTAGCCACAGACAAGACCCGAGAAAGGATGGAGGTACAAGGTGGAGAATGCTTGAACAGATTTTAACTTTTCCATTCACTCATGCTGATGTTATATTTGTCCAATTTTCTAGATTGTCGAAATACCCGATCATCCATTTTTTGTTGGTGTTCAATTTCACCAAGTTTAAGACCTTCGAAACCTTCTGCACTGTTTGTTGGTAAGCTACTTAGAACCTTTGTAAACGACCGAAGAGCAGCTCATACTTTTTTATTTTAAAAATGAAGCCACTGTTGTACTCCCTCCGGTCTTTAGGACAAATAATTTTAGGCAAAACATAGTACATTTGCTTGTCCAAAACTTCATTTATTATAACTGGAGGTGGTAATATATACCGCTTTCTCGAGTACCGTAATTTTTTCTATCTTTGACAATCTTCTGATCAACATGTATACCAACCTGGAGGACTAATCGCTGCATCGTGTAGGCAACTGGATGGTGTGCTGCAAGTTGCGGGTAACCATGAGCCACAGCAGAATCGGCATGCGGAGAAGCGTCCTGCTAGTGATCCAGGAAATGGAACCTGCCGCAGCAAAAGGCAAGTAACGGTGTGCGCTGATTCGAATGACCATGAATCCATGATGCACTGGATGTCGAAACCTGTTAACTGCAGTTACCGTTTCTTGAGATCATTGTTTGTAAGAGTTTTGTAAAGAAAAAGTTTAAGTATGTGTAGCAGTGCTCTTATTGGAAAACGGGGATGTTTTTTAAAAAAGGTGAGCTCGTCCAAGTTAGCATCTACTGCTAGAACAAGCAATGGAAATGCGAGATGTTTTTTAAGCAGCATAGTGGCAATGTTTTTGACAGAAACAGTAGAGTAGAAGTACTCCTTTAAGTAATGATGGGGTACTTGTTACAATGAATCATCAAATTGGATCGTCATCAATTAGGCTTTCGCCCTTCAGTGGCCTTTGCTGGAACTAGCTTAGACATCAGCCATGTTTCAATTAAAGTCATTGCAAGTTACAGATGATAGACAGAGATTAGAGGCATGACAAATTGTCAGTGCAGTATTGCAGTAATGCAATAGCCATAATTTTTACTTTACTTATCACTAGTTTATTTATAGCAAACTTTAGGAGATTTACCCTTAGGATGATTGTGTTGCAAGAGTTACCCTTCAACACTGTTGAGCATGCTGGCTTTAGGAGATTTGTTGCAAGTTTAAATCCTTATTTTAAGGTGATGTCAAGAACCACACTAAAAAATGATTGTATGGCTGTTTATGAAGATCAGAAGTTAGTTTTATCTGATGTGTTGAAGAAGTCGAATTCCCGTGTCTCTCTTACAGCCGACATGTGGTCTTCCAATCAGAACTTAGGCTATTTGTGTGTGACATGTCATTTCATTGATAATGAGTGGAAGTTGCAAAAAAGAATTCTAAAGTTTGCTCTAGTGCCAACCCCACATGATGGCATTACCATGTTTAGTGAAATGCTAAAGGCCATTCAGGAGTGGTGTATTGAAAACAAGTTATTCAGCGTTACATTAGACAATGCAACTGTGAATGACACAATGATGACTAATCTGAAAACCAATCTTGTGGGGAAGAGCATACTGCCTTGCGATGGAGAGCTGATGCATTTTCGTTGCGCTGCCCATATATTCAATCTCATTGTCCAAGATGGGCTAAAAATCATGAGCAACCCCATTGACAGTATAAGGGAAAGTGTCAAATATGTTCGGAGTTCGCAGTCACGTGGTCAAAGGTTTGAGGACATGATTGCTCAAGTGGGAATAAAAACTAAGAGACGGCCTTCGCTTGATGTATCAACGAGATGGAATTCGACATACTTAATGCTTGAGTCATCTTTATTGGTCAGAATGGCCTTTGAAGCCTTGGATCGGCATGACATAAATTATTTGCATCAACCCTTCGATTATCAATGGACAATGGCTGAGAGGCTTTGCATTTTGCTGAAGGTTTTCTATGAAGCCACTGTTGTAGTATCTGGTACATTGTACCCAACATCAACATGCTATTTTCATGAACTTTGGAAGATAAAGATGGTTTTGGACAAGGAGGCTACAAATGAAGATGTTACCATTGCAGGTATTGTCAAGGAAATGAAAGAAAAAATTCAAAAGTATTGGGACATACAATACTTGCAAATATGTTTCCCGGTTATTTTTGATCCTAGATACAAGTACAAGTTCATTGAGTTTCGTTTGAAGTCTGCATCCGAAGCTATTGCAACTCGTTACCTTAAGCAAATCAAGAGTACAATGCAGAAGTTGTTTGATGAATATTCTGCCAAGTATGGTGGCTCAAACAACATCAATCCTCAGCCTGGACCAAGTGTTGCCCAGAATGTTGATGCAAGTAATCAATTTGCTGATTGGAGACAATTTCTGCACGACAAAGGCCGTAGCAAAGTAAAGAGTGAGCTTAATCGATACCTTGCTGATATCCCCCAAGAAGGTGATTTCCAAGATGGGCATGATTTCAATATCTTGCACTGGTGGATGGTAAACAAAACAAAGTACCCTGTAATTTCACGAATGGCACGTGATGTTTTGGCTATTCCGGCAACATCAGTGGCATCAGAGGCAGCCTTTTCAACTGGAGAAAGGATTGTTAGTGACTATCGAAGTAGACTTGCAAGCAGTACTGTACAGGCATTGATTTGCCTACAAGGTTTGGGTGATTTCTTTCCATGTGATCTTGCTGAGAGTGATGACAAAAATTTGCAACTTTCAGGTATTTAAATAGAGCTCCGCTTGCATTGACTTGGCTGTTATATTTTTTTTTTATACTGCACCAGTACACCACTAAACTAGGCAGCAGTCCAGCATGTACTCTTGTTATTTTTATTAACATCATTGTTTCTTCATGTGCAGGTGAAAATGCTTCTACAGCTCTACCAACATGTGAAAATGCCATGGCTACCAGCACAACTAGCAGGTCATCATATAATGCATTCTTTTTCAGTGGTTTATAGTATGATGTCCTGCAGTTGAGTAGTTTGCAAAAAAAATGGGGCTCCTAAAATTGAAATCAGTGATGGAATACATTTTGTTCTATGACTTCTATCAACTAGCCAACTTTTTTTTTGAGATGATGCTTTTGCATGATGTAGTCTCTAGAACTTCCTAAGATATGCCCATTTCAATGAGGGCAAATGTTATCTAAGTACTGAAAGCTTTATTGATTTTTGCACACCTGCAGCAGTCACAACTGATAAGGTTCCAAGGCTGAAGATGAGCTCAACTTTTTAGTTCTGCTGGCAACAGAGGAGATTGGCTTTACAAGTGCTTTGTATGGTAGGAAATTCAATAGAGGAGCTCCACTATGACTTATGTACTGTAAATCTGTAATCTTCAGAATATTGAGTTTTATACTTCTCTCAAATGCATATTCATTTCTTTTTAGAAAATGATCAGAATCATTCATTTTGATTTCGATATTATGCTATGCTATAGAGCAACATCTTTGAAATGGCTTAGTTCTCATTTGTTCCAGCTAGCTTTTTACATCAGCGTTTTGAGATGACTTAGTTTCAGCAACAAGATAGCAAAGAAATGACATTTTAGCTGCTTCTGTTAGTGGGCTGTCCCGCGGGACCCGGCGGCCATATCAGCCCTCAAAGATATGCGGGGCGGGCAACCGCTGGCCCGCAAATGAGCATAGCGGACGATGCGGCGTGGGGCGGGCTTGCCCATCTCCCATCCCACTTGCACTCCTAATGACAATGTTCAGTTATAATGGCCAGTTAAGAAGGCCAGACTAATGAAGCATATTGCAATTTCAGGACAAGCATGATGAGATGAGATCAGAAATGTGCCGCTAGTTTTGTCTCGTTAAGCGTGTGTTAGGGGACACATTCATGGGGATGAGAGTGTGGTATTGTGTGTGTAGTGGTGTGTGCGTGTGTGCGTATGCCGTGTAATCATCGAAAAAAGAACAAGCTTTGAATTGAACTGCAATTCATTAACACACGCAAAAAGAAACTAAGTGAACGGTAACTCATCTGTAGAATTTCTTCACTGAATTAAGGGATAATCTTGCTTCAGCTTACACCAGCAAAAATTTCAGCACGAGAATAACGAACGAAGAAACAAACAGCACAATGTTGATGAAGGCAGATCGTATTAGCATGATCACAAACTAAACCTGATCTGTTCATCTGTTGAGCAACGTTGTCGCTGCAGGGGGAACCGCCTTTCGGGGGCGTTCGCGCGCAGAATCGTCGTGTCGTCTGCGTTCGACCACTGTGAGATGTTCGAATAGAAGAATTCCTCAAAGGATCGATCCTTATACGTAAATACAGAGCATCACCATCAAAACGCATCGCAAAATTTTTGCAAACTTTTATTCACAGACACGCCAACATCACGTGTTGGGTTTTCAAAGGTTTTGTAAACTCATTTTTCCATATTAACGAACAAAGGTTGATTTTAGGTGGACTGTTGGTACGTATGTCCGAGAGCACAAGTGCCAAGGTATCGCAGGATAAAGCGATAAGGAATAAAGGTAACAACAACCTACGGTATAATTCAATTACTAGGTAGGTTTGTCGGTTTGTCGTGTAAACCGAGGCCGCTCAAATTAATGGTGCACACAAACAATGCAATTTTGCAAACAAAATATTTTATAAATTTGGAGCAATATAATCAAAGGTGACTTGTCTCAAGTCTTTATCTTCAAAGTCTTTGAATCCCAATGTCCAAAATATTTTATGTCGATGATGATTAGCAAAATAGAGAGAAAACCACACAACCCCCCCCCAAAAAAAAGGAAATACTATTATTACTAACTAATATTGCCATCAGATAGATCTATATTTTAGAAAAATTTGGAGAGTTCAAACACGGTCAATCGGAGTTATAGATAGGGAGATATGAATTTTTGAAATTTTAAATGGTTTTCTGAAAATAAAAAAGATTTAATTTAAATTGGAAAAGGAGTATCCTTGCGAATATTCCTTGCTGACATATGGGGCCTGTAAGTGGAAAGCGATATGTTGTAGACTTTAAAAATCCAATTTAAAGTTTTGAAATTGTGTTGAAAGTTTTAAATTTTGGTTGAAAGTTTTTGAAATTTGAGTTGGGAGTTTCAAATTTTGGTTGATTTTTTTTAATTTTGACTTAAAAGTTCAAACATTTAGTTGAATTTTTAGAATTTTGAGTCCAGAGTTTTAAATTTTTAGTAGAAAGTTTACTCACTTTTAAAATATTTGGTAGAAAGTTTTGAAATTTGGTTGAAAGCTGTTAAAATTTGAGTTTGAAAGTTTATTCATTTTTTTCAAATTTCAATTCACACTTTCCACTGGAAAAAAAACACGTGTTGACAAGGGAGGGGGGCTAATCGGCGCCTGGGCGTGCTGTCACACCCCCAAACTAGCCCTGAACGGAAGCTAGAGTAAGGCAATCCAAATTAACCTGTAAACCTATACCAGTCCTAGGAAACAGTGCTGGTACAACATGAAGAATGAATATCACAACGACAGAAGTCTCTTTATTAAGAGTAGGGTTATAACCAAGGTTGGAACTGCGGACAGACCCCGAGTTCGCAACTGCAATACAAAAAGGCAGAAGCGGAGACTAGCCCAAAGCCACAAGCATGACTTGGGAACTAAGCCAAAACCCTACTGCAGCTCGTAGTCCGCTTGCTCCTGAAAGAACTCCTCATCAGCAGGGTCCATCTCTTCTTCTTCGAGAACTGGGGGGGGAATAATTATATAGAGCAAGGGTGAGTATGGGAATACTCAGCAAGCCAAGGAAAATTAGGTGTTTCATGCAAGCTTCAAGGGAGGGCCAGTTATTTTCGCATTCGATTTTAGTTTAAGACCTTCGGAAGCAACTAAATGAGTGCTTCTCAACGATACGGATGAGAAGGTGCATCTCATCCGGCCGGAGTAGTGAAATGTATAGATTGATTTTGTCTGCACGAATGGCTCCCTGCCAATCGTTATACGGACTTTCCGAGTCCGGTTGTTCCCGACTGCCACAAGCCAAGCACTGAAAGGATGTCCTTATACCCACAGCAGTTCACAAAGTAGTAGTCAAACAAAGCTATGCTGAGGAATCACCTCACATCCGCCCGTGACCGTGGGCACGGCTGTTCAAACAGTTTGTTAACCTCTGCAGAGGGGGGTACACTTTACCCACACGACGTTACTAACCCGGGTCACCTAGCCTGTACAGAACAGCCACGTCTGGTGACTTTGAGGTTTTCACGACAAGGCATTTTGAAAGCCGACTCAGGGTCACCTTATGCTAACGAGAGGGGTCCCACGGACCAACACCAGGTTAGGTCCCAGACCATACTGTGCCAGGAAGCCTAGGGGTCCTCCCCGACACCACCCCGACGAAATCCACTTGTCCCTTGGCATCAAGATTTCCCTGGCCTAGCTAATTACTCAGCCAGGGGTGTCCCATTCACCCATGTGGTCGCACTTGTTATATGTTCGGATGTAATTCCCAAGGAATCGGTCGTTAAGGCGAGAATGGGAAAACTGTACCTCCAGTACGTCTCCCGCACCGCGAGTTTTAGAAACTCATTTTATTTACAAGGCACCGACCCAAGTGTCGGGTTTTCCAAGGATTTTGTAAACCCAAGTTTTACCCAGTTGATCATTTTAAATTTGAAGGGAGCCTCGATATTCGTACGCGGGGTACGAATACCGAGACAACCTAACTGGCAACAAGGGGTGTTAGGTCATTCATTAATCAAGGAAGTCAAATGCAACAAGTGGGTAGGGCCTGCCGGCTGTATCGCAAACCGTGGCCAAAGTGTCATGTATAACCTAAGGAATGCATAACTTACATAATGAAAATACTTAATTTCAAATTATGGGCTCAATTGATCAAAGGTGACTTGCCTTGCTCGAGATCTTGAGCTTCCTCCTCGAAGTCCTCGCACTGCGAGTCTTCTGGCTCCAAAGCTACACGCGAAACGAGGCGACTCAACACAACGGTCAAAAGGAAGCCCTATTAATGACCACTAATCGTGCCATTAGATAGATCTCGATTTTTGAGAAATTTTGGAAGTCGAATGGAATCAATCGGACGAACGGATGGAGAGATATGAATTTCCTAAGGTTAATTGATCTTTGTCTAAAGGAAAAGGAATTAATAAATCCCTTGAAAAAGAAAAGGAGGAGGGACATGAATTGGACTTTGTTTTGGATGATTAGGTGCGGCCTAATGCAAGAACGGGCGCGGCCGAGCAACGCGGGCCGACGCATGAGCGAAGTCGGCCCGCGGCCGAACGAGGCGCGCGCGAGGGCAGCTAGGCCGGTAGCGAGGCACGGCCCAGAGGGCTGGCGCGAGCGCGGCCAAGCGAAGCGGGCCGGCGTGCGGGGAAAACGGCCCAAGGCCGAGCGGGAGCGTGGTCCATGGACGACGCGGCACGAGGAGAGGCCGAACGGGCCGGCTGGCGAGGCGCGGCCCACGCGGGCGAGACGCGCGCGAAGAGGGAGGCCGAGTGGGCCGGATCGTTGCGCGGCCCACGTGGGCGCGTCTACAAGCACAGGGAAATGACGGCGGAGCTAACTAGCGCCTAGGAAAGGAGAGGGGCGGAGAGAGCTTTACCGCGGGGAGGCGGTTCGCCGTGAAGAACGGCCGACGGCGCCAGACGTGATCGTCTCGGCCTCGAGCCGAGGAAGGGAAGGGAGCGGGCGCCCGGAGTCCGTGTCTCGTGTCCACGAGCTCCGGCGGCGGACGGCGAAAGCGGCGGCAACGGTGCGGCGGCGAAGCGACGATTTTGGTGGTGCTCGGCCACGGAGAGGAGAGCGACCGAGTAGGGGGGGTGCAGCTTTATAGCGGCTCCAACCCTTGGCTTCGCGAAGAAGGCACGCAGCGCAGTCACGCACGTGAGCTCGCGGTCGCCGGCGCTGCGCCCGAGCAACGGCAGCCATCGCCGGGCCGAGAAGGGAAAAAGGGAAAGAGGGAGAGGGAAAAGGAGGGGAGTGGACTTGCCACTCTGGGACGGCACGGGCGGGAGAGCGAGCTCCGCGCCCCGGCTTGGCCGCTAGCGGCTTGGAGTGGCGCGGGCGCGAGGCCCCAAGGCGGCGGCGACGCTGCGAGAGAGAGAAAGAACAAGGGAGGAAGCAGCGCACATGAGGGAGAGAGAAGGAGGCGCGTGCGCGGCCGGGCTCTACCGCGGCATGTGTGCCGCACGTGCCCGGGAGCGGGCTAACGCGGACTGGGCCGGTGCGGCCCAAGGGGGAGGGGGAAAAAGGCCGGGGGAGGGGGAAAGGCGAAAACGGGCCGACCGAGAGGGAGGCGGCCCAAGAAAAGCTTAGGGAGGCGAACTAGACTTTTGCAGAGAAAATTGACTTGGATGGATTTGGAGGTTGGATTTGAATTTTGAGTCGGGATTTTTTTCTTCAGGTTTCGAACAGGGAGCAGAGAGAGGGAGACGAGACCTGGCACACACGCGAAGTACGAACGAAGAACAATTTTCGCAATTAGGGTTTTTAGCAAATTAGGTTTTTCCGCTAACGCCACGACGGAACGGGCGCTACACGTGCGGCGCTCCCCCGCGCGACGTGTCTCCCCGTTAGCCTACTACTGTTAATATATACGTATATATATATATACTTTATATGTTTATACAAAGTTTATATGTATGTATATAAAATATATATACAAGGTATATATATAAATTTTATGTATACATATATATAAACTTTTAAAATATTAATACACATATAGTAATATAAACTTTGTATACGTATAAAAAACTGCCACGTGTTCCCACCCCGATCTTTCCCTGCACGCCACGTGGCATCGGCCCCACGACGTGTGTCTGAGCCAATGCGCGCCTGGACGCTAAAGGACATCTCTTGTTTGTTCTTTTGTTTACTTTCCTAACTCATCTCTCTAGTTTTTCGTGCACACGTTTTTTAAACTACTAACCGATGTATTTTTTGCAAAACAATTTTATATGAAAGTTATTTTAAAAATTCATATTAATTTATTTTTTAAAAAAATTAACTAAAACTTAATTAATCATACGTTAATACATACTACTATATCGTTTTGTCACAGTTTTGCGTGACAAAGACCTCTCCTTTCTTCGAACACAGCCTAATTAGGGTCGGGATTAGGCGCGTCTCGAGTCTCGAGTTGCCACGCAGACTGCAGACAGACCGCGTCCGCCGACTCCGAATCAACACGGGACAGATGGTATGAGCGTGTTGGGGCTGAAAACGTTGGTCCGCAGCGAAGGTGCGCTAATTAGCTTTCTCGTTGTCCCATCCCGACGCTTCTTCAAGAACTGGAGGCATTGGCCCCGTGGATTGCCGCCGTAGAGGCTGGACACAGAGACAGCTGCAGGGCGCTGTCCTTGCAGGGGAGTAGGGGACCATCTCAGAATCCACCTTGGGCTCAGAGCCCCTGGGAGAGGTGGGGGTTGTTGGAGAGCGGAGATGGAGCCCGTAGCCCCGTACTGGAAGAAGGGGACAGACCGTGCGCAGAGGCGACCAAAGCAAAGGCTTTCTGGTAATTAAAGCAGCTTCCTGGCCTGAAGCAGAGGCTGGTGAATTTTGGCCGCATTCAGGCTGCCATTCTGGGAAAACAGCTTCCTGGGCCCGCTACAACCGCTTTTGCTTTGACGGTCTCCGGGATCACGGGGGTAGGCGTGCGCCGGCAGGGTTGCGAGCTTCACGCCGCGGTCCCGAACATGACCATCAGGGCGAAGGGCGTGGTCACGGCCATGGCCGTGGAACAAGTATTCTGGCAGAATTGATTCCCAGAAAGAATGAATAAACTTTCAAACTCAAATTTTAAAATCAGGATGTTTGCTCTGTGAATCTTAGCTAGCCACACAACCGAGTAACTTTGAGATACTGGCACAAAGTATATATTTCGTCTGTCCCAAAATAAGTTTATTTTTTACTTATTCTACATATACCAATACTTTCATATGCAACTACTATTCATCATTTTATCTATTTTCAATACAACTATTTCTTACTTTCACAAACTTCGATGCAATGATTTTTTTAAAAAACAATAGAAACTAAAAATGAGCTTAATATGAGACGGAAGAAGTATCTCAAGGGAGGAGCCAAACAGGAGGAGAGTAATTAGATGTTTCTTCCTCCTGTTCCTGTAAGAAGCATTGGCTGACAATTGGAGGTAGTCCTGACCACTTGCCAAGTTGCCATTGTCCGAGCAGAAAAAACTCCCAGTTCTCCATGATTTTGAGCACAGTTGGGAAGTCCCGATCGTCGAAGAAGTAGATTCCCTCCATTATCGTGCTGTCAGCTTTGCTACAACCTAATCTGCATTCTGCAGTGCACATGTACCGGAGCTGAACTGGAGTACAGTTTAGCTCAGTAGTACTACTATCAGTCACGCATGCTGGATGCTACCCTTAATTTGGACCAAATGATACAAGTAAAATTTATCAAACATAATTAGCAAGTAGTACTAAATTTGTTCCTTTCAAAAAAAGTAGTACTAAATTTGCATTGTAGTAGTACTAAATTAGCAATCAGACAACATGCAGATATCAAAGATACAAGAGTCTATATTCTACACATTTGAGAACTTGAGATATCTGCAAGTTCAATATAATTTCAAGAAGCTTCTGACAATGCAAATTTAGTGATAAAAAGAACAGAAAATGAACCATGACTTGGTTGTTTCTGCTTGAAACTTCAATGCTCTCACTTACTAGACCTAACTACCAGTTCAGTGATCTGTATATTCTTGCATCAGCTAAAAGACAACATGATCACACTTCACATTCTATGAATAGCAATATAGTACATAAAAAGGGAATGCCTGCAATCTGCCATATCAATCCTGAGTAAAATCTAAGCACCTATATATTCTTTTTTTTGCACTGCAATGATGCATTTCAACACAAGCATCATATAGCAAGATTCATAACAGGAATCTAGCCCGGACATTTCAGCATTAGGATTCATCAAAAATCTCAGAAGCCAGAGATATCCACAAAGTGCCAAAAAACAGTAATAAACTGTTAACATCAAAGGAGCTCATTGATTCGGTATTAAGTTGCAAGTGATTTCAGCTAATATCCACCAAATCCACCATGTGATTGTAACTGTACCAGACTAATCAACAACAATCCTATCCCAATTCACAAAGCAGCAATAACTATCTCATTCTCAAATCTCAAAGCAGCAAGAGAAAAGACTAACAGAATGTAAATATAGCACAGGTTAGCCCCAATTCGGCTAAGGCTGCGTTTGATACCGCTGGTTGGCTTAAATTTTTTTCTCGTTTTCATGTGCACGCTTCTGGAAGTACTAGAGGACGTGTCTCGTGCAAATAATTTGTATATGGAAGTTTTCTTTAAAAAATCAAATAAATCCATTTTTTAATTTTGTAGTAGTTCATAGTACTTAATTAATCTGTGCTAATCACCTTTCTCGTTTTCCGTACCAACAATAAGCTTAGCCCACACTCAGTATAGAACGCAGGCTAAGTTAAAATCAGACAAAATGTAGAAACCAAAGACACAAAATCTGTATTCTAGATAATTAGGATATGTGCAAGTTCAATAAAATGTAAAGAAGCATGCTGACAATGCAAAATTAGTGGCACAAAATAGCAATAGAAAATGAACCGCCACTAAGTTGTTTCTGTTTAAAACCTCACGACATCTGTACACAAGGATCATATAATAAAATTCATAGCAAAAATTATAGCGCAGTCATTTCATCAGCATTCAGGTTCATAAAAAATCGTATTAATTTTCACATTCATATGGACAACAAAGCATGCAAATACGGCATGTTTCAGTGCTTGACAAACAGTATCTCTGAGGAGGATGTACTCTGTGGAGGACATTGAACATCACATACTAGAACTTCTGTACTCTCTGGAAGTGGAACTAGTTCAGGTTGAACTCTAGTGTTTTCATGTTGGTGGCAGCTTGTTACAGCCTACTCTGCATTGTGCAGTGAACATGATCTGGGGATGAACTACGGTTCACAAATTAATCTCTGTAGTACAAATCATGCATGATAAAGAGAGGCTGGCTGTTACTAAGATGGACCAGAGTAGAGAACATGTAAAATGAACAAAACTATACAAATGCAATTTATCTCAAACAACATCATGTGCAATTTCAGTAAAATCTGAAGAAGCTTTCTAACAATGCAAATTTAGTGGCCCATAAAATGAGCAGAAAATGAACCATGACCTAGTAGTTTCTGCTTGAAACTTCAATGCTCTCACTAGTTCAGTGATCTGTGCATTCTTGCATGAGCTAAAAAACAACATGATCACACTTCACACTCCATGTATACAAATACAGTTCTGTCAGTTCATAAAAAGGGAATGGCTGCAGCCTTTTGCACCAATTCTGACTAAATTCTAAGCACATACACACAAATTTTCGCAGTGAAGTCTGCATTTAACCACTAACATCATACAATCTAGCTCAGTCGTTTCAGCATTCAAGTTCATCAAAAATTCAGAAGTTAGAGAGCACCAGAATGTGCCAAAATGCAGTAATGAACTGCTAAGCGCAGAGATCAAAGCGCCTACATACATTTTGCACTGAATTCTGCTTTTCAACACAAGCATCACACAACAAGAATCATAACAGGAATCTAGCCCAGCAATTTCAGCATTGAAGTTCATCAAAATCTCAGAGGTCAGAGGACATCAGAATTCAGAAAGTGCCAAAATGCAGTAATGAACTGCTAAGTACAGAGATCAAAGTAGCACATTGATTCAGTAATGAGTTTGCAAGTGATTTTAGCTAATATCCACCATGTCATTGTAACTGTACCAGACTAATCAGCAACAATCCTATCCCAATTCACAAAGCAGCAAGAACTATCTCATCCTCAAATCTCAAAGCAGCGAGAGGAAACACTAACAGAATGTAAATGTAGCACAGGTTAGCCCCAATTCGGCAGCTAACATATACTCCAGCAGCTCTACAGCATGTCAACATCAACTTGAGCTTGAGCATTATTGGCAGCATCGTCTTCACCTCCAGGGAGAAGCCAAACCGGTGAAGAGTAGTTCGAGTTGACTTGATCCGGCCAGAAGCAGTAGGTTTCCATTGGGGGCGGCCCGGCGGACCATTTCCCGTTGTCGAAGCAGGTGTGCTCCTGGTCCTCAGCAATATTGGATACACGGTATGAATCCTGGTCGTCCAAGAAGTAGATGCCCTCCTGAAAGCCGGGGAAGTCACCCACTTCGTAGGATCTGGAGCAGCCATGTCCGACGAACAGCATCCGTCCATCCAGCGCTGGCGTCCTCCTCCAGATGTACTCAGCGGAGTCGACCGCTTCTTCCAGCTTCGTCATCTCAAACATGAAAAACTCCCGCGACTGATTGTAAGCAGGCCGCTCCCTGATGACCATGAGCAGCTGCCCGCGGGACTCCACAAGATAGCGCGCAGCGGCATGGCGGCAAAGGCTAAGTTCCTCCTGTGGTAAAAAGAGCTTCCACTTTTGATGTACTTGCAGGACTCCTTGGTGCAACTTCGGCCTACACTCCAGAATGTTTCTCCAGATGCTCAGGAAGTGAAACGCCCCCTTGTGATAGATCACGTCCTCCATTTCGAAGAACAGATTGAACGGATCCTGAGGTGGCACGAACCATATGGCTCGGCGATCCCCCATCTTCCAGAAAACATTGTATCGTTGGGCATGCTTCTGCCCAGCATCGAAGACGATGGCCGCGCCGAAGCATCGGTCGTCCGTGGCACTCGGAGGGGAGGAGATGGTGGCGGCGAGCATGATCATGGGGCGGTTCTCTGATTCCCACGGCTGGGGATCAGTGCCAGTGTCGGGGAGGAGGAAGCGTCGTCCGGTGCGGATGTTGAAGAGCATGTGGCCTTCAGTTCGGCCACGAGAGAGGAAGAGCCAGCCACCGTCGTACGATCCGAAGAACCGCGCGGAGCGCAAGTCGGCGGGGACGCGGACGCGGTGGACACTGTGCTCATCGGCGCCGCTGAGGAGGCAGGAGAAGGTAGGGCCACCGGCAGACGGGCGGAGTAGCCACGGGAGCTGAGGAGGAAGGGGCGGTGGCGGGAGCCCCTGAAGCGACGTGCGCCAGGAGCGGTTCACGACGAGCGCGCGGACGCGGTCGACCTTACAGGGGATGTGGCGGGCGATATCGTACAGGACGTAGGCGGGGACATCATCAAAGGGCGAAGATTCCTCCGCCATTGGAACCGGGAGGGGAGGGGAGGAGATGGCTGGGAAGTGGGGATTTGCTGTTGGATTGGTTGGGGGAAGCGAGAGAGGAGACGACGGCGAGGAGGAAGACGAGACTGCGAGTTTGAATTGATTCCTCTCGCTTCTAGAAGAAGCCGGGTGGGTGGGACCGTAGACGTGGAAGGAGGATGGCGTTCTCAGCGTGGGCTGCAAGAAGTGGACCTTTATATGGCAATCGGGTTTGTTTGGGCCGTTGGGAACTGAGTTACTTGGGCTGTACGTTTTGGACTGGAAAGCATTAAAGAAGCCCATGGTGATCAAGATTCAAGGAGTTGCCTTGGTCGATTTCAAAAACGAAAAAAAAGAAAAAAGAAAAAAGAATTGCCTTTGCAGGAAGCTGGAGATGTACTGGTGCTACCGCGCTAGTGTGTTGCAAACAGTTGCATTCTCTGTGCGTTCTCCGAGTTGCAACTTTGAGTATGCGAACCATAAAAATTACTGAACACTGCAAATCATACCAAAGGAAAAGCAACTGATTCCTGGTGCATTTCACCATTAAACACTGCAAGGCATATCAAAGGAAAAACAACTGATGGCTGGTGCCATTTCATCATTAGAACTTCGTGGAAAGACTTTTTCGGGAAGAAACACCACGAGTTATACTACTTTACAAATTTCCTTTTTGATTGTTTTACTGTGGTGATGTTTACAGAACTTTTGACAAGGAAACAGCCGGCCTCAGTCTGCCGCAGGATATGTTACAGCTTTCTTCTGTAAAAGATACAAGCACACCTTCTCAATACAAGTACACCCCGACGGGGTTAAGAAAACAGACACAGGCACACAGTAAGTTACTGATCTCCGAACTCTATGGGAATAGTTTTCTCTTAACATTTTCCATCAGAAGAAAGCAACTATAATGTTTAATACAACATCAGCAGAACGTAAGAAATGCTAAGACATTGTTGTGCTGCAACACTAAATTAGAAGAAGAAAATGCTAACACAATGTTCAGTTATAACGGCCAAATTAGAAGGCCAGCCTCATCCCTCATGTAGCAAGCTAAAAAACCAACAGTTATAATTTTATCGGAAGAACAAATGAATAAAAAAAATGCATTGACAAGTTGGAAGAACCTTTTGCTTTTACTCATGCAGACAGGTTTGCCGTTTGCAAAACAGAGATATAAAAAGAACCAGGCCACCAACTAACATGCAGACCTTGTGGATTTCGCATTTGAGCTAAGAATCTCAATGTTCTCACTTTCTCTGTTCACTCCACTGGATGCCTTACATATACTAAATTAATTCAAGCAAATGAGAATAGACTGACAAAGTACAGAACTAAATAGACTGCATGCAAATGCACTTCAAGCAAACCAAAGCAAAGAGCCCTCACCTCAATATACAAAAGGAGAAAAACAAGGGAAATTATCAATTGCAACACAAGGATATGCTAACATCTTGAATTATCAAAAAGGACAACATAAACTTAAGGTAGCAAACGCTGTACAGCAATTGGAGGAGTCCTGTTTCAGCTAACGATAATCTGTAAGACAGTAATTATGTCACAAGTGCAATACCATCAAACTCAGCACCCATGCAACTATGGAAGTGGAACAAGGTCAAGGCTGGTACATATTAATTTTCTGTCAGCCACTTAGCCTCTTCCACTTACTTCACTGTGCACATGCTCCAGGACTAAATATAGCATACTAAGTAAATTCAGCAATGCACATCATTAACACTGTAATATGAGCGCCATGTTAGCAACTAGTAGCATTCATGAACAAAGACAATCTGAAAAAAGTCCCAGCGCAAGCATGGCAACATGCACATATCTGAAATCATCCACTAACATTTAGAAATTAAAGCAACGACACTAGGCCCATGAATTATGAGAAATGTGACCAGGACAATAGAGGCAATGCTGAAAACAAATGTTCTTAGCTGCAAGTGATTCATGCACTAAAGGAGCCGTACTTCAGCTTGCAGCAGAGTAGAAGTGACCACTGTCGCTTCAAGGGAGAACCCAAACCGGAGGAGAGCAGGAGTAGCCTTGCTCCGGCGGGAAGCAGCGGTCGACCTGGTGGTTCACCCACCTCCCATTGTCACTGCAGGTGTACTTCCGCTCGGCAGCGTCACGGGACAGGAAGTCTGCGTGGTAGAAGCTCCCGTCGTCCAGGAAGTATACGCCTTCCGCGAAGCCCGGGTAGTTGGCCACCTTGTAGGATCTGGAGCAGCCTCGCCCAACGAAGATCATCTCGCCAAACAGAGAGAACATCTCTACCCAATTGTAACGCCTCACCAGAATACCGTTCTCACCCGGGATGTCAAGCTCCACCATCTGGAATACCTTGAGTTCTTGGGTGGAAGAAGTCGGATGACCCTCCCTGTATCTCACGATCAGCAATAGGCAGTTCTGGGACTCCACGAGGTACCGTGACTGAATGGCCAGTTCGTTGTAGACCCTGGGCTTGCCGCAGGCGCGGTGCTCCGGTCCGTGCATCTCGACGCCCCGGCCCTCGTCCGTGTACTCTGGTATCCACACCAGTAGATTCTCCTCCTGGGTGAGGACGAGAAGGGCGCCCTTGTGGAAGATGACGTCCTCTGGCTCCATAGCCTCGATCTCTGTTGTGTGGAGCTCGGAGGCCATGGTGCCATGCTCCATGCGCCAGAACGCGACAGCTCTGAGAGACGTGGCATCGATGGGGTATGTCTTGACGATCGCCGCGAGGAGGCAACTGGCGTTGCCCGGCTGGTGCGAGAGCGTCGCGGCGAGGTGGACGATGGCGGAGCTCTCTCCTCCCTGCACATCCATGAAGTCGGGGAGCGGGATGATGGTGTCGGTGCCGAACTTCTGAAGGACGTGGCCGCTTGTTTGGACGGAGGCGAGGAACTCCCAGCTGCCGTCGTGAGACCCGAAGAAGCGGGCGTGGCGTGCGTCGACGGGCTGCTGCGGGAGGTGGGCGGCGTGGACGACGCTGATCCCGTGGCCGCCGGAGCAGACAAGGCAGCAGACGGAGGAATCACCACCGTTGGGGCGCAGCAGACAGGGAAGCTGGCGCGGGCGTGGCGGCTGGCCTCTAGCTCCCTTCACCTTCACGGCGCGGCGCCAAGCACAGCAGACCCCGGCCATCACCTTGCGGTCTGCACGGCATGCGACCCTGGAGAAGACAAGCCTGAGGATGTCGGCAGGGAGCTCCTCCCACGGTGGTGTGTGCATGGCCATGGAGCCGGGAGGAGAGGGGGGGGGGGGGGGGGGGGAGGAAGAGGAGACTTGTGGCGAAGAAGACGACGAGAGGTTGATTCCCAGCAACGAGGGCGGGGAGGGGAGTTGTGGCGAAGAAGACGACGAGAGATCGACTCCCAGGCCCAGCAACGAGCAACGAGGGGGGGGGGGGTTGTTTTCGTGGTAAAGAAAAGAAAGATTTCCGGTCGCAGTCTCGCAGAGGACACCGGCTGGGCTGACAGTCGCAGAGTCTCTCTGTCTCATACACCAGAGGCACCAGCTAAAAGGAAAAGCGTATTACCGTGCTGCATTTACTTGCAAAGGAGGAAAGGGAAGAAGGAAACCAAATGCCTCTCGCCTGCGCCACGCGAGCACGCAGATGGGATGTGCAGCGATGCTGCCATGTGTTAAAGTGCCGTGCGCCTCGGCCGTGCAGGCAAATAGGCAATCACACGGCGGCGTTCACTCTGCCTGAAACTAAATGGACGCGTCACGTGACTATGATGGCGCATTTGCTTTAGACCAGCCGGCCCCCCTGCTCTTTCTTTTCTCCCAAAAATAACAGCAAACCAGGCCAGCGCCCTTTCTGTTCTAGTAAAATATAGAAGCGCTTTTTTTTTATCTGGGACTGGACCCAAATAGTGCACCTTGGTTGAGCACCAAGCTAGGACGCGACACATTACGCTGAGCAGCAGAACGCGGCCACGCCAAGAGGTGAATAAATATATCGATCGATAAAAGCAAAGGAGGGTGGTATAAGTGGAGTGTATAGCAGGTACATGAGGCAACGCAAACCGAATGTTCTCTCGGTGGACAGAATGTCTCGTGTACAGACGAAGAGAAGCATTCTTGACTTCTTGTCCGCACAAACCACCATTAATCCGCACGAAATTGGGCAACCACGCGAGAGTCAATGCTGATCCGGGTCGTCTCGTCGTCGTAGCTAAGACACCTGGTTGTTATTACCACCGCGACGTGAAACATGTCGCGAGACTGCACGCTGCGCCGAAGCGTGTTTCGATTCGGTGAGTCAGCCGCGCGCCCGCACCCGTGTACGGGTCGCGAGCTTGATTTGTGTGCGTGGCTAATAAGCTATGCGGGTCCGCGCGCATGCATATCGCTGCAAGGACCACAGGAGCAGGTACCGTTCGACTCGGACTCCACGCGCGTCGGCGTCGCGGCAGAGCTAGCAGAACGACGCGCGCGGCTTGTCTCGTGCGTACGTACGTGCACTCGATTTCGACGCCCGAGGCGGCGAATGCGGGAGGCAGCGCAGAGGCACGTACCCGTAGACCGTGGTCCGTGGAGTCGCGCGCGCGGGGGAACTCGGGGGAACTCGGCACACGGCCCACCTGACTACCTGAGGACGGACGGAGACTTCGCATGGAGAGGATCGGAGAGCGCGTGGAAGTTTTGGGGGGCTCGGTCGGACAGATGGTTTTGCGCGAGTCGTGACGGATGGTATACGATCGAAAACTAAGGTCACTGCGCGTCATCTCGCCTAGCTCGCCGCCGTATCACCCCGCCCGATTCATCGTCGTCTCAGGAGATTTCACGGTCTGATCGATTGATGATGGGTTGATTAATTTGAGGCGGGAAAGCAACGTGGTATGTGTGGGGGTGGGGATAGGGTAATGCACGTACGGCACGGCCGGGGTCGCGTGAGCTGCAGCAGTTGTTTGTTTGTTTACCGCTAATTAGCCTCGGTTTTTTAGATGTGGCGCGAGGCAAGTTGGGGAGCTAAACAAAACAGAAACGAGCTCTGATTATATACTCTATTATTGTTCAAGCCCCTAACTGAACGATAATCGCCGCACTGTGTCGACGTGAACTACGGGGAACCAAATTGTAGTCCGATCGTGTTGCAGCTAATAAAAGGCCTGGCAGCCGGTGCGCGATCAGGTAATTCACCTTTGGTTCGTGGCTGTGTTTAGGTTTAGGCGGAGGAGCCTAGCCCTTCGACCGCCGATCCACTGCGCTTGACGGCTTTTAAGTCTTTAACCCTAACCAAGAAGGTAGAGACGATGAAGTACGTGGTGGTGATGGGAGGCGTGATCAGCGGCCTCGGCAAGGGGGTGACGGCGAGCAGCATTGGCGTCGTCCTCAAGGCGTGCGGCCTCCGCGTTACATCCATTAAGATCGGTACCAACGTGCTTCTTCTTTCCTTTCTTTCTCTTTTCCTACAATATTTAGTTTATTATTACTACCTCGGTTCCTAAATATATGTACTTCTAGCATATACTTCTATTTGAATCTTGGAAAATGATTTGGAGTAGAAGAATCTTTTTTTAAAAAAAAAGAAAATATATTTTCAAAGACGTGGAGCGAATAATCTATCGATAAAGTAGCTAAACAAGAACACTACCTTAAATCCAGACTAAAGTCGCCTCTCTTCCATATTAATTTACATATTGCAGTTTTTCTTCTGCTGCATGACTGCATCTATTTTTCTATGTGTGCTTGTAATATATTGTGAAGATTTTCAAGAAAAAAAACAGTTCATATCAGCGAGAGTGAGTATTATCTTTAATTTGTAGTCATGATAACTTTTATTAAATTGACTAGGTGTTTGATGAATTGATGATTGTTTTTTTATTTCTTTTCTATGGGAGGTAAGACTTGTTGTAACTGCATCGCTCAAATGTGTAGATCCTTACTTTAACGCTGATGCTGGAACTATATCTCCTCATGAACACGGCGAAGTGTTTGTATTAGATGATGGTGGCGAGGTAATATTGGATAAATGTTCACGTGATATATCCGTGATAGGACACATATTTGTTCATTTGATGTATATTATTGTTTGCAGGCGGATTTGGATCTTGGGAACTATGAGAGGTTTCTCGACATTAAACTAACTCGAGACCATAGCATAACCGCCGGAAAGATCCATCATGTATGTATAAATTTTTGGATAATAGAGTGAACACATAATTTCATTCATTCCCAAACATTGATTACTACCTAGAACCCGCCATGTCTAAGCTATATGGCTAACAAATTGTTGGCCACATTTATACTTAAAATAAAAATCACCCTTTAGGCAAAGTTTGAAAATTAAATGAGTGTTGTATATGTGTGTTAGATTATACTCCCACTATTTAAATAAAGATCAATACTGTAATATATAAGTACTAAGAATAACAATATGAAAAATATGAGCCTTCATAAATAGATAAATAACTCTTGGTTTTGCAAAGACAATATGCTACTGTCTCTGTTTATTTTTCATCCATCCCACATGTATCAATACAAACACCAAAGGTCTAGAATACCCTTATTTTACCCAATACCAATGTAACTATTATTCCTTATTTTATCTACTTTCAATACAATTATTTTCTATTTTCACAAACTCTGATGCAATGATTACTCAAAAATGAATTTATTTTGGGACAAATGAGATGAGCCAAAAATAAACTTAATATGGGGGACGAAGGGGTAGCTCTTTATTTGTTTACTTAACGCCATGTTCTTATGATGGTTGACGACAGTATGTTTATGAGAAAGAGAGAAGGGGAGACTACTTGGGTCAGACTGTCCAGGTGCCACCTACTTCTCCTCAAGTCCTCTTAATTTGTTTTTGAACTTTTGATAAATTTAGTATCTACGTTTCTTGAAAGTCTAACCAGTTAAATCGTTTTTTTTAAGGTTATCCCACATATTACAAATGAAATACAAGATTGGATCGAGCGTGTCGCGATGGTTCCGGTTGATGGCGAGGTGGATCCTGCCGATGTCTGTATAATTGAGCTCGGTGGCACTATAGGTGACAAGAGATAACCAGCTGCTTTTAAATATTAACAAATTCTTAGAGTTACAAAAAATTTTGGACTTACAAGTCAATTTCAAAGCTATATACAGTCTCTTTATTTTCAGTTTATTAACAGTATTTGACACTATGCTGCAGGTGATATTGAATCCACGCAATTTATTGAAGCCTTTAGTCAATTCTCCTATCGTGTTGGTAAAGAAATTGAATTATTGCATAACAGATATTTTAATTTTTCTCCATTATGATATTGATTACCTTATTTGCATGTTATTTTTTGACAGGTGCTGGCAATTTATGTGTGGTGCACGTCGGTCTTGTTCCAGTTTTGAACGTTGTGGGTGAGCAGGTCAGAAAAAAAAATATGTCTATTAACCTGTGACTCTGCTATTTGCTAATTGTCGTCTTCGTCTTGAAAATAATATCCTACATCTTTAATTTGGTTTACGTTCTTGTGTAGAAAACTAAGCCCACTCAAAACAGTATACGTAAGTTAAGAGAATATGGTCTCACGCCAAATATTATAGCTTGCCGCTGTACTAAGGTTTGTGTTTTCACCCTACCTTCATTTTACGGTTCATTTTTAATATTTAAAGTTGTGGTGCCTTTCTGTATTTTTGTAAGGATTGTAATTTTCTTATTAATAGGAACTGGAGAAAAATGCGAAAGATAAACTCTCTCTCTTCTGCCATGTGCCGGTAATGGAAATTTCTTGTTTTTCAGTTAATGATTATTGTCCGCAACTAATTGCTCTAGTTGCTAATGAACTCTTGTGGCCATCGCAGGTAGCTAACATTTTTACTCTGTATGATGTTTCAAACATCTGGCATGTTCCTCTGTTATTGCGGGTAAACAGCTTTCTTATACACCAGACGAAATTTTGCACCCTTGCACTATGCTGAATGTCTTCCTCCGTCGTTTTAGGACCAAAAGGCACATCAAGCTATTCTTAAAGTTTTGAATCTTGAAAGGTAATATTTTGAATTTTTGATGTGTTATATATATGTAAGTTAAAGGTGTCATGCTGCTATATGCAATCCTAAATTCTCCTTTCTCACATTTGCAGCGTTGCCGGAGAGCCTAGCTTGGAGGAATGGACGGCAAGGGCTGATCTATATGACACTTTACATGAAACAGTCAGCCTCTTTTTCATCCTCATTTTTTTATGATGGATTTTTTTATTAATTCGGTCTTTATATTCACGAAGAACATACACACCCAATCTTTTTCATGCTCATGATGGAAACAAAAGGGATATTTGAGATTACATTAAAAAAAAGGAAAAAGCTATACATCCTTTTTTTTTTTACTAACACTGATATGTCATGCTGTGAGTGATATGTCATGCTGTGAGTATATCTAGATTTACCTAAATCAAACAATTGAGATCATTGTTAGTAAAAGTTCAGTAAGAAAAACTTAGAACAATCTAAGCGGTCTGTGTACTCTCTTTTCAGGTCAGGATTGCCATGGTTGGAAAATACACCGGTGTATCTGATACATACCTTTCCGTGATGAAGGTGAGATGGATGGATTCCTATGGTGTTTTCTTCCTTCAGTCCATTATAAACCTCATCGGTTTTGTCCAACATATTTTTTGATTTGCAATTCTTGTAGGCTCTTCTGCATGCTTGTATAGCCTGTGGCAGAAAACTTCTTGTTGATTGGGTTCCTTCCACCGATCTTGAGGATTCAACTGCCACTGTGGTTTGAACAACTTACACCATGCATCATATTTTGGTCTCCTTACATATATATATACATATATATATATATATATATATATATATATATATATATATATATATAGTCTCCTTACATGTTTTCTATTAAATTTTAATAGGCACCTGATGCTTACAACACAGCATGGAGTTTACTGAGGGTGAGAAGTTTACCCCTGAAATATTTGCTACATGTGCAATTTTTATTATATATACTTTGTCTGAAAGATATTTCATTTCAGGGTGCAAATGGCATTTTAGTACCTGGTGGCTTTGGAGAAAGAGGTGTTGAGGGGAAAATATTGGCTATCAAGCACGCCCGCGAAAACGATGTCCCTTTCCTGGGCATATGCCTTGGCATGCAGCTCGCCGTGGTAGAATTTGCACGCCATGTTTTGAAACTCCCTGATGCGAACAGCACAGAATTTGATGCCAAAACGGAGAATCCATGGGTGACTATAATGCCAGAGGTAATTGTGAAACCCTCAATCCATATATATAAATTATCGGAAATTACATGCACATACTCCAAATTTTGGAGACATATGCTACATTTTTTGTCAAGTCTTTTTTATAGCCTCTTAAGGTTATAGTCTTGTTTTTTTTTCTGCTATATCAATATAAACTTTGCATTGTTTTGTTTGGGTCGTTTCAAAAAAAAAAGAGTATGTTGCATTTAGTTATATGTACTGGTTATTTATAAACTTAATTTTAGACCATTAGTTACTGTTTCCTCGTACAAAGCTAATAGCATCTCCTTCAGTACTCCAACGAAGGAAAGGGTGGTACCATGCGGCGTGGATCAAAGAGGACATTTTTCAAGGTTGCAGCTAGCAAATCTGCCAAGCTGTGAGTGATCATGAACACTATCCTTACTGTAATTGCATCTTTTATGTTTTAATTCTGTGTTAAATTACGTTGTAATCACTCAGATATGGTAGCGTCAACCACATAGATGAGAGGTTTCGGCACAGATACCAGGTTTGATCTTTTATGTAGTTCATCATAATACTCATGGTGTTTTAATTATTTTTTTACCTTTTTTTGAAATTTGAACTGTGATATTGACTAACTTTCCCAGGTAAATCCCAATATGGTGCAATTATTTGAGAACAGGGGGCTTCAGGTTGTAGGCACAGACAAGACCGGAGAAAGGGTGCAGGTACAAGCTGGAGAACCCTTGCTTGAACAAATTTTAACTTTTCCATAATTGATGCATGCTGATGTTATCATTTGCCCAATTTTCTAGATCGTCGAAATACCCGACCATCGATTTTTCGTTGGCGTTCAATTTCACCCCGAGTTTAAGTCGAGACCTTCGAAACCTTCTGCACTGTTTGTCGGTAAGCTACTTAAACCTTTGTAAACGATTGAAGAGTAGTGGATTTTTTTGAAAAGAAGTCGTAATATCGTTTTCTCGAGTACCGTAATTTTTTTTTATTTTTCTCTATTTTGACAATATGGCAATCTGGTGCTTAACATGTATGGCCTGGCTGCAGGACTAATCGCCGCATCGTGTGGGCAACTGGATGGCGAGTTGCAAGACGCGGCTAACCATGAGCCAAAGCCACGGCAGAATCGGCGTGCAGAGAAGCGTCTTGCTAGTGATCTGGAAGACGGAACCTGCCGCAGCAAACGGCAAGTAACGGTGTGCACTGATTCGAATGACCCTGCTGAAGCACAGGATGTCAAAAACTGTTAATTGTTGTTGCCGTTTCTTGAGATCATTGTTCGTTTTGTGTGTGTATATATATATAAGTACGAGTAGATCACTGTAGCAGTGCTCTTAATGGGAATGGCGGAGGATCATCCTCTCTCTCTCTCTCTTTTTTTTAAAAAAAAGGTAAAATAACGGCGTGCACCAAATGATGCATTGCATGGTTATAAGGTTATTTTGGGCGGTCCGTGAATGTTTAGAAAAAAACTGATCTCTTATAGGTTAATTAGCATCTACTGGAATTAGAGCTAAAGAAACAAACTTAAGCAGCATAGTGGCAATTTATTTTGACAGAAACAGTAAAGAAATAGTAGTACTCCTTCAAGTAATGACGATGTACTTGTCACAATGAACATCAAATTGGATCGTAATCAATTAGGCTTTCGCCCTTTAGTTGCCTTTGCTGGAACTAGCTAGCCATCAGCCATGTTTCAATTAAAGTCATTGCAAGCTACAGATGATAGACAGAGATTAGAGGCATGACAATATTTTCAGTTATATTGGCCAGTTTAGAAGGCCAGACTAATGAAGCACACAGCAGACAAGCTAAAACTTCAGAAGTTCAGAGAAGTTTAGAGAGAAGTTACTTCAGAAGTTCAGAGAAACTTGCTTAAATGAATTCAAGCAATGAAAATCCACTACCAAAGTACATAATCAATTGCAATGTGCGCATATTTTTGGTATTGGCGCAGGTTGTTCTGTTTCTTAGTGATTGCTAGTTACTACTCATATTACAGTGCTAACGATCTGCATTCCGAATTTAGTTTGTTTGAAGTGGATTTTCATGTAGTCCAATTTGATTATGTACTTTGGTAGTGTACATAATCATTGTGTTGTTGATGAAGCCATGACGCTCGAAGTCGATCGTATTAGCACGATCACAAACTAACCTGATCTGTTCATCTGTTGAGTAACGTTGCAGAAACTAGCTTGTCATCGATCTCAAGAGAGAACCCAAACCGGAGGGGAGTAGTTCGACAGGGCTAGCTCCGGGAAGCAGCGCTCGATCTGGCGAGTTGCCTCCGACCATTTCCCGTTGTCGCTGCAGGGGAACCGCCGTTCGGCGGCGTTCGCGCACCGAATCGTCGTGTCGCGGAATCTCCGGTCATCCAGGAGCACTTGCCGGCGGCTTCGTATGATCTGGAGCAGCCTCGTCCGACGAACAGCATCCGGCCATCCAGCGCCGGCAGCTTGAGCTCGTTCCAGGAGTGCTGTGTTGCCTCGCCGTTGTCGAACACCTGGTCTACTCTCTCAAACACCCGGAACGCCGTCGTAGACGAGTGGTGTGGTCGACGACGACGACGAGTTAACCTGACGACCATGAGCAGATTTCCCCGGGACTCCACGAGGTAGCAAGCAAGGACCTGCTCGTTGTCGTCGTCGCCGCCGTCGCCGTCGCAGCGTGGGCGTGGCTGGAAGCGCAGCACCTCCCAGGTTGCTTCAACGTGTTCTTCTTCGTCATGGAAGACCAGTTCTTCTTCTTGGCACACACGAATGTGTTCCCCTCGAGTGAGGAATAGGAAATCTCCATCGAAGTATAGGAGGTCCTCCACTTCAAGGCATATCTCATCTGCTCCGAAGGATCGAAAGATCGCCTGATCACCCATGCGCCAGAACGCGCTGTCCCACCAGCCCTGTGGGCAGGGGCAGAAGTTGATGATGGCGGCGGCGATGCATCCTTCTTCGGTTGGCTGGCTTGAGAGGGTGGCGGCGACGATGACAATCTCGCTTTCGAACTCCATTTCCGGGAACACTTTGGCGCGGATCGTGTTGGGGAGGTCGAGGAACTCAAAGCTGTTGAGGTTGACGAGGACGTGGTCGCCTTTGCCTTGAGCTTGGTCGTCGTCGTCGTCGAGGGCGAGGAAGAGCCAGGCGCCGTCGTACGAAACGAAGGAGCGCGCGCGGCGTGCGGCGTGCGGGGCTAAGAAGGGGTGGGTGCGGCAGCCGCTGGGGACGCAGTGAAACGCAGGCCCGCCGGCGTCGGGCACGACGAGCCACGGGAGCGGCGGAGGCGGTGCCGGCGCCGGGGGATCGAGCCCTACGAGCGCCGTGCGCCAGGAGCGGCAGACGAGTTCCACCACGCAGCGGTCCACCTCTCACAGCACGTGACGACGGACGATCTCGCGGACGATGTCGGCTGAGAGCTCCGCCCATGGCCGACGACGCGGCGGCTGACGATATTGTCGCCGACTCGCCGCAGAGATCCGCCAATGTCGGCGGAGATCGATGGGAGGTTGGGACTTGGTTGTGGCGATTTGGCAAATGGCACGAGACCGAGCAGAGGACGAGGTAGACGACGACGCTATCGTTGGCTAGTTTGATTCCGTCTGCTTCTAGAAGGCGCGGAGGGACTAGGGAGAGAGGGAAACTCTATTTATCCCTTATATTCCTTTATTTTTGTATGTCAATTAAAAAAATAAAAAAAATTTAAAAAGATTAGTTAGATAGATCAATATGTATGTCAATCTAAAAATATGCATATGCATATTAAAATTCAACTTATACAACACTAGAAACAAAAATAACAAATTTTACTATGAATAAAACACGTAATTCATGATCAAATTTGTTATTTTTGTATCAAATTGTATAAGTAATTTTTACTTGTATGTTTGTGAAAAGATATATCATATATTAATCTATTTTGATAATTTTTTTTAAAAAATTTGATGATTCTTTTAGACGTCAACGAGAGGATGTCCGGACAAAAATCCACTTCCGTGCGAGCAACTTGCGAGATGGGCCAGCAAGAAGTGATCTCATTTGTTGGGCCTGGTTAAATTAAGCCCAAGAGAAAGCCCAGGGTGCTAGCAATCGTTCAGACTTTACAGGTTCCCAAGTCCGCAAAGCAATTTTAGTTCAAGATTCATGTCCGACTTAATTTAAATTCAAGATTCAAAATTATACTACACCAGGTCCCACTTTCGTCACACTCACGGTCACGGATACAATCTCGGGCGCTAGCTGCTGCACACGCACGTCTCCGGGGGATCGACGGTCACTACGGCGCCGTGGAACCCGCTCAGATTTGTGTGCAGAAATAAATATTATTTAGGAGTATTATAAACCTGACAAATACTAAGTCTAGATCATGTAAATTTGATATCTTCTAAGGTCAAAGGGATCGAGAGATACCAAATTTTACACTAAAAAATATGGTAACTTTCAATACTTTCTCAAAGACTGTAAAATTATTTTTTAATAAAAAATCAGGTAATTTCACTTATGAAAACCCAGGCCAAAAGGATACAAGGTTCAGCATAGACAACAAAAAACAGGGGAGCAAACCCCTGCTACCAAAACACGACATGAAAGGACTAACAAACTAGAACCAAACAACCAGCTAGAGCCACTGGCTAAACCAAGCAGTCCACTTAAACTAAACCATTTTTAGTGAAAATTTCAGAGCCTTGAAAATAATTTCAAATCAATTAAATAAATTATCGGCAATAAATAAATCCTAGAAAGTCTTTTTTTTCTCTTTCTTGGGCCATCGGCCCATCTCCCCACCGCTAGGTTGGCCCAAGGCCGAAGCCCAGCCGACGCCTACTCCCCTCTCCCCTCTCAGGGTCGCCGACAGGTGGGGCCACCTGTCGGCCCCTTCTTCAACCTCCGGCCGGCGGATCTCCCACTCCAACCGCCGCCCCGCTTTCTCCGCTGCCCCCGCGCCTCCCGGCCCACTCTGCCCACACGTGCCGCAATTGCCGCCCGCCTCCTCCGCTTTCCCCGCACGGGTCACGCCTGCGAAAGGGCCAGGATTTGGTTTTGAATCCCGGCCATCTCTCTCTCTCTCCCGCAACGGCCATCGGCCGTTCCACCCTCTCTGGCCATGCGCGCCGCCTCTCAAGCCTATAAAAACTACCCCCACACTCTCCTCTCCCGTTTTTCGCACTCCCCGTCGTCTCCCGTGCCCTACAACTCGCTCGCATTGTCGATCTCTCCGCCGCCGCTCACTGCCTTTGCCCGGCCACCGCTAGGAGCCGCTAGAGCCGCCACCTAGCCGCGTCGTCGCCACCTCCACACTCACCGCCGTCGCCCGCACCTCGGCCACCGTTTTCCGCCGTCGTCGCCATCATCTTTCCCCGCGCCGGCCAACTCCGGTGAGGAGATCCTCCTCCTCCTCATTTCTTTTTCCCGCGCCGCCACGTGCTCGCCGCCGCCTTCCGGCCGCTTCCCGCCTCGCCGGTGGCCGCGCGCCGCCGTGCGCCATGGCTCGGCCGGGCCAGCTCGAGCCATGCCTGTGCCCGGCCGCTGTCGCATCCCAGCCGCCCGATCTGCCATGCGGCATATCAGGGTCGTTCATCCATGTGCCCACATGGCCGCCGCGTCGGCACCACGTGTGCACCACGTGGCGCGCTCGTCCCCGGTCGGTGGACTCGGTCCACCGTGCGTCGCCCGTCCTTGAGCCGCTGACATGTGGGGCCCTCATGTCGGTGCCGACCGCCCTGATGATATCAGCCCTGGGTGTTATTGCGCAATAAATCATTAAGGTGTTTTCTGTTTACAGTAAAAACACGAAGAAATTTCTAAAATTCATAACTAATTCATCCGAGCTCCGTTTTAGTCCGTTCAAGTCTCAGTAAATTCAAAAAAATGCCTAGAATCCATTCAAAATAGTTTAGTTTCCTGTTTCAGTAGACTTATAGCCTTTTTTTTGCATGTATGCTTTGTATGTCGTGGAGATTCCAGCGTTTTCAAAGCTCCGTTTTTTTCGAAGTTGTTGCAGAGGTTCTTATAGCACCGGAGCAAGACAAGTCATACATGTTCATTGATCATATTGTACCTATTTCACAAATGTGTCACTTTCTATGAAATATTGCATTTATTTTTATAATGTCATGTGGGATGGTTACCTATACTTGGCCCTAGCTTGTTCACCTCGTACCATTGATAACTTGGTTATTAATATAATTAGATGTTGGTTTAGAAAATGCTTAGCCATGTTTATATCAGCTAGCTCACTATGGGGAATCTCACATATAACTTATATCTTGGTTTATTAATGATGATGTTGGACATGTACCGTTATGGTATTAATATAACTAAAATTATGCTTAATGGTGGGTTGTGGCCGCATGTTTTGATAGACGCACCCACGACAGTTAAGGACCGATTCACGGAAAACCCTGAAAGAATTAGCGTACTTACCACAAGCCAGCGTGGGCGACGGTTGGGCTTGTAGTATAGCTTTTCTTTTTTCGACGTACCCAAGCTAGGGTGGGCGTGATGGGGTTGGGTCGGCCGGGGTTGTATCGGTTAATCGGCTGCCAGATTCACCATGGCACAAGGGGGAGCTGTCTACCTTTGTTTTAAGGGTAGGGGCGAAACCTGAAGTGTGGTGCGATTGGTTAGGGAGGATTATGTGAAGGGTCCTGTCACAGTTCCTTTCCGATATATTGTGGTGGTATGCCGGCACAGAGCAATGTGTCGTGGGACTGTGTCTTGTGGGTATAGTTGTACACCTTTGATCTGAGTAAAACTATTCGAATAGTCATGCCCATGATTATGGGCGATCAATCAGATTCACCATGATTAGTCCCACAGTAATAATTTGACTTATTTGGAACTGGTGTAGTTCAGGTGGTTGGTTGGGCCTGTTGCAATGTGGTGTAGCGTTGGACAGTGATGATTAATATTACTCAATTATATTCTACAGTTTTACTATTTTCAACTACTTCTCTTGAACGTCTGTTTTATGCAAAAAAAATCCTTAGCCTCCTTTGGAATTACTTGCATCATACCTCCTTTATTGGTATGACTTGCTGAGTATAGTGTGTAGTACTTAGTCTTGCTCTATTTCCCCACACCAGAGTTGGAGTACTTTTGTAACACCCTGAAAATTTTGACTTTGGAATACGGAATTAAAAATTCGGAATAACCAAAAATCTTTTTCAAAATACATTCATGCCTGAATTAATTTAATTCGATCTGTCGTTTTTCGTTTATATGTGGGCTAATAGACGAACGTCTGAGGATATGTCGGTATTTGATTTCAAATATTATTTATTCGAGGAAATGCCAATTATTTCCGAAAAACCATCGGGCATATTTACTTTATAAATAAAGCTATATATCTATATGTATTACCATTTTAGATAAAACCCATTAAGGGATAGTTTATTAAAACAAATACTATTCTACTAAAGAAATAACTTTGATTATTTTCTATGAACCTTTATATAGAGTGATAAGCTTTTGGAAATTATTTGCAAAATAATGTCCATTGGTAAAGTATTTACTAGAAACCTTAATTGCGAAATATAAATTCCTAATAGACTATTTTCAAGGATATGACCTCCTCAGACAAAGTCTAGTCCTCAGGCATAATTTTAGTTTGCTTGTTTATTGTTTATTTGTGTGTGTCTAGAATCTGTGCCAAAAGATCTCGATTAAATCCTTTTCCCGAAAAGGTTGTCCTCTGTACAAATTCTATCTCAAATCCCCTTCAAATTTCCAAATTTCATATCCCAAAGAAAATAATCGAACATCCTATTTCCTTGGGACACATTTCCCTCGTTAGCCCAACCCATTCCACAAAACAAGTTTATTTCCACTCCCTCTACCGTGGCCTTCCTGCTAGGCTTTTTCTGGAAAAGTCCATGTTGCCTCCCCGAGCCCTTTCATTCCTATTGGGTGGGTAGTAAAAATAAAGTCTAATTCTCCCCCATACTGTTTTCGGTGACGACCGTCGCCGTACGCCGCGCCGCTACGACGAGACCGCTGCGACACCACCGGCTGCTGTCTTCCACTCCCGTCTCACCGGCGAGCTTGCCGTCCATTCCACGCGCATCCTGTCCAACCTCGCACCGCCGCCAGCCATGCAGCAAGCTAGTTGTGCATGTGCATGCATGCAAGCAAACCAGCCACGCGCAGGCACCATGCAGCTAGCTAGCTATGCGTATGCCTGCATGCAAGCGGCTAGTCGAGCCTAATCTAGCATGCACGCCAACCCACGCGGCCGCTGCAACCACCCCGTCCCCGTCTTCATGGCAATTCAAGACAAGCCCCGTGCGGTGGAACCTATATAAGCGCAGCCATAGCCGAATACGCAACCCGTCCCTCTCCATTCTTTCTTCTCCTCCTACTCATTCTGCTTTCTCCTCAGCCACACCCTCTCACGCACACGTCGCCATCTCTTCGCTTGCTCCGCCACGGCCGGCTCCGGCTGGGCCTCAATTGAGCAAGAAGGCGGATAGGCCACCGCGCCGTCATTTGAACCCCGAGAACGACTAATTTATCGAACGGCTAACCTTTAACATCTAACATTTGACCCACTAACTCGCTAACCCCTGACCCCTAACTTGCACTAACCCGCTAACATTTATTCCTTAACGCTGTGTGTTCATTTGTTACCACCGATCGAACACGTGGCGTGCGAGGACGATCCGCGGGTCGTTCATCCCCAGGCTGTACCTCGACGACCGTAGTTCGTGTGAGGACCGTCGCCCGATACGCCGCTTCCCGGCTGCCTCAAGGTGAGCTCCTCTCCTGCTCTTCCTCTTGCTTTTGCTTCCTTACCGCATTCCTCGTCTACCGTTGTTGCCGCGGCGCGGTGACGTCGTGAGGCGCAACACCGTACTCGTTCCTTGTGCGGCCGCTCTCCGCAGCGATCGCCGCTTCACCGTCGGCCATGCATGCGCCATGCAGCTAGTTGGCTGTACGTGTGCATTCATACATGCAAGCAGCTCACATGCATGTAGCTAGCCAGCTGTGTGTATGCATTTGCAAGCACGCTTGCAGCTCGCCCAAGTCTTTTTTCGCTCACTGTTGCCGCCGCCCAACAGGCCGAGCGTCGACGTCGTTCGGCCGAACCCCGGCCGGCGTCGCCCCTATCCGGTGAGCCATTTCGGCCTCCACTCCGCCATGCCGTCCAGTGCCAAGCAGCTCGCGCACGGCCGACGTCGTGGCCAACTCGTCGTCTCCTGCCGCGGCTGCCCGAGTCGTGAACCTCGGCTACGCCCGGCCATCGCGCGCGCACTACCGCGCCGCGCCTCCCCAGCCACGCGCCGTCCCCAGCCTGCACGCGCCGGCGCCGCCCCGCCTTTCCTCGGTCGCCTCCTGCCAGCCCGGTGCCGCCCCTGAGCCGGCGCCATCGGCCCGGCCTTCAGCCTCCCCAGCCGCCGCTGCCCCTGCCGCGGCAGCACCATGCCGTCTCCCGGCCGCGCGCCGCGTGCCGCGCCCGCAGCCACCCCGGCCGCCGCAGCCGCCCCGACTACCGCGCCGTGCCGCGGCGCTGCCACGCCCGCAACCGCCCGGCCGCGCCGCCAGCCCGCGCCAAGCCGCACCGCCGTCGACGCCGCTCTGCCCGGTCGACCGCCTCCCCAGCCGGCGCCCCCGCCTGCCCGGCCGCGGCAGTGCTGCCGCGCGCCGCGGTGCGCCGAGCCGCCACGCCCCGGGCCGAGCCCGGCTGAGCCTGGCGCCGTCGCGCCCGCGCGCTGTGCCGCAGCCGCGCGCCGCGCGCTGACGACCCGAGCCGGCGCCGCCGCCACCCGCGCGCCGCCGCCGGCGCCGCTCCGCCGGCCTAGCCCGGCCGGTCGCCTCCTCCCTCTCGGCCTCCTCTCTGGAAGATGCAAGCAGAGAGAGAAAGAAGGAAAGAAGGAGAGAGAAGAAAGAGAAGGAGAGAGAAAAAGGAGAAGGGAAGAAAAAGAAAAAGAAAAGGAAAAGAAGGTGGGACCTACTAGTGGGACCCACATTTTATTCTCTCCTCGTGGGCCATTGACCGCAAACTTCCAAAAAGTCTACATTGCCTTCCTCTGTTGTCGGGCTAAGGCCACGAAATTCTCTACAAAAGTGCACATCACCTCCCTCTTATTCCTCGGGCCAAGCCCATAAAATTCTCCACAAAAGTCTACAAAATCTCCCTCTGCATCCATTGGACTGCCGACTAAAAAAGGTCTATATAGCATCCCTCTACTTCATTGGGCCACCCAACTACAAGTCTATATTGAATCTCTCTCTCATCTCTGGGCTAAAGCCCAAGCTTTCCCAAAATAAAGTTCAATATGCCTCCCTCTCAGCTAATGAATATTCTCGGGAATATTCCTTTCCAATTTAATAAATTCATTTCCACATTTCAGAAAAATCCATGAATCTTCCAAAATTCATATCTCCCCAACCGAAAGTTCGATTGACTCCGTTCAACTTCCATAATTTTTCTAAAAATGTGATCTATCCAATGGCACAATTACTTTATAATAGTTATTATCTGCTCTATAGGGTTTTGGATATTTTTCGCTTTTCAAGCGCGTAGTGGCCGTTTCGGAGATGCAACGGACGCGGATTTTCTCGAAGATTTGTAGACCAACAATAAGGCAAGTCACTACGCCCCCTTCCTCGAACATGTTGATCCTATTTTTATAAAAGTGTTGATTACAAATAAAATTACATGCTAATTATAAAATGCGTACCTATATTTGTCTAAGCCTTACCTTTGATGTTGTTTATCCATGTGTATTTACACCCCTTCGTTATCTAAGTCTATTATTTACGCATGGTTACGTATCGATACTGCTTAACGTTGCTATGTGTAGACGTTTATACACTCCATACTTGTGATATACGGTTATGGATGTGGATGTGACGATCACTCGGTGGGAGTGATTGTCGGAAGACAGGTGGAGACATGAGCGCCACCTGCAACATTAAAACCTTTGCGAAAACCAAAAACTTAATAAAACAAAACTATTTCGACTGGGGCGGCATGGATAGAATATGGGTAGTTCTGGAAATGGTAAGCCGCCGACCCTAGTCAATTAAGGACCGAGTCAAGAAGCTATGCGAGAAACGAACAGAGTACGACCGTATTTCTCGAGTGGGGTATGACCCGGTGGACTAGGAAATTCTTGTGGGGTGGCACCCCAGACATGGTAGGTTCTGGATATTCGTTGATGTGTTGATGAAGTGTTGTGGTTTAGATCGCTTGGGTCGATCTGTTGAACGCCGGCAAAACTTAAAATGCACCCTAAGTATATATTATGTAACCCCCCAAGATCTCGGGAGCGCCAGGACTCCTCTCACAACCGGCTCGAGGTAGGAATGTGGCGCCGGGGGTGCAATAGGGATTCATAGTCCTTGGAGTGGGTGCCGCCATGCGAGGGTGTAACGCCCGTTTTGTTGCGGCGTTAGCGGGAAAACTAATCTGCTAAAAACCCTAATTGCGAAAATTTGCTCTTCGGTTGAGTCTTGTTGTGTGCCAAGGTCTCGTGTCTCCCCTCTCACTTCAATCCCGGAGAAAACCGCGAAATCGGATTTCAAATCCGAGCCCTAATCCTTCCAAAACCAAACCCTCAGAAAAAGTCTGTTTTACCTTCCTTGTCCCGGGCCGATTTCCCTTCTCGGCCTGTCCCCTTCCCTCTCCTTCCCCTCGGGCCGCTGCCGGCCCAGCCCCTCTCGGCCCGTTTTCTTTTCCCCCTCTCTCCTCTTCCTTCCCTGGGCCGCCTCCCGGCCCAGCTCTCTCCGGCGTGCCGCCTGCCCGGCCGCCTTCTTTTCCTGCTGGGCCGCGCCAGGCCGCTCGGCCCGTGCACGCCGCGCACGTGCCCCGCACGCGTCGAGCCGAGAGAGCCAGCGCTCTCTCTCCCTGTAACGCCCGTTTTGTCGCGGCGTTAGCGGGAAAACTAATCTGCTAAAAACCCTAATTGCGAAAATTTGCCTCTTGCGGTTGAGTCTTGTTGTGTGCCAAGGGTCTCGTGTTTCCCCTCTCAGTTCAATCCGGAGAAAACCGGCGAAATCGGATCTCAAATCCGAGCCCGTAATCCTCCCAAAACCCAAACCCTCAGAAAAAGTCCATTTTACCTTCCTTGTCCCGGGCCGTTTTCCCTTCCGCGGCCTGGTTCCTTCTCCCGTTTTCCCTCCTGGGCCCGCTGCCGGCCTAGTCCTCCTTCCCCCGGCTGGGGCCGCGCCAGGGCCGCTCGGCCCGGTCCGCGCTCGAGCCCGTCCGCAGCCCTCTCTCTTCCTCTCTCTCTTTCCCGTTTCTTCTCGTCTCCCGAGGCTGCTCTCCCACCGGCGGCCGTATCCGGTCCGCGACCGCCGCTNCAGCAAAGGGCTCTCGAAGGAGCTCCGGGCGCCATCCCCCTCGCCCTCTTCCTCGGCCCGGGACCGAGCCGCGCCCGCGCCCGCGCCGTCGGCCTCCTTCCCGGCGAGTTCCTCCCGCCGCGGTAATTCCTTGCCTCTCTCCCGCCTCCCTTCGTTTTTTCCTCGGTTTAGGCCGCTAGATCGCCGTAGAACCCCCCCTCCCGGGCGTCGCCGTAGCCGTCGGCCCCTCCTCCGCCCTCTCCCCGAGCCGCTGTGGCCGCCGTCGCTTCCCCGCGGCCCGATCCGAGCCGTTGACTCGATTCCCCTTTCTCCCCTCTCGCCCGGTGCCACTCCCCTTCGCCGGTCTCGCGCCGCGCCGCCCGATGGCTCCGCCGCTGCCGCTCGCCGTCGATCCCGGCGCCCCCCCCCCCTTCCTTTTTCGCCCGTCGGCCTCCGTGGCTGCCACGTAGGCGCCACGTGAGCGCCAGCCGGTGCGCCCCGATCGGACTCGGTCCGATCGGCCTCTCACTCGGCCCCGATCGGCCTAGTCGGTCATCGGCCCCCCCTCTCTCCCCGCTCGGCCCAGTCGGCCCCCGTGCCCGCATCGGCCGCTCGGCCTCTTTCCCGCCTCGGCCTCTCTCCCGCTTGGCCCACTCGGCCAACGGCCTCCCTCTCGCGAATCGGCCGACCGCGTAGGCCGCGGCCTGCCCCGGCCCTTCGGCCTCGGTCTCCTCGGCCCATCGGCCTCCAAGCGCCATCGGCCGATTAGGCCCATCGGCCTACTTCTCTCCCGCACCGATCTGCCTAGGGCCGATCCCTTCGGGCCGTTGGCCCGTTAATTCGGCCGCGCCCATTCAGATCCTTTGGGCTGCCCTTAGCCGCCCAAAATAAGGTCTAGATTTCCTCCCTCCTTCTTTTCTTTTTCCAGGGAATTAATAATTCCTTTTCTTTATTCCAGAAAATCCTTTAATCTTCGGAAATCCATATCCTTTCAACCGTTCATCCGATTAACCCCGTTCCACTTCCAAAATTCCTCAAAAATCGAGATCTATCCAATGGCACGCTTAGTGGTCTTTAATAGGGCTTCTTTTATCGCTTTGTTGAGTCGTCTCGTTTCGCGTGTAGTCTCGGAGCCCGAAGACCCGCAGTGCGCGGATTTCGAGGAAGAAGCTCAAGATCTCGAGCAAGGCAAGTCACCTTTGATCAATTGAACCTATAATTTAAATTAAGTATTTTAATTTCGCAAACTATGCATTACTTAGGTTACACTTGGCACTTGGCCTCGGTTTGCAATACAACCGGCAGGCCCTACCCATTTGCTGCATTCACCTTCCTTGATTATTGAATACCCTAACACCCTTGTCACCCCTCAGGTGATGCCTCGGTATCCGTACCTCGTGTACGAATATCGGGACTCCCCTCAAACTTTAAAATTGACCACCTGGGTAAAACTTAAGTTTACGAAATGCTTGGAAAACCCGACACTTGGGTCGGTGTCTTGAAAACAAAGTGAGTTTCTAAAACTCGCGGTACGGGAGACGTACTGGAGGTACGGTCTGCTCGTTCTCGCTCTAAGGACCGATTCCTTGGGAATTACATCCAAGCATATGTCAAGTACGACCACATGGGTGATATGGGACGCCCCTGGCTGAGTAATTAGCTAGGCCAGGGAAATCTTGATGCCAAGGGACAAGTGGATTCGCCGGGGTGGTGTCGGGGAGGACCCCTGGGCTTCCTGGCACAGTATGGTCTGGGACCTAACCTGGTGTTGGTCCGTGGGACCCCTCCCGTTGGCATAAGATGACCCTGAGTCGGCTTTCGAAATGCCTTGTCGTGAAAGCCTCAAGGTCGCCAGACGTGACCGAGGGTCGCGGGCTGGGTGATTCGGGGTTAGTAACGTCGTGTGGGTAAAGTGTACCCCCTCTGCAGAGGTTAACAACTGTTCGAACAGCCGTGCCCACGGTCATGGGCGGATGTGAGGTGATTCCTTAGCGTAGTTTTATTGAACACCTTGTGAACTGCTGTTGGTGTGAGGTTTCCCGTTCTGTGCTTGGTTTAAGGCTGTTGAAGCAGCCGGAGTCGGTGACGATTGGCAGGGAGCCTCTCGTACCGATGTGTTGACTTGTGGCTGTTGAAGCAGTCGGAGTCGGTGACGATTGGCAGGGAGCCTCTCGTACCGAGGTGCGTGAGTTGTGGCTGTTGGTGCAGCCGGGTCGGTGAACGATTGGCAGGGAGCCTCTCGTGCCGACAAGAATCAATCGATACATTTTCACTGCTCCGGCCGGATGAGACGCACTTTCTCATCCGTGTCGTTGAGAAGCACTGACTTAGATGTTTCTAAAATCTTAAACTAAAACCAATTGTGAAAAACAACTGGCTTTCCCTTGAAGCTTGCATTAAACACTTAATTCCCCTGACTTGCTGAGTACTCCTGATGATGAAGAGTTCTTCCAGGAGCAAGCAGACTTCGAGCAGTAGTAGGGTTTCGGCCTTCCCCAAGGCTTTGCTTGTGGCTTAGGGCTAGTCTCCGCTTTCCGCTTCCGCCTTTTTGTAATGCTGTTGTGAACTCGGGTTCTGTCCGCAGTTCCAACCCTGGTTGTAATCCTACTCTTAAATAAAGAGACCGCTGTTGTTGTGATATTCGGTCTTCCTGTTGTACCAGCGCTTTTTCCTGGGACTGGTACAGGCATACAGGTCAATCTGGACCGCTCTATCCTGGTCTCCGCCCGGGGCCAGTTTAGGGCGTGACAGAAGATGGTATCAGAGCGCAGCTTTGGCCTAGGACGAAACCCGACGTTAGATGACCGTAAGGATGCTAAGTTCTGAAAAGGCTATTTGCGAAAAGTTCGGTTCTTTTCTTCTTCTCTTACTCTGGTTACAAAACTGGTTACTGACTTCTCTTTCTCTTTCAAAATTGTAGATGGCAGTCAACGCCACCCACAGTTCCCACGGCGTTGGTGAGGGTCACCACGTCGACCAGCTGAGAGACCTCGCTGGCTTCCTTGGCTTCTCTTGTCCCGAGTACGCTGGTTACTCCGTGGACCGTCTCCCTCCCCACTGTGAGCTGTCCGTGTACCTTTACCCTCGTGGAGGTACACACAGCGCTGGCCTTCGCCCTCACCACTTCAACTTGGCTCGCCCCACGCTCCAGCTCGCGTACCAGGACCTCTCCTGGACCGCTCTGCGTCGCTTGGCCTACGACTACCGTCGTCGCCTTGCAGGTTCGGCCTTCCGGCTGATCCCGCAGCTCCCTCCTGGCCGTGCAGACAGCCGCTACCCTTGCCCTTACCGTGAGTCGCACCCTGCGCTGACGCGCATGGTGGAGCTTTCTGGCGCTCAGGCCACTCAGCACGACCTTCTCCTTGAGGCTTACCGCTCCTTGGCTCGCCGCTACGCCGCACTGGAGGCCCGCCTTGCTGAGGAGGGTGTCACCTCCGTGGACACTACCTCCTGGGACTCTGGCCGCCTTTGCCACTCCAGCCACCTGTCCTTCTACAGTTCACGTGGCTCTGCTCGCACTCCCAGCGGCCCACGCTCCCCCAGCCCGCGTGTGCCGTACTCGCCAGTTTACTCTCCCTACCCCCACCGTGCCAGCCCCTCCTACACCCCAGGTCACACCCCAGTCGTCAGCCGCCGTGGGCTCCGACTGATCCGCACCGCGCGGAAGCGCGTTGTGGGCTCCTCCACCGTGTTCCGTTTCGACCACCCAGCTCCTACCCCGCCAGCAGGCCGCCCTGCTGCCGGCCCTCGACAGGTTCCGCCGGTCCCTTCGCGTGCGCCGATCGACGTGTCCTCTTCAGACGAGCCGACCACCGGAGCCAGCCAGGCAGGAGAGCAGTAGAGTTCGTCTGCTGCAGGTGGAGTTCGTGTGCCAGACCTTTTGTACCGCCGCCAACTCTTTCGGAGTCGTGGCGAGGTAGTGTGTGAGTGTGTTGTTGTGGGTGTTGTCTGGTAGTCTGGATCTCTGAGGTGGTGTGCGTACAGTCAAGCTCGGCGCAGCTCTGTGACTTGTCCACACCCGTTGTTTTAGGTGCTTTCCGAGTTGAGAAAAGCTTTATGACTAGTGTGTGCTTTCTGAGCTCGTTTACTTTACTTCTTTCCTTTTAAGTGCTGCTCAGTTTTCTTACCCCGCCCTTTTCTGGGAGATTAGATGGCTGCCCGTCCCCGTCGTGTAGCTCGTGCTCCAGCTCGTTTGGGTTACGAAACCCGCAGGGAAGAACCAGAGTCGGAAAATGAGTCAGGGAATGAACCGGTTAATGCTCCAGCTCAGGCAGACCCTGCAGCAAACCGTGCACAGGACTTACCCCCGCCTCCCCAGCTTTAGGCAGATTACCAGCACATGATGGCAGTTCAGACTCAGATCTTGCAGGGCTTAGCCCAAGCCATTGCAGGCATCCAGCAGAATTTGCAGCCGCAGGCTCCACACCCAGTGCCCTTCCATAACAACAATCACAGATCAAAGCTAACGGACTTTCTAAGATCCCATCCACCGGAATTCTCTCACACCGTCGAACCCGTTGAGGCCGACGATTGGCTAAAGGATGTTGAGAGAAAACTCAACCTAGTGCAGTGCACCCCAGTGGAAAAGCCCCTTTTTGCTGCACATCAGTTGAGAGGCTCTGCAGCCGACTGGTGGGAGAATTACTGTAATGCCCATCCAGACGCTGTCAACATTGAGTGGGCAGAGTTCGCCGATGCCTTCCGTGCAGCTCATGTGCCCGAAAGTACCATCGACATGAAGAAAGAAGAGTTCAACCGTCTGAAACAAGGTACAGGAAGCGTCAACGAGTACCTGAGTCGCTTCAACAAATTGGCTCGGTATGCTCCCGAAGAAGTGGACTCCGACAAGAAAAAGATCAGGAAGTTCTTGAAGGGAATCGCAGTAGGGTTGAGAATCCAGTTGCTTGCCCATGACTTCCCCACCTTCCAGCACATGGTCAACAAGGCCTTGCTTCTGGAGGATGCCAGAAAAGAGGCAACTGAGGAATATAAGAAGCGCAAGTCTACCCACCAAGCGCCCCCGTTCCGAGGTGCGCCACGCCCTCGTGTTGGACATCCCATGCAGTACCACCAACCTGCCCCCCAAGTCAGTCGTCAACCTGGCTTTACTCCCCGTCCACCGGTGCCCCGCCTTACTCCGTCGCCCCAGCAGCATGCCCCTAGTGGCAACACCGCAAGGAACAGTGTCTCCTCCTTCAATTCGCCCACAGGAATGGCAAATGTGCAGTGCTTCACGTGCAAACA
>BDMV01000005.1:43371976-43396717 GCA_008326285.1 Oryza officinalis | reverse complement strand
AACTGGCTTTCCCTTGAAGCTTGCATTAAACACTTAATTCCCCTGACTTGCTGAGTACTCCCGTACTCACCCTTGCTCTATATAATTAAACCCCCCCCAGTTCTCGAAGATGAAGAGGTGGACCCTGCTGATGAAGAGTTCTTCCAGGAGCAAGCAGACTTCGAGCAGTAGTAGGGTTTCGGCCTTCCCCAAGGCTTTGCTTGTGGCTTAGGGCTAGTCTCCGCTTTCCGCTTCCGCCTTTTTGTAATGCTGTTGTGAACTCGGGTTCTGTCCGCAGTTCCAACCCTGGTTGTAATCCTACTCTTAAATAAAGAGACCGCTGTTGTTGTGATATTCAGTCTTCCTGTTGTACCAGCGCTTTTTCCTGGGACTGGTACAGGCATACAGGTCAATCTGGACCGCTCTATCCTGGTCTCCGCCCGGGGCCAGTTTGGGGCGTGACAGAGGGTAACTGAAAAACCGGGCCGTGACAAGTCTCATGTGTTGGGTGCGTCACAGAGTGCGGGATTAAAAACGTACATCCACTGCAGTGTGAGTAAACTAAACTATTCGAATAGCCGTGCTCGCGGATATGAGCGCCGGGACTTGTACTACTCTTGACTAGCTTCATAAATTTTGAATACTGCTTAGAATAGGATGGGTATGGAAGATGTGACCTTGCTCGATGTGCGGGAAGGTGGTAACGGTTAAAACTGTGGAAATTGGATGCGAGGGTAAACCGAACCAAGCGAGGCTTGGGGAAGGTGGATGAACCCTCGCTGGTTAATGACAAATTCAACCTAACGATCGTTTTCAGTTAAAACTGCTACGTCATAGGCTTGTGAAATAATTTGTGAAAACTAGCTTTATGCAAATAAACCAAGCCATCCTTGAACCCCTATGAACATTATGTGCATTCTGTAGTGGTGGCTTGCTGAGTATGGTTGGTACTCACTCTTGCTTATTTAAATCTTTTAGAAAGGTGTTGGTGTCGACCTGTACATGTGCTATGCTGGCAAGGAGTTACCGAGGACGGTGGAATAGGGACCTAGGTTCACCAGTCGATGCGTGTGGGATAAGATGGACCGCCGCTGCTTTGCTTCCGCTACTTCATTTATTTATTTTGGTATTTTGTGTTGCTGTCGACCATGCTTGGTCTATTCGGGTTTCATTTGGGCTACCCTTGTATTACTATTATATTGTAAGACCTGTATGACGATGTCAGCTTGAGATATACAACCGTGCCATGTGTGTACCATCTACTGATCCAGGGAATGGTATTGTAATACACATGAGGTTCCCGGTATACAACAACCGGGGGCTCACAACTTTTCGGATGAAGATTCCTTGGAGGAGTAGGCTTAGTCGCTGCCGTCAAGGATGCCCATGGAGTGGAGTCGCCGCGCTGCGAGTGTCAAGTTTAAGTTTAGCTTGCTTTTTATTTTCCACTACATTTGTAAGACTTTTATTATGTTTGTAAGACGTGGATCTGTGTATTGACTTTGTCGTTTGTCTACCTTAGCCGGTCCTAGACAGGGGCTTTAATGCACATTCAACTTGGAATTCTATTTCGAAAATTTCTGGACGTGACAAGTACCTATTTCCATTTTCGCTCGTGTTTCCATAATATACCTATCACATTCACTAATTAGATTTATTATTCAGGACAATCCAAGAATGTGCGGATTCACTTTGTGAATCGACATAGTCAACCTGACGTATGATGGTGGAAGAGTAACTGAAGATAAAACGCAAACAGAGTACATACGAATGAAGGAGCACGAAGTTGCAGTATGTGCTGAACAATGTAGAAGGGGTACATAGATGTCAGGGTTATGGATAAGGCATACTTTCTATTCTTGGGGTTATGAAGTATATAGATACAGCATACCCTTAGTATACGGAAAGGTTACTTAAACATTATGAAATTCGGCTTACATGTAGGGAAACCGTATCCCGAATAGAAAGTGTCAGAGTCCTATTCGGGAAAGGTACGAACTCTATGATCTCGTAGGTTAAAAGTAGTCTCCAAGTTTTACTTGGGGATCAAGGCAGTCTGAGGTATAAATACAAAGCCTCCTAGGGGGTACATGATCATCGAATCATAGCTTAAGCCATTGTCATAGCAGAGGTAATCTGAAGGACTTGAAGACATATCGTCGCCTGGATCTCGTCGAGTTGTTCTCGATAGAGATCTCATCGGTACTCGATATTTTTGTTGTTCTCTATTGTATTCTCTGTGACTTCCATCATAATCCCATATAAATTGGAGTAGGGATATTACCTTCCGAGGGGTCTGAACCAGTATAATCTGTGTCTTTGTGTGTGCTTGAACTCGTTTCGTGTAAATCCTTGTACCAACGACCCTATACTCTACAAATACCGTAGTCACGGTCTACACCGTCGACAATAGACAAGCTCAAGCCCAATTCATCGGGACCGGCAATTTCTTATAGCTCATCTATGCAACTTGTTAACTCTCTTATGTCGGTATATGCGTCATGAATGGGTTTTTTTTGGTCTATGCGTCACGAATAGAAAACTAATGGTTAATTTTCTTTTTCATTGATAAAGTTGGTTTCTACTACCGCAGCAATATCTTCCTTCTTCTTTCATTCTTTCTCTGCATCCATTAGGACGATGTCAACTGGTGTTGTCTTACGAGGGCAAAGAAATTGCGGTAAAGACGTGAAACCAACAATACCAATAAAAATAATAAAGAATCTGTAAATACATAATATCTCATTAATCCAAAGATTTTAACAAACAAAAATACAACCGTAGGAAGTACATCGCCCTAGGGGAGGGCGGGGAATATAAATCGCCCTAGGAGAGGGCAATTTATATGACACGGAAGGGGCGCGCCGCTGCGCAAGTTTGCAGGTGGCCCCTCCCGGTGATAAATCGCCCTACGCTTGAGCAACAAGGGGCCGCCTGCAAAAATGCCGCGGCGCGCCCCTCTCCACGATCGCCATGTCACTTTCCCCGCCCTCCTCTAGAGCGATTTATATGCCCCGCTCTATGAGAGGACGGGCAGAGTATATTTTTGTAAAATTTTGAATCAGAAATTTATTTTTATAAATCTTTTAAAAAGTAAATAAAAAATAAAAAAAATCGTTGGATCGCCATGGTAGCGACAAATTCGCACTGCCGACTTGGACAAGTTGATTCATTCCACCTTGGTGGGCCCAATAAGGAGAGCCAGTGCACTTCATCACATCTTAATTCTTAAAAATTTATAAGGTATTTGTAATTTGTCGAACAAATGCTTAAGTAAAAATAATAAGGTAATAAGTGAGGTAAAATTTATCCGAAGACTGAAAAATAGTCCATACAATACAAACTCTATTCTATCATGTTTGGCTGTTTTCGACCATAAGTTGAGACGAGGTAGTAGTTAAAAAAGTTTTTTATTTTTAAGTTCTGTTCTATATTTTGAGACAAATTCTAAAATCTTTAAGCTGATGTGTTTTGGAACAAATGAAGTAGATTGGCAGGCACCCAAGCTATGAGCGGCATTTGGTTCCGTTCTTTTCAGCTTATTCATTGAATATTGAAACGGCTTATTTGTTTCACGCGTTCCAAAAATTACATTTCCTAAAAGAAAAATCTTATAATCCACATCAATAGACCAATGGATATGCTACTCTTGTACACAGAATGATATGCAACAGACTCCGTATATCAATAAATGGATGGATGTCAAGCAAGTTCTGCTCAAAGTTTGTAAATTACACGTGCGTGCATTTCAGTATAAAGTCAAGCTACAATATTTCAGAAGAAAAGCCACGTGGCGTGTTGAATATATGCCACGTTGAAAGGAGTCTGTATCACCAGATGTCCGAGTTCGAATCAAAGATGTAATTAACGTGCATAATATCATGCATAACCAATAGATATATGCTGCGTACGGCGAACGTACAAGATCTTTCAATCGAGATGTCGCCGGCAATGGAGGAGCTAGATGGGATAGCCGACGACGTCATCACTGAGATCCTGCTTCGCCTGCCGTCCAAGTCCGTCCTCCGCTGCGGTGCCGTCTGCCGGAGTTGGCGCCGCATCACCACGTGCCCCTACTTCCTCGCCGCCCACGGCAGCCGCCGCCCCGATCAGATGGTGGTCGTCACCGAATCAGGAAACCTTGGCACCGTCCCCCTCGCTGCTCCTGCAGAAGAGAGGCAGCTCTGGGAGAGTGAGGGCGGGCCATGGTCGTCGCGGCCGCTCTACTTCTGCTGCCCGAAGTACAAGGCCGGAGATGGGAACACCATAGCCCACTGCAAGATCCTCGACTCGCTCGACGGCCTCCTCGTGTTCGAGCAGCGCGATGGCCTCTACTTCGTCTCCAACCCGGCCACCAGGCAGCGCGCCTACTTGCCGCCGCTCGCTCCGGAGCCGTGCACCAACCCCGTCGCCTGCGGCTTCTACTTTCACCGCCCCTCCGGTGAGTACCGCCTCCTGTGCCATGGCACAGAGGCGGCCGCCACTGGGGGTGAGGGTGACTTCTACTACACCCTCTCCGCCGGCGGCAGCCAGCCTCGGCGACTCGTTGCCGCGCCCGCCGAGCGACCGCGCGTCTACAGACACCCCGTCACCCACCGCGGAGCCCTCCACTGGCTCTCGTGCTTCATCGAGGTCATGAGAACCGGCAAGATGAGAATCCTGGCGTTCGACACGGCGTCCGAGACGTTCCGACTGATGTCGCCCCCGCCTGTGAGGAACGGCGACACCATGTCCCTGGTGGAGCTTGGCGGGGTTCTGTGCGTGGCGGCTATGAAGTTGCAGGGTGGCACGTCGCTGGACGTGTGGGCACTGCAAGAAGATCACTACGAGACGGAGACGTGGTGGGTGCTGCGCCATCGCGTGGAGATGCCGCCGATCGAGTGGGGATTGAACGTCGTTGTGCGCTCGGCGGTGGCTGCAGGTGAGGACGTCATCTTGGTTGGAGGTCGCCATAATGGTGTGGCTAGGTGGTGCCATCTCAAGGAAGGGAGGTTACTGAAGCAGCTGCATTTGTGGTCGCGTCTCATGTTTCTTGTATTCAGGGAGAGCCTGGTGCGCCATGCTTTCTTTGACTCACCCGGACCTGACCTGTCACATGTGCAGCAGCAGGAAGCCAATTATCTAATCTTTGTGTACTGAATACAATTATAGTATAATTGTACTTACTATATATATGCCATGTTCTGATATTATTTATTCAGTATATATATTAGATATATACTTTTGAATAATCCAAAATCAGTCGACTGATGACTCACCCACTTTCAACGATCAGTAGAAAGATGGGCATTTATATTTCCCCCCACCATCTCTGGATTGGGTACATAGTCCCAGGAGAACAAAAGAGTTGTCCATAGTGATTATATATGTTTATTTAGAGTAGCCCAACAGTGTGTGCGAGCTACTCTCTGTTCTAAATTTAACTAGAAACAATACATGTGCGTTGCAATAGGTGAAAACAATTTTCACGATTGATAAAAAATTATATCAATTTAAACAACAAATCAAAACAAGACAACCAAAACAATAGCAAAACAAAATGAGAAATCATATATAGCATTGAACTCGGTTATGTTCGCTTCATGCGTCATCATACGAAGATTCTCTTATGTACACTTTTTTTTATAGTCTCACAAAATGATCGGATGACTATTCTATAAGTTGAGGTATGTGCATTTTGCTATATATCATAGACCAAAGATTAAAATTTTGATTATTCAATTAATCAAAGTTTTTTTACCGTAGATGAAAACATTTGTAAAGAAACAAACTTGTCACATACAGAAAATATTTATGAGGAAATAAAAAGGAGGAAAAAAAGAAAATGAGAAGAAAAAAGAGAAGATTGAAAGGAGAGGGAGAGGATCAGGATTATCGGGAGAAAAAGAAATTGAAAAAATGGAAGAAAAAAAACCAATCGGTGGAGGGGCGCGTGCGATGCCAAGTAAAGACGTGCGGGATGGTGTAGGCCGGTTTCAACTGCCACTAGTATATCAATTTCACTATGCTCTTACCGGATTCTCTTTGTTCTTACTGTTGTAGTAGTTATTTAAAGCCCCTCATGTCATCGTGTTCTTTTTTTTTTGAAAGGATCCACATGTCATCATGTGGTATAGTTGGTTTGCCTTCAATTCATCAGTTTGTTGTTTTGAATGTTTTACTTAAAGATGTTTTTGTTAGTTACGATCCCCGGGGAATCGGGAATCCGTTTCCCTTCCGTCTATGCGCCCTGATCGGGGGCGCCAGCCGATCAATGGTTGTGGGCCTCCTCTCACGCAGCGCAATATAAAATAGAGGGGAGCCGCCGACGCACATGAACCAACGTTCGTCGTCGTGCACTCGGGCTCCCCACAAAAACCCTAGAAATCCCTCCGATCCGGGAGCGCGCTGAAGTGAGGGGAAAAGGCTCACCGCTGCCGCCGTCATCACACCGTCGCCATGGCCGCGTCAAGCTCCAAGCCGAGTGAAGGTATCGGGCTCCATCCATCTCTCTCTCTTTCCCGGTTTTTCTCCCGAAGAACCCACTGGATAAAAGTACACCGCTAGATCCGCACCTAGGCGAATCCTAGATTTCTAACAATGGTATCAGAGCTAGCCCTAGGAATGGATCTAGTAGGGTGAGAAGTAGAAGAAAGAGGAAGGAGACTCGGATCCCCGAAGAAAAACCAAAGAATCAAACAAAAGAAAAAAAAGGGAGGGGGATAAAACCCTTACCTCTCCACCACCGGTCGTTGATGACGCCGTCGGGAAGCCCACCACAGCCGCTGGCCTTCGCCGACGCGTGCGGGTAGAAAATCCACCGCCGATGTCGCGGGAAGACGGGGGGAAGAAGTGCGCGGCTCCGGGCACCGTGGCAAGACCGCTCGACGGCGGCGCACTCATCCTCGAGTGAGTGCGCGCACCGGCGAGGGGGCGTGCGACGGCGCCACCGCGCTCCGCCGTGCGTGCGTGCGAGCCCCAACGCTCAGCGGAAAGGGGGCTAGGGTTTTCGGCGCGCGGCGGCCGGGAGGAGCGGTGATGGCCGGGCCGAAATCGGCCCAAGAGGGAGTGCGCGCGGGGCCGCTTTCCTGGCCCAGGCCCAGGTTGCGGCCTATGGCGCGTGGGAGCGCCCGCGCGTGTGCAAAAGGCCGTGGGCCGACCGGCAAAGGGCCGGGAAGAAGTCTATTTAAGGTCCCCCAAGGGCCGAAGTAAATAAGTTCATTTTACGTCCCTCGGCCGAATAAAAAAAATAGAAGTTTAATTTATGTTCCTCTTTTAAATTTCAGAAGTAATTTTATTATGTTTATTGAGTATGTTTATTTATAAATAATTTGAGCCAACGTGAAAATTGTTTAGAGAGTAGAAAATAGCATGAAAATACTTCTGAACAGTAGGTAATTTATTTTTTCCGCTGCTATGATGATTATGCATTAGTTCTATTTCTGCCCAACGGTGATGTAGAATTAATGTGGTAGTTTGTATGTTTTAATTTGGACCAACGTTAAATTAAAACATGCAAGAATTTAAATGTATCTCAATTTCTTTAATTTGCTTTCAGGAACCACTAACCCACTAGTTTATATCTCGGCCGTAGAGCCCCTTAATGGGAATAACTATGGCTGTTGGCGAGAGAAGATCGAGATAGCACTTGCGCTATCAGATATAGATTTAGCTCTCACCGAGCCCTGCCCCGCTGAGCCTGTTGCGCCAGTGAGAGGGGAAAGTGAGAGCGAAGATGCTTTTAAGCAGAGAATATTGGACCATGCTCCAACAGTACATAAGTACGACACTGATCGTGCGAAGTGGGAATCTTCCAACCGCAAGTGCTTGATGGTGATCAAGAGTTCAATAGTGGAGGCAATAAGGGGAGCAATCCCAGTATGTACCACCGCCGTAGAGTATCTTCAGAGGGTGGAGAATCAATTCACTGGTTCTTCAAAAGCCTATGCGAGCTCCCTAATAAAGAGCTTAGTTACAATGAAGTACAATGGCGGAGGGGTCAGAGAGCACATTTTGAAGATGAGTGGCATCGCTTCAAAGCTCAAGAAGATGGACTTGGTTCTCCCTGACGAGTTCCTAGTTCACCTCATTTTTGCCTCTCTACCTTTAGATTTCGACGCATTTGTTGTGAACTACAACTCACTGCCCGGAAGCTAGAATATTGAGAAATTGATTGCCATGTGTGTGCAAGAAGAGGACAGACCCAAGACTCGTGGTGATTCTATAAACTACATGAAGAACAAGAAGAGGAACAACCACAGTCAAAATTCTGCCTCTCCCAAGGCACAAGGAAAAGCGCCACAAAGTGATCCTCATTCACGGCCAAGTGTAGAAGTGGATAGGGATACTTGCAAATGGTGCAAGAAGAAGGGGCACTTTCAGAAGGATTGCCCTGATTTCCTAAAGCATCTAATAAAGAAAGGTGAGGACATCATAACATTCATAGATGAATCCCTGTATGTAAGTTATTCAAAATTCACTTGGTGGGTTGATTCAGGTGCGACTATTCATGTTGCAAATTCATTACAGGGATTCCGTACGAGGAGGATGCTAGCAAGAGGAGAATGATGCATTAGAGTAGCGAATGGTGTTGAAGCAAAAATTGAAGCTATTGGAGATCATCCATTAGAGTTGCATAATGGCTTCACACTTTATTTGCAGAACGTGCTCTATGTACCCTCCTTAAGTAGAAATTTAGTTTCCGTTTCATGTTTGGCGGATGATGGATATAATTGTTATTTCGAACCAGATTTATGTTCAATTATATTCAAGAATAAGTGTGTAGGTCTTGCCATCCGACAAGACCAACTTTACATGTTGTCTAAACATGAGAATGTGAATGTTGTATGCAATGAAGAGAATGTTGCGTGCAATAGTGTGTCTTCCTCGTCTACAAGTGTAAGAAGTAAGCGCAAACAATGCAATGAGGAAACCTCGGCGAAATTGTGGCACTGTCGTTTAGGCCACATTTCGAAGGGGAGAATTGAACGATTAATTAAAGAAGAAATTTTGCATTCGTTAGACTTTGCGGATTCAGAATATTGCATCGATTGCATTAAAGGAAAGTATGTTAAACAAATAAAGAAAGGAGCCATACGAAGTTTAGAAAAATTGAAAATCATACACACAGACATTTGTGGTCCTTTTCCAATTAAGACAGTGGATGGTTATGATTCTTTTATAACATTCACAGATGACTATTCGCGCTATGGCTATATTTATCCAATTAAAGAACGATCAGAAGCATAGGATAAATTCAAGATATTTAAGGCTGAGGTAGAAAATCAGCTTGATCTAAAAATCAAAGTAGTAAGGTCCGACCGTGGAGAATACTACGGTCGGCATACCCCTTATGGCCAAATACCTGGACCTTTTGCAAGGTTTCTACAGGAAAATGGCATAGTAGCCCAGTACTCAACACCGGGCGAGCCTCAGCAGAACGGAGTAGCTGAAAGACGCAACCGCACTTTAATGGATATGATGCGAAGTATGCTAAGCCACTCCACTTTACCGATAAGTCTATGGATGGAAGCATTAAAAACCGCTGCCCATATTCTTGATCGAGTACCAAGTAAGTCGGTGCCCAAAACACCGTATGAGCTATGGACAGGAAGGAAACCCGCACTAAATTATGTACGGGTGTGGGGCTGTCCAGCTGAGGCAAAGTTATTTAACCCAAATATTGGGAAGCTAGATCCCAAGACAGTCAGTTGCCATTTCATTGGCTACCCTAAGAAATCAAAAGGTTTTCGTTTCTACTATCCTGACAGACACACTAAGTTCGTAGAAACGAGACACGCAGTGTTTCTCGAGGATGAGATAGTCAAGGGGAGCATGGTACCCCAAGAAATTACTCTTGAAGAGAAGCGGGTACATATACCTACTCCGATGATTCAGGAACCTTTTTTCTCGATACCTGTTGTTGTTACACCGTCAGCACAGAACGCTGCGGTGATAATACCTGATGTTAGTTCTCCTGTGACAACAACGAATGAACAAGAGGAACCTGAGATTCAGGATCCTACAGAACAAGTTGTCACACAAGAGGAAGAGCAACATCAGCCCCAAGTAGAAGACGTGCCGCAACTCAGAAGATCTCAAAGAGAGAGAAGGAGAACTATTCCTAGTGACTACCAAGTCTATGCTAGTGAAGAAGTTCAAACAGAGGTAGATCCCCCCTCGTTTGAAGAAGCCATGAGAAGTGCTCATTCATCGAAGTGGCTTGAAGCCATGGAAGATGAAATGAGATCAATGAGTACCAACAAAGTTTGGGACTTAGAAAAAATTCCTAAAGGAGCCAAGACAGTAGGCTGCAAATGGGTCTACAAAACAAAACGTGACTCCAAAGGGAATGTAGAAAGGTATAAAGCACGACTTGTGGCAAAAGGGTTTACTCAAAGAGAAGGAATTGATTATAATGAGACCTTTTCTCCGGTGTCATGTAAGGATTCCTTCAGGATCGTAATGGCACTAGTGGCACATTATGATCTAGAGCTACATCAAATGGATGTAAAGATGGCATTCCTTAACGGGGATTTATATGAGAACATCTACATGGCACAACCCAAGGGTTTTGTTGTGGAAGGAAAAGAACAAATGGGATGCCATCTGAAAAAATCCATTTATGGATTAAAACAAGCCTCCAGACAGTGGTACTTAAAGTTTGATGAAGTAATAAGAAGGTATGAGTTTAATGAGAATGAAGAGGACAATTGCGTTTACGCAAAGTTCAGAAACGAGAGATTTATCTTCCTTATCCTATATGTAGATGACATCTTGCTCGCTAGTAGTGATGTTAATCTACTATTGGAGACGAAAAAGTTTTTGTCCTCGAATTTCGATATGAAAGATCTTGGTGAAGCCTCATTTGTTCTAGGAATAGAGATTCACCGAGATAGAAGAAGAGGGGTTTTAGGATTATCGCAAAAGGCATATCTGGAAAATATTTTAAAGAAATACGGTATGCATGCGAGCAAGCCTACACCTGCTCCCATAGTCAAGGGCGACAGATTTGGGAAATTTCAATGTCCCAGGAACCAGTATGAGATCGATCAAATGAAAGCGGTTCCATATGCTTCAGCTGTCGGAAGCTTATAGTATGCTCAAGTATGTACGCGCCCTGACTTAGCTTTTGTTACCGGGATACTTGGCAGATATCAGGAAAATCCAGGAATAGATCACTGGAGAATGGTAAAGAAAGCTTTGCATTATGTGCAAGGCACGAAAGGCCTCATGCTAACGTACAGAAGAACTGATTCCCTTGAGATAGAAGGGTATTCAGACTCAGACTTTGCGGGAGATGTAGATGATAGAAAGTCCACATCAGGCTACATATTCACTCTCGCAAAAGGAGCCATTTCGTGGAAAAGCTCCAAGCAAACCGTCATAGCATCATCAACGATGTATGCCGAGTTTGTAGCTAGTTATGAGGCCACGGGGCAGGCAAAATGGTTAAAGAAGTTTGTACCCGGGTTGAAAGTGGTCGACAGCATTCAAAGGCCACTCAAGATGTACTGCGACAATGAGCCAGCAGTGTTTTATGCTCACAACAATAAGTCAAGTGGTGCTGCCAAACACATTGACATTAAGTTTTATGTTGTGAAAGAAAAAATCCAGGATCAGACTATTAGTCTTGAGCATATCAGTACAAAGAAGATGTTAGCGGATCCACTTACAAAAGGCTTACCGCCCAGTGTGTTCAGAGAACACTTAGCCGGCATGGGTGTACAGGAAAGCCTATGATCCTTGGATTACAAAAGGGCCTAGTGTTTATTTCGAGATGGAGAGGTGTATTGTAGTCGTTGCGTCTGATGGTTCAGTAATAACTATCATGATGAAGCGTGCTTTATGCATCAATCTATTTAGAAGTAAATGTTGAGTGTAAGAAGTAAGAAAGACGGAGATCGAAGGGGAGAATGTTAGTTACGATCCCCGGGGAATTGGGAATCCGTTTCCCTTCCGTCTATGCGCCCTGATCGGGGGCGCCAGCTGATCAATGGCTGTGGGCCTCCTCTCACGCAGCGCAATATAAAATAGAGGGAAGCCGCTGGCGCACATGAACCAACGTTCGTCGTCGTGCACTCGGGCTCCCCACAAAAACCCTAGAAATCCCTCCGATCCGGGAGCGCGCTGAAGTGAGGGGAAAAGGCTCACCGCTGCCGCCGTCATCACACCGTCGCCATGGCCGCGTCAAGCTCCAAGCCGAGTGAAGGTATCGGGCTCCATCCATCTCTCTCTCTTTCCCGGTTTTTCTCCCGAAGAACCCACTGGATAAAAGTACACTGCTAGATCCGCACCTAGGCGAATCCTAGATTTCTAACAGTTTTCATTCCCATCTGGAGTTATGATTCTAGTTATCGTTTATCAACATCATTGCTTTAAAAATTCTTTGGGGGTACTTTCTTCATATACTTAAATGCATTACTTTGAAAACACCAACAAAAGGGTAGATCTGATTATTTGAATCGGCTTTGCCCTTGAGTGGTGCTCTCAAATTTGTGCCAAATGCATGGGAGTGAAGCATGGAAGCACAATTCAAGTTTTGGTCGTTCCATCTAAAATAAAATAAAATTCTGACCGTTTGCTCTACGTGTTTCAGGAGCACCTTATCTGTCGGATGGATGTACTGAATCCTCAGGTATGTTACCCCATCTACATTTCATATTTATCTTTGCATATTCCTTCTAAAAAGAATGCATTTGTATATTCTATATTCAAATGACAGTGATAACAATATTTTAGCTTCACCCCCTCATTGGTTTATATACCTTCTCTGTTCTCAGACATGCAGGACCTTGCTGGAACAACTGGCAGTTGATAAACACATCTACGTTCGGGTGTTTGATGAACCTGTGCCTGTGGCTCCGACCACATTGCAGTCTCTTTTGAAGCAACAAGGCCACTGTAAAGAACCATCCAAGTGCAGAAGGCGTTACTTTGCTAATCCAACGAGTACATTTCTGTTGTAACTTGTAAGACGATGCTGATGATTTGTTCTATACATATTTGCCTATATGTATATACATTCATAGAAGATAAAATAAAAATAGTATATGTATATACATTCATAGAAAATAAAATAAAAATAGTAAGGTGCCGAGTCAGTTCTGAGGCTCTAAGCAGAGATGCAGAATCCATAAATCTTGTCCCACGATCTTGGACCATATAATTGGACCAAAATTTCATAATGAACTAAAGCTAAACCAACATTTTTCAATTCTCGCACCACGTATATCTCTTTACTGTATGAGAGAAAAAACCGGATTTGCTAAATGACATTTGACAGAAAATTGGGAGTGATATCTTATGGATTCTAAATCGTTGGGTCCACGTCAAGATTTGTGCTCTAGCTCCTCCATCTATGGTGAGCTCTCTTTCTTTGATGTTGGTGACACCTTAGGAAAAGGACCTATTGTATTAGGGTTTAGGGTCAAGGTAGAAGAGGAAGGATTCGTTAGGCTTAAAGGGATGGCCATGGATGGATAGTCGGTGGACAGTGGATACAAGCAGGCAACGAAGTAGCATTAATACACCGGAGCCATGAAACTGAGGGGTGTGTGCAAGGTTTGGTAGCAGGGGTGTCTTGGCGACGAGGGAGCTGCTGGAGACAGGAAAGACAGTGAGGCAGTTTCTAAATCGTTTGGTCCACGCCAAAATTTGTGCTCCAACTCCTCCATCTATGGTGAGCTCCCTTTCTTCGATGTTAGTAACACTCAGCCATCTACTTTTTCAACTCACCTCTCTCTTTTTCACGCGTACGCTCTTCAAACTGCTAAACAGTGCGTATTTTACAAAAAAATTCTATAAGAAAGTTGTTTTAAAAAATTATATTAATCCATTTTTTAAAAAAAACAAATACTTAATTAATCATAAGAAAATGCGTTGCTCCGTTTTACGTACGCGGGAGGTGAGTTCCCAACCTCACCTCCCAAATACAGTCTAACTTAGGCAAAAGACGGGAGAGTAGATAAGGTTGTGCATAAATCTTGATGGGATCTGGGCTTTCAAAAGTGATTGAGAGCTGGAGAGGTTTTCTTGCAAATGTTACAAGCAGTGACACTCAAAATTACAAGCTGTAACACTCAAAATTGTCGCGGCCTCAACTCCCTGAGTATCATGGGCTTCTTTGCTACTTTTCAGCCCCAAACGTAGAGCCCAAGAAATCGAGTTCCCAAATCCCAACGGCCCAACCTGATCCAATGGTACATAAAGGTCCACTTTCTTGCAGCCCAAGCTGAGAGCTGCTCGCAAGGCCCACCCCCGCTGGCTTCCAGAAGCGAGAGGAATCAATTCAATTCAAACGCAGTTGTCTTCCTCGTCGCCGTCGTCTCTTCTCGCGTCCGCCATCCAATCCAACAGAAAATCCAGCCATCTCGTCCCCTCGCGGCTCCAAAGGCGGAGGAATCTTCGCCCTTCGATGAGGTCCCCGCCTACCTCCTGCACGAGATCACCCGCCACATTCCCTGCAAGGTCGACCGCGTCCGCGCGCTGGTCGCGAACCGCTCCTGGCGCACGTCGCTTCAGGCGCTCCCGCCACCGCCCCTGCCTCCAAAGCTCCCGTGGCTCCTCCGCCCGTCCGCCGGCGGCCCTACCTTCTCCTGCCTCCTCAGCGGCGCCGACGAGCACAGTGTCCACCGCGTCCGCGTCCCGGCCGACCTGCGCAACGCGCGCTACTTCGGATCGTACGACGGCGGCTGGCTCTTCCTCGCTTCTGGCCAAACTTTCGGCCACATGCTCTTCAACATCCGCACCGAGCAACGCCTCTTCCTCCCCGACACTGTCCCCCGGCCGTGGAGATCAGATGACTTCCCCATGATCATGCTCGCCGCCACCGTCTCCTCCCCTCCGAGCGACACCGACGACCGATGCATCGGCGCCTCCATCGTCCACTGCACGCCGTTCATCACCGATTCGCGGCAGATCACGTTCTGGTGAATGGGGTCTCACATGGCCATCCCGTCCATCCCTCCGGAGCATCCGTTCGACGTGTTGTCCAACCAGTTCGTCGAAGAGGAAATGGAGGACGTCATCTATCACAAGGGAGCCTTCCATTTCGTCAGCAAGCTGAAGAATGTCCTCGTGTGCAGGCTGGCGTTGCGTCAAGCAGACCTAGTAGTAGATCATCGGGAGTGGTTGGTGTTCGCGCCAGAGGACGACCTCGGTTACCCTCGCCCGGTTGCCACCGCTCGCTACCTCGTGGAGTCTCGCGAGCATCTGCTCATGGTCCTCAAGTGCAAATGCAACCTTCCTGGATGGCCGCCATTGGTGTTCTCGGTGTTCGAGATGACGCGTGTTCAGGCTCCAGCAGGCGCGCCCCAGTACGCCTGGACGCCGGTTCCCGCATTGGTTGGCCGGATGCTGTTCGTCGGACATGGCTGCTCCAGATCCTACGAATTGGCTAACTTCCCCGGCTTTCAGGAGGGCATCTATTTCTTGGATGACCTGCAGTTCTATGATGTATTCAGGATTATTCAGTACCAGGAGTACCTTGTTAGATAGATCTCCCACCGTCGGGTCCAACGGCCAAACGGACCTTGACCGCGCCCTGATCGGAGACGCCCAGCCCATTGGCTGGTGGGCCCCCGTCACCCTGCGCCATATTAATAGGGGTGGAGGCCGGGGCGGCACACGATACGAGGTTCGCTGCCGCCACCAGCTCCGCCCACAAAACCCTAACCCTAACCGATCGAGGGGGCGCAGCCAGTGACGGGAATTCGCCACCGCCGTGCACCGACGATGGCCGGCACATCTTCATCATCAAACACCGGTCGGTACCTCTAAAACCCTATCCCCTCGTACATTGTTCTCTAACACAAATAGAGTAAACCTCGATCGATCTAAAGCCTAGGTGATCCGCAATAGAGTCTAACAATGGTATCAGAGCCACCTAATGTTTTAGATCGGTTTGAGAAAGAAAAAGAAATCAAAAGAAAAGAAAAGAAAATTTCACCCACCTACCTCATCGCCGGGTGTCGCCGGCAAAGGGGGGAGGGCAAAGGGCACCGCCGAGGAGCCAATCGACGGCCATACGCGCACCCGCGGGTGCACGCACGCGCCGGCGATGGGGCCCGCGGCGGTGCCGCCATCCCCATTTCGGCTGCCTTCTCTCTCTCACATGGTGGGGGCAAGAGACGGTGGGGGAACGGAGAAGAAAAAGAGAAAATGGCGCGGCGGCGGCGAGGGCCGCGGGCGGCGGCGCTCCGGCTATGGCGTGGCGGCGCGAGAGCCGCCGGTGGCGGTGACGCCGCTCTGCTCGGCGCGCGCGCGCAAAAGACGGCGGCTAGGGTTTTCGGCGCCGGGAGGGGTCGGGTTTTTGTTTGCCCGATCTCTCCGCTCGGCCGTCCAATCTAAACCCTAGCCAATCGGACGGCCGGCGGCGACCGGGCCGAATGTGGCCCAAGAAGGGGGCGCGCGGGGGCGGATTTCCCGGCCCAGGCCCAGGTTGCAGCCTGGGGAAGAGGGGGGCACACCCGCCCGTGCCAAAGAGGCCGCGGGCCGCCGGATTAAGTCCGGTTTAGGTCCCTCCGGGGCCGAAAATAAGGAAAAGAAAACAGTAGCATTTTTCCTTTTAAATTTTGTCAATTTTTCATGCAAATTTCAATAGAATTTTAATTGTTTTTGCATGTTTTACCTCTGTTTAAATTTGAACCAACGGGAAAATTTTTACAGAGAGTAAATAACAGAAAGTTTTGCTACTGTTAATGTGAATTTTAATAGCGTTTTCCGTTGCAAATAGATGAAATTGATAAGATTAGTATTTCTAAAATTAAATTTCGAACCAACGGGAGAATTTAATTTTAGGAACATTAATTCTGTGTTATGATGTTGTAATTTTCTGACCAACGTTGATAATTGCAATGTTATAGCTATGGCTCTATGTGTTATGTCTATTTTCTGCCCAACGGTGATGTAGACTTAATACATAATATTTTAATGTTAATTTTTGTTTTCACTGTACATGATTATTTCAGGAGGCTACTCCTTGATGGGTTGCATAAAAGATATTCCGACCCTGAAGGGAGATAACTATGGAGAATGGAAAAGAAAACTCGACCTTGCTTTCATCTTGGGAGAGGTGGACTGGGTGTTGACCACCCCATGTCCTATAGCACCTGCTGCACTTGTCAGAGGTGAAAATGAGTCAGATGCTGACTGGCAAAAGAGAGAGAGGGACAATGCTCCCCTCATCATGTCGTATGACGTTGAGCATGCGAAATGGTCCCTAGCCAACAAGAAATGTTTGGCTGTGGTAAAGAACACGATTGAGCCAACCATATTGGGCTCAATCCTAGAGTGTGACGCCGTCTCAGAGTACCTCGAAAGAATAAAGAGCCAGTTTACTGGTTCTTCAAAGACTTATGCCACACAACTGATAAAACAGCTTGTGACAGAGAGGTACCATGGAGGTGGTGTCAGAGATCACATTCTTAGGATGAGCAACATGGCTTCCAAGTTGAAGCCAATGGATTTGGGCATTACAGATGACTTTCTGGTCCATCTGGTTATGGCCTCATTGCCAAAGCTTTTTGACAACTTTGTTGTCAACTACAATATAAGTCCAGAGAAATGGAATTTTGAAAAGCTCATCACTAATTGTGTGCAAGAGGAGGAAAGAATTAAAGAGGCCAATGGTGTCTCAATTAACTATGTTAAAGATAACAAGAAAAAGAACTACAAGACACCCTCCTCAAAAGCAAAACAGCCTCAGCATCTACCTCAGCAACAACAGTTTACTGTTGAAAAGGATCAGTGTCTACACTGCAAGAAGACAGGACATTACAAGAAAGATTGTCCTGACTTCCTGAAAATGATCATGGCAAAGAAAGGTGAGAACATTATTTCATTTGTAAATGAATCTCATTATGTTGGTTATTCTAGATCCACATGGTGGGTTGATTCTGGAGCAACTATTCATGCTTGTAATTGTTTAAAGGCATTCCGTTCGACGAGGACTACGCAAAGAAGCGAAAGATCCATTAAAGTTGCAAATGGAGTAGAAGAAAAAGTTGAAGCTATTGGTGATTTTCCTTTAGAGCTCCCGAATGGCTTCACACTTTTACTTCGAGATGTTGTTTATGTTCCTTCTTTGCAAAGAAATTTAATAAGTGTATCCAAATTGGATTTTGATGGATATGATTGCCATTTTGGAAATGGCAAATGCGAACTATGGTATAATAATGCATGTATTGGTCTTGCTGTGTTGCAAGATGAGCTTTATTTATTATCTCTTTTTGAGAATGTGAATGTTGTGTCCTCGTTGACAAAAGAAAACAAGAAAAGAAAGCGAACTCTTGATGTCTCATCGAAATTATGGCACTGTCGTTTAGGCCATATTTCGAGGGGGAGAATTGAGAGACTAGTTAAGAATGATATTCTTCCTCCATTGGAGTTCTCAGACTTAGAACAATGCATAGAATGCATTAAAGGAAAATTTGTAAAGAGCATCAAAAAGGGTGCACAGCGAAGCGCAGGAATATTAGAGATCATTCATACAGATATTTGTGGTCCATTTCCTGTGAAAAGTGTGGATGGCTATGACTCATTCATAACATTCACAGATGATTACTCCCGATATGGTTATATTTATCCAATTAAAGAAAGATCAGAAGCATTGGATAAATTTAAGATATTCAAAGCTGAAGTTGAAAATCAGCATGATATAAAAATTAAAGTTGTAAGATCTGATCGTGGGGGGGAGTACTACGGTCGGCATACGCCTTATGGGCAAGTCCCCGGACCTTTTGCAAGGTTCTTACTAGAAAATGGTATAGTAGCCCAGTATTCTACACCGGGCGAACCTCAACAGAATGGGGTAGCTGAAAGGCGCAACCGTACCCTTATGGATATGGTGCGTAGCATGATAAGCTATTCCACCCTACCATTGGGTTTATGGATGGAGGCGTTAAAAACCGCCATTCATATCCTCAACAGAGTTCCAAGCAAATCGGTGCCCAAAACACCGTATGAGCTATGGACAGGAAGAGTACCCTCGCTAGCTCACCTCCGTGTGTGGGGGAGTCCTGCGGAGGCTAAAGTATTCAACCCAAACCTTGGCAAGTTGGATCCCAAAACAGTGAGTTGCCATTTTATTGGCTATCCTGAAAGATCAAAGGGTTATCGTTTCTACTGTCCAAACAGTTATACAAAGTTTGTAGAAACGAGACACGCCGTCTTCTTGGAAGACGAAGTAATTAGGGGGAGCTCGGTAGTTCGAGAGATTGATCTTGAGGAGAGGCGGGTGTCTGTACCCGCTCCGTCAATTCAAGACCCTTTCTTCTCTCTACCTGCTGATGTTGTGCCTGCAATGCATGACGTTGCGGTACCAACACCTGTTGTTACCTCTCCTGTGGCAACAATGAATGAAAGTGAGGAACCTGTCCTACAGGATTCAACAGAAATTGTTGCCACACCAGAGGAGGAGCTGCAACAGCCTCAAACAGATAATGTGCCTGTACAGAATGTGCCAGAACAGGAGGCCCCTAGAAGGTCTGAAAGAGTCAGAAGATCGGCTATCCGTGATGACTATGAAGTTTATAATATAGAAGAGTCGCATATGCAGGATGATCCCACCTCATATGAAGAGGCCATGAGAAGCGCTCGCTCATCTGAATGGTTGGAAGCCATGAAAGATGAAATGAAATCAATGAAACTAAACGATGTCTGGGATTTGGAAGAAATTCCTAAAGGAGCCAAAACAGTAGGCTGTAAATGGGTCTACAAAACTAAATATGACTCCAGAGGGAATATAGAAAAGTTTAAGGCGCGACTTGTGGCAAAAGGTTTCACGCAAAGAGAAGGGATTGATTACAATGAGACATTTTCTCCAGTCTCTTGTAAAGATTCCTTTAGAATTATAATGGCACTGGTGGCACATTATGATTTAGAATTACATCAGATGGATGTAAAAACAGCATTTCTAAATGGAGATTTGGAGGAAAAAGTATACATGGCACAACCGAAAGGTTTTGTTGTGAAAGAAAACGATAATATGGGATGCCGTCTAAAAAGATCCATTTATGGATTAAAGCAAGCTTCGAGACAGTGGTACTTGAAGTTTGATGGGACAATAAAGAAATTTGGGTTTCAAGAGAATGTTGAGGACAACTGTATTTATACAAAGTTTAGGAATGGGAGATTCATTTTCCTAATTCTGTATGTAGATGACATTCTACTGGCTAGTAGTGATGTCAGTCTATTGCAGGAAACAAAGAAATTCTTGTCCTCAAACTTTGACATGAAAGACTGCTAAACGCCCGTTTTGTCGCGGCGTTAGCGGGAAAACTAATCTGCTAAAAAACCCTATTTGCGAAAGTTTGCTCTTCGGTTGAGTCTTGTCAACTGCCAAGTTCTCGTGTTTCCTCTCTCAGTTCAAATCCCGGAGAAAAACCGCCGAAATCGGATTTCGATTCCGAACCCTAAATCCCTCCAAAAATCCAACTCTCAAAAAGTCTGCTTTACCTCCCTCCCCCTCGGGCTGATTCCCACTCGGCCTGCTTCCTTTCCTTCCCCTCTTCCTCGGGCCGTCCTCGGCCCATTCTCTCCCGGCCCAGGCTCTCCCGCGGCCTGCCTCGGCTCGCGCCCTTTTCCCTTCCCCCTCGGGCCGGTCCCCTTTCGGCCCAAGTCGCCCCCGGCCCAGCCGCCTGCCCGGCCACCTTCCCCCCCCCCCCCGCTGGGCCGCGCCAGGCCGCTCAGCCCGCGCGCGCCCGAGCCGGGTCCACCAGCTCTCTCTCCCTCTCCCCGTCTCCCCCTTCGCTCGCCCGTTCTTCTCTCTCTCTTCTCCCCAACGGCTTCCGCCGGCGCCGTTCCGTCGCCGGCGACCGCCTCCTCCCGCCCCGCCTCTGGGCGCGTGCCGCCAAGGGGCCGAGCGCGCGCCCCTCTCCCCCCTCTCTCTTCCGCGCGCCCTTGCCCCGAAGCGGCAAGGAGCGAGCTCCCCTTTTTCCCCTTTTCCCGACCGACCGGCGTCACCGCTGCCGGCGCTTGGCTGCTAGGCGCGGGGAGCGCCAGCGCAGTCTCCTCGCCGCGCTCCACCGCCTCTTGGTCGCCACCGCCTCTCCGCGCCCCCAAAACCGAACCTAGCGCCCCTACAAAAACCCCCCTCCGCCCGGCCGCCATTGCCGCTCCCTTCCGCCGAGCACCCCTTCTCCACCGTGCCGCTGCCGCCGTCGTCCGTGCCGCTCGCCGCCGCACCGAGGACGCCGGAGGGAACTCCGGGCGCCTTCTCCGTCGCCCTCTTCCTCGGCCCGGAGCCGAGCCGCGCCGCGCCCGCGCCGTCGTCTCCCTCCCCGGCAAGCCGCTCCGCCGCGGTAAACACCCCCCTCCACCTTTTTCCTTTCGTTCTCGGCGTAGCGCGTTGGATAGCGCCGTAGGCTTCCTCCCGGAGCACCACCGAGGCCGCCGCCCCTCTCCTCCATTCCCTCCCCACGCCGCCGCTGTCGCCGAGCCCCGCATCGTCGTCCGCCCTCACCGGTGCCACTCTGCCCCTCCCCACGTTCGGGACGCGCCCGTGGACCCGCAAGGCCACTCCCTCTCCGGCGAATCGTCTTCTCTCCGCCCCAGCGCCGCTACCCCCTTGCTCTTTCTTTTTCTCCCCGTCGGCTTTGGCCGCCGCCTCAAACCGCCGCCGTCGTGCCCCGCTTCGATCCGAGCCGAGGGCTCGTTTCCCCCTCTCTCCTCTCGCCTCTCCGGCGCCTCCCGACGTCGTCTGCCCCGCCGGCTCGCTGCCCCTCGCCGGAGCGCGCCACTCGCTGCCGGGCGCCCGTGAGCCGTTCATCCCGGGCGAGCCCCTCCCCTTTTTCCTCTTTCGCTGACGTGGACGCCACGTCCACCGTCCCGGGGCCCCACGGGAGACCGGTCAACAGTCCCGCACCGGCCTCCTGGACCCCTCGGCCACTCGGCCTCCTCTCCCCTTGGGCCATCGGCCCGAGTCCCTCGGTCCAGCCCGTTGGCCCCGAGTCACTCGGGGGAGACCGGACCAGGCCGCGCCACCCGGCCGCGCGCTGCTCGGCCAGCCCACCGGACCCCTCTCTCTCCGGCCCGCTCGGCCTCCCTCCCGGACCAGGCCGCGTCACTCGGCTTGGGCTGCGCCCTCCAGCGTCGGCCCGCTCGGCCTCCAAGCGCCATCGGCCGTTAGGCCCATCGGCCTTCCCCCTCTCCCGCGCCGATCGGCCGTAGGCCGATCCCTTCGGGCCGCCGGCCCATTATTTCGGCCGCGCCCATCCTATTTATTGGGCTGCCCTTAGCCACCCAAAATGAAGTCTAAATTTCGTCCCTCCTTCGTTTCTTTTTCCAGGGAATTAATAATTCCTTTTTCCTTATTCCAGAAAATCCTTTAATCTTCGGAAATTCATATCATCTCAACCGTTCGTCCGATTAACTCCGTTCCACTTCCAAAATTTCTCAAAAATCGAGATCTATCCAATGGCACGATTAGTGGTCTTTAATAGGGCTTCTTTTATCGCTTTGTTGAGTCATCTCGTTTCGCGTGTAGTCTCGGAGCCCGAAGACCCGCAGTGCGCAGATTTCGAGGAAGAAGCTCAAGATCTCGAGCAAGGCAAGTCACCTTTGATCAATTGAACCTATAATTTAAATTAAGTATTTTGATTCCGCAAACTATGCATGTTTAGGTTACACTTGGCACTTGGCCTCGGTTTGCAATATAACCGTCAGGCCCTACCCATTTGCTGCATTCACCTTCCTTGATTATTTGAATACCCTAACACCCTTGTCACTCCTCAGGTGATGCCTCGGTATCCGTACCTCCCGTACGAATATCGAGACTCCCCTCAAACTTTAAAATTGATCACCTGGGTAAAACTTGAGTTTACAAAATGCTTGGAAAACCCGACACTTGGGTCGGTGTCTTGAAATTAAAGTGAGTTTCTAAAACTCGCGGTACGGGAGACGTACTGTAACGCCCGTTTTGTCGCGGCGTTAGCGGGAAAACTAATCTGCTAAAAACCCTAATTGCGAAAATTTGCTCTTCGGTTGAGTCTTGTCGTGTGCCAAGGTCTCGTGTCTCCCCTCCCACTTCAATCCCGGAGAAAACCGCGAAATCGGATTTCGAATCTGAGCCCTAATCCTCCCAAAACCAAACCCTCAGAAAAAGTCTGGTTTACCTCCCTTGACCCGGGCCGATTTTCCCTTCCCGGCCTGTTTCCTTTTCCCCCTTCTTTCCCTGGGCCGCCCCTGGCCCAGCCCCTCTCGGCCGCCCCCTCTTTCCCTCTTCTTTTCCCTGGGCCGCCCCGGCCCAGCTCTCTCTCCTTCTTGGGCCGACTCGGCCCAGCCGCCTGGTCCAGCCCGCACGGCCGCCCGCGCGAGAGAGAGAGCCCCGCTCTCTTCTCTCTCTCTCCCCCGCCGTTCCCCTCCACTTCCTCCCGTCCCGTTCCGTCGCCGGCGACCGCCGCTCCCGGCNGATCATGCAAATCATCTACGGAAAGTAATGGAAAGGTTGCGTGAACACCAACTTTTTGCCAAGTACTCGAAGTGTGAGTTTTGGTTGGATAAAGTAGCCTTCCTTGGCCATGTCATCTCTACCAAAGGTGTTGAAGTAGACCCCAGTAAGGTTGAGACCGTCCTCGCCTGGAACGCACCCAAGACGGTGTCTGAGATCCCTAGTTTCCTCGGTTTAGCAGGTTACTACCGGAGGTTCATCGAAGGATTTTCCAAGCTAGCTCGACCAATGACGGAACTCCTTAAGAAGGAAAAGAAGTTTGAATGGTCGGAAGCATGTGAACGCAGTTTTCAAGAACTCAAGAAAAGATTGACGACTGCTCCCGTCCTCACCCTGCCCGACATCCGAAAGGATTTTGAGATCTTCTGTGATGCATCGAGACAAGGTCTAGGATGTGTCTTAATGCAAGACCGAAAGGTGGTGGCCTACGCTTCAAGACAACTCAGGCCCCATGAGGTCAACTACCCTACGCATGACCTGGAATTGGCAGCTGTGGTTCATGCCCTGAAAATTTGGCGTCACTACCTGATTGGAAATAGATGTGAGATTTACACCGATCACAAAAGTCTCAAATACATCTTTACCCAGAGTGAATTGAACATGAGACAGAGAAGATGGTTGGAATTAATCAAGGATTATAATCTCGGTATACACTACCACCCTGGAAAAGCAAATGTGGTCGCCGACGCGTTAAGTCGCAAGAACTACTGTGCTACCGCCCTAGTTTGGCCAACACAGGACGACCTGTGTCGAGAAATCGAGAAATTGAAATTGACCGTGGTTTCCCCCGGAAACCTTGGCAGTCTTACAGTGCAACCGACCCTAGAAGTTCAAATTCGAGAAGCGCAACGAGAAGACGAGGGTATGAAAGGAATGAAGGATAAGATCCGTAAGAAGAGACTCAAAGGCTTCACCATCGACGACCAGGATACGGTTTGGTTCGGATCCCGCATCTGTGTGCCAGCCAAAAAGGAATTAAAGGACCTCATTCTGAGAGAAGCTCATGAGTCAGCGTACTCCATCCATCCAGGGAGTACTAAGATGTACCAAGATATCAAGGAATACTTTTGGTGGGCTGGAATGAAGCGAGATGTTGCAGAGTATGTAGCCTTATGTGATATCTGCCAAAGAGTAAAGGCCGAACATCAGAAACCCGCCGGTTTGTTACAACCCCTCCGAATTCCCGAGTGGAAATGGGAGGAGATCGGTATGGATTTCATTACCGGTTTACCAAGGACCCCTAGTGGGTATGACTCCATCTGGGTGATCGTGGACCGCCTAACCAAGGCAGCTCACTTTGTACCAGTGAAAACCACCTACGATGGGAAAAAGCT
>BDMV01000005.1:43235432-43371876 GCA_008326285.1 Oryza officinalis | reverse complement strand
CCCGCCGTCGCGCCGTCGCGCCCCCGCCCCTCTCGCTGCCGCCGCCGCAAGAAGAGGAGCCCGGTGCCCTCTTCCCCCCCGGCTCGGGACCGCGCCTCACCGCCGTGCCCGCGCCCGCGCCGTCGGCCCCCGGCTTGCCGCCCCGCCGCGGTAACTCCCCTCTCCTCTCCCTCTCCCTTTTCCCCTCGCGTTCTAGGCCGCTAGATAGGCCGTAGAGCCCCCTCCCGGGCGCCGCCGTAGCCGTCGCCCTCTTCTCCGCCCTCTCCCCGAGCCGCCGTGGCCGCCGTCGCACCGCGCCGTCGCCAGCCGCCGTCGCTCCCCCGCGGCTCGATCCGAGCCCATGGATCGGATCCCCTCGCTCCCCTCTTGCTCCGGCGCCGATCCCCGTCGCCGGCCTCGCACCGCACCGCCCGGAACGCCCTCTCCGCCGTCGCCGCCGTCGCCCGGCGCCCTCTCCCCTTTTCTTGCCCGGCCGGCCTACGTGGCTGCCACGCAGGCGCCACGCAAGCGCCAGCCGGCACACCCCCCCTTCTTTCCCCTCCGTGCACCCGGTCTGCGTAGACCGCGCCGCTGCCGGGTGGGCCCTGCCCTAGCACCTGCGTGGTGGTCGCGGTTCACCGGACCGACCGCCCGCATGGGCCGCGGCCTGCCTCGGTTCGTCGGCCTCCTCCTCTCACTCGGCCCGAGTCCCTCGGTCCGGCCCATCGGCCCCGTTGACCGGACCAGGCCGTGCCACTCGGCCTTTTCGCTCGTGGGCCGCGCCCTCAAGCGCCGGCCTGCGCAGCCCTCGGCTATCGGCCTCCGGCCCATCGGCCGCTAGGCCCATCGGCCATTTCCCTCCCGCGCGCCGATCGGCCGTGGGCCAACTCCTTGGGCCATCGGCCGGCCCATCGGCCCCCCCCTTGGCCCAACGGCCTCCTTGCTCGGCCTAGGCCGATTCCCTTCGGGCCGCCGGCCCAATTGTTTCGGCCGCGCCCGTTCTATTCTTTTGGGCTGCTCTTAGCCGCCCGAATTAAAGTCTAATTGACATCCCTCCTTCCTTTCTTTTTCCAGGGAATTATTAAGTAATTATTAATTCCTTTTCTTATTCCAGAAAATCCTTTAATCTTCGGAAATTCATATCTTTTCAACCGTTCGTCCGTTTAACTCCGTTCCACTTCCAAAATTCCTCAAAAATCGAGATCTACCTAATGGCACGCTTAGTGGTCTTTAATAGGGCTTCTTTTTATCGCTTTGTTGAGTCGTCTCGTTTCGCGTGTAGTCTCGGAGCCCGAAGACCCGCAGTGCGCGGATTTCGAGGAAGAAGCTCAAGATCTCGAGCAAGGCAAGTCACCTTTGATCAATTGAACCCATAATTTAAATTAAGTATTTTGATTCCGCAAACTATGCATGACTTAGGTTACACTTGGCACTTGGCCTCGGTTTGCAATACAACCGGCAGGCCCTACCCATTGCTGCATTCACCTTCCTTGATTATTGAATACCCTAACACCCTTGTCACCCCTCAGGTGATGCCTCGGTATCCGTACCTCGCGTACGAATATCGAGACTCCCCTCAAACTTTAAAATTGATCACCTGGGTAAAACTTGAGTTTACAAAATGCTTGGAAAACCCGACACTTGGGTCGGTGCCTTGAAAACTAAAGTGAGTTTCTAAAACTCGCGGTTCGGGAGACGTACTGGAGGTACGGTCTGCCCGCTCTCGCTCTAAGGACCGATTCCTTGGGAATTACATCCAAGCATATGTCAAGTACGACCACATGGGTGATATGGGACGCCCCTGGCTGAGTAATTAGCTAGGCCAGGGAAATCTTGATGCCAAGGGACAAGTGGATTCGCCGGGGTGGTGTCGGGGAGGACCCCTGGGCTTCCTGGCACAGTATGGTCTGGGACCTAACCTGGTGTTGGTCCGTGGGACCCCTCCCGTTGGCATAAGATGACCCTGAGTCGGCTTTCGAAATGCCTTGTCGTGAAAGCCTTAAGGTCGCCAGACGTGACCGAGGGTCGCGGGCTGGGTGATTCGGGGTTAGTAACGTCGTGTGGGTAAAGTGTACCCCCTCTGCAGAGGTTAACAACTGTTCGAACAGCCGTGCCCACGGTCATGGGCGGATGTGAGGTGATTCCTTAGCGTAGTTTTATTGAACACCTTGTGAACTGCTGTTGGTGTGAGGTTTTCCGTTCTGTGCTTGGTTTAAGGCTGTTGAAGCAGCCGGAGTCGGTGACGATTGGCAGGGAGCCTCTCGTACCGATGTGTTGACTTGTGGCTGTTGAAGCAGCCGGAGTCGGTGACGATTGGCAGGGAGCCTCTCGTACCGGCGTGTGTGAGTTGTGGCTGTTGAGCAGCCGGAGTCGGTGACGATTGGCAGGGAGCCTCTCGTACCGGCGTGTGTGAGTTGTGGCTGTTGGAGCAGCCGGGTCGGTGAACGATTGGCAGGGAGCCTCTCGTGCCGACAAGAATCAATCGATACAATTTCACTGCTCCGGCCGAATGAGACGCACTTTCTCATCCGTGCCGTTGAGAAGCACTCACTTAGATGTTTCTAAAGTCTTAAACTAAAATCAATTGTGAAAAATAACTGGCTTTCCCTTGAAGCTTGCATTAAACACTTAATTCCCCTGACTTGCTGAGTACTCCCGTACTCACCCTTGCTCTATATAATTAAACCCCCCCCAGTTCTCGAAGATGAAGAGGTGGACCCTGCTGACGAAGAGTTCTTCCAGGAGCAAGCAGACTTCGAGCAGTAGTAGGGTTTCGGCCTTCCCCAAGGCTTTGCTTGTGGCTTAGGGCTAGTCTCCGCTTTCCGCTTCCGCCTTTTTGTAATGCTGTTGTGAACTCGGGTTCTGTCCGCAGTTCCAACCCTGGTTGTAATCCTACTCTTAAATAAAGAGACCGCTGTTGTTGTGATATTCAGTCTTCCTGTTGTACCAGCGCTATTTCCTGGGACTGGTACAGGCATACAGGTCAATCTGGACCGCTCTATCCTGGTCTCCGCCCGGGGCCAGTTTGGGGCGTGACACGTACTGGAGGTACGGTCTGCCCGTTCTCGCACTAAGGACCGATTCCTTGGGAATTACATCCAGCATATGTCAAGTACGACCACATGGGTGATATGGGACGCCCCTGGCTGAGTAATTAGCTAGGCCAGGGAAATCTTGATGCCAAGGGACAAGTGGATTCGCCGGGGTGGTGTCGGGGAGGACCCCTGGGCTTCCTGGCACAGTATGGTCTGGGACCTAACCTGGTGTTGGTCCGTGGGACCCCTCCCGTTGGCATAAGATGACCCTGAGTCGGCTTTCGAAATGCCTTGTCGTGAAAGCTCAAGGTCGCCAGACGTGACGAGAGTCCGGGCTGGGTGATTCGGGGTTAGTAACGTCGTGTGGGTAAAGTGTACCCCCTCTGCAGAGGTTAACAACTGTTCGAACAGCCGTGCCCACGGTCATGGCGGATGTGAGGTGATTCCTTAGCGTAGTTTTTATTGAACACCTTGTGAACTGCTGTTGGTGTGAGGTTTTCCGTTCTGTGCTTGGTTTAAGGCTGTTGAAGCAGCCGGAGTCGGTGACGATTGGCAGGGAGCCTCTCGTACCGATGTGTTGACTTGTGGCTGTTGAAGCAGCCGGAGTCGGTGACGATTGGCAGGGAGCCTCTCGTACCGGCGTGTGTGAGTTGTGGCTGTTGGAGCAGCCGGGGTCGGTGAACGATTGGCAGGGAGCCTCTCGTGCCGACAAGAATCAAATGATACAATTTCACTGCTCCGGCCAGATGAGACGCACTTTCTCATCCGTGCCGTCGAGAAGCACTCACTTAGATGTTTCTGAAAGTCCTGAACTAAAATCAATTGTGAAAAAGAACAACTGGCCTTCCTTTAAACTTGCATTAAATACTTAATTCCCCTGACTTGCTGAGTACTCCCGTACTCACCCTTGCTCTATATAATTAAACCCCCTCCCCCAGTTCTCGAAGATGAAGAGGTGGACCCTGCTGATGAAGAGTTCTTCCAGAAGCAAGCAGACTTCGAGCAGTAGTAGGGTTTCGGCCTTTCCCCAAGGTTTTGCTTGTGGTTTAGGGCTAGTCTCCGCTTTCCGCTTCCGCCTTTTTGTAATGTTGTTGCGAACTCGGGTTCTGTCCGCAGTTCTAACCTTGGTTGTAATCCTACTCTTAATAAAGAGACCGCTGTTGTTGTGGTATTCTGTCTTCCTGTTGTACCAGCGCTATTTCCTGGGACTGGTACAGGCATACAGGTTAATTTGGATCGCCTTGTACTGGCCTTCGTTCGGGGCTAGTTTGGGGCGTGACAAAGACCTCGGTGAGGCTTCATATGTTTTGGGCATAGAGATTCACCAAGATAGAACGAAGTATGCATTGGGACTTTCTCAAAAGGCATATATAGAAAAGGTGCTGAAGAAATTCAACATGTACAGATGCAGTGCTACACCTGCTCCCGTAGTCAAAGGAGAAATGTATGGGACATGGCAATGTCCCAGAAATTAGTACGAGCTCAACGAAATAAAAACAAAGCCATATGCGTCAGCTGTGGGAAGCTTACAGTATGCGCAAGTGTGCACACGCCCTGACTTGGCATTTGTCACCGGGTTACTTGGCAGATTTCAGAGTAATCCAGGCCCAGAGCACTGGAAATTAGTAAAGAAAGTTTTGCGTTATTTACAAGGTACAAAAGGCCTCATGCTGTCTTACAAAAGATCAGAGTCACTCCAGATAGTGGGGTATTCTGATTCTGATTTTGCAAAAGATAATACAAAGTCAACATCAGGATACGTGTTCACCCTTGCAGGAGGAGCTATTTCATGGAAAAGCTTAAAACAGACTATCACTGCAGGGTCTACGATGTATGCCGAGTTTATAGCATGCTATGAGGCCATGGGGCAGGTGAACTGGCTAAAGAAGTTCATACCCGGTTTAAAGGTGGTTGACAGTATTGAGAAACCACTAAAGTTATACTGCGATAACGAACCCGCAGTAATGTACGCTCACAACAATCAGTCAAGTGGTGCTGCCAAACACATTGACATAAAGTACTATGTTGTGAAGGACAAAGTCCGGGCGGCATCCCGTTGTCAGCCGCTGCTTCTGGCCGGACCAAGGCATGTTGTCGAACTACTCTTCACCGGTTTGGCTTCTCCCTATGGGTGAAGATACTGACAGTGACAGTGACACTGATTCTTACTGAAGCTCAAGTTGTTGTGAAATCACTTGCAAACTCAGTACTGAATCAATGTGCTACTTTGCTCTCTGTACTTAGTAGTTCATTACTGCATTTTGGCACTTTCTGGTGCTCTTTTACTTCTGAGATTTTGATGAACTTAAATGCTGAAATGGCCGAGCTAGATTCCTGTTATGAATCTTGTTATATGATGTTAGTGTTGAAATGCGGACTTCACTGCGAAAATTTGTGTGCATGTGCTTAGAATTTTGTCAGGATTGGTGTAGAAGGCTGCAGGCATTCCGTTTTTTATGAACTGACAGAACTGTATTTGTATTCATGGCATTTGATGTGTGATCATGTTGTTTTTTAGCTCCTGCAAGAATGTAAAGATCACTGAACTAGTGAGAGCATTGAAGTTTCAAGCAGAAACTACTAAGTTATGGTTCATTTTCTGTTCTTTTCATGGGTCACTAAATTTGCACTGTCAGAAAGCTTCTTTGGATTTTATTGAACTTGCAGATATCTAAGTTCTTAACTGTGTAGAATACATATTCTTATGTCTTTGACATCTGCATGTTGTTTCATTGCTAAGTCAGCACTATAATGCACATGATGTTGTTTGATAAATTGCATTTGTATAGTTATGTTCATTTTACATGTTATCTACTCTGGTCCATCGTAGTAACATCCAGCCTCTCTTTAGCATGCATGATTTGTACTACTTAATTTGTGAACCGTAGTTCAGCCCCAGATCATGTTCACTGCACAATGCTGAGTAGGCTGTAACAAGCTACCGCCAAGATGAAAACACTAGAGTTCAACCTGAACTAGTTCTACTTCCAGAGAGTACAGAAGCTCTAGTATGTGATGTTCAATATCCTCCACAGAGATACTGTTTGCCAAACACTGAAACATGCAGTATTTGCATGCTTTGCTGTCCATATGAATGTGGAAATTAATAGGATTTTTTATGAACCTGAATGCTGAAATGACTGCGCTATAATTTTTGCTATGAATTTCGTTATGTGATCCTTGTGTTGAGAACTTGAGGTGTACAGACCTGAACTAGTGGATTAGCAAAGCAATTACTTTGTTAATCCAATGATTATATCTGCTACAAATCATCCAGTGGGAGTATAAGAAAAAAAAATCTTCAGAGAAAAAAAATCTGGAGACGCTGAATCAGTTTCTGAGCATCTAGCCAGAAATGCAGAACCCATAGTGTCTGAATTCATAGTGCAGAGTCCCAAACAGAAATCTTGTTTGTCCAAGATATTGGGCTATATAATTGCTGTCCAATAGTTGTGCATTGTCCAGGCCCAAGAGGCCCATGTTCTCATGTATCTTCTTTTCTTTTTCGTTCTGCAAGGAAAACACTCGAAATATAAATGATGCAAGTAAACTAATTTCATGTCTTCATAGTCCATGATGTTTCGATGCCCAGTTATTAGAGAGGGGGGTGTAACCTAGATTAGTTGCATAAGTATAATCATCATATTCTCCTACACCTCAGGGAGACAAACTTGGCAATACAAGCTATACCCAGAAATATAAAGGTCGCACAACACATAATTTGACTAAAAAGTTGATCGATCTGCAGGACCACACAAAAAATTACTACTATATACTATCACTGTTGAAACAATGGTATTACTCAGTGTCAAGTACACTGATAAAGTGAAATAAAAAAATATATCTCTACTGCATGATTTAAATGTACAGTGGAAATATTGCAGAACACATTAACAATCATATACTTAGGCCTCTTAACGGTAAAATAATTTCACATTCATTTATCTTATCAACAAAGTTAGTTACCTCATTGAAAGCAACTTATTTTCGCCGGGCCGACCGGCCTGAGTATATTAACAATATGAGGGGTTTGAAATTACAATTATCAACAACAAGATTGCTGAAAAAGAGAAAGCTTAGCAGTTAGCACCACTGGAGTGGTAAGCAGAGCAAAGCACTGTCACATCCACACAAGAGCCGGCCGGGGGAACCCGACAACCGCTGGGGTGACACCAACTATACTGGAGCTTGTAGATTTGCACCGAGACCTGCAACTTATAGAGACACCTGCTTTTTAAGTGCTTGCAATGTTTTTTCATCAGATGACATTCCATAGCTAGATTTGTTCTCATAGATAGCACCTGACACATTCAGCCCTTCTCTTCTGCGCCAAATGCAGGCTATGTTCAATAGCAAGTAGGAGTAACTACCAACTACTCCTAACTTGTGTTGAAATGTGAAAACAAGAAAGCACGCAGATCATGTTTGATAGGAACTATTAATTCAGTAAAAAAACGTGGACAAGATCATGTTTGAAATTAAAGCACTTGATGGCCTAGATGCTTGCTGACTCATTCATGCATTTGTTTCCACGCGTCATGTTCATTATTTCGCAAAGTTCAAAACTATGAATTGGGCAGGGGCTGCACAACCACAGATGGGTGCGCGACATCAAGGGCTCACCTTCGAATCGTGCTATTGGAGAGTACCTCAAGCTGTGGAATGTTGTCTAGGATGTTCACCTACGAGAAGGTGAGGATGATGAGGCGATCTGGAATTGGGCAGCCAGTGGGAAGTTCTCCACATCCACGGCCTACAGTATGTTATTCATGGCCAATACAGTCGCTAGATGCGGGAGCCTAATCTGGAAAACTAGGGCCCTTTCCAAGGTGAAGTTCTTCAAGTGGTTGGCGGAAAGAGGGTGCTGCCTCACCGCGGACAACCTCAGCACAAGAGGGTGGCCACATGTAGAGTATGTTCCGTCGTGGCGTTAGCGGAAAAACCTATTTGTTAAAAACCCTATATGCGAAAATTTGTTCTTCGGTCGTGCTTCACGTCTGTGCCAAGGTCTCGTCTCTCTCTCTTGTCACGCCCCAAACTAGCCCCGGGCGGAGGCCAGGATAGGGCGGTCCAGATTGACCTGTATGCCTGTACCAGTCCCAGGAAATAGCGCTGGTACAACAGGAAGACTGAATATCACAACCACAGCGGTCTCTTTATTAAGAGTAGGGTTACAACCAAGGTTGGAACTGCGGACAGAACCCGAGTTCACAACAGCATTACAAAAAGGCGGAAGCGGAAAGCGGAGACTAGCCCTAAGCCACAAGCAAAGCCTTGGGGGAAGGCCGAAACCCTACTACTGCTCGGAGTCTGCTTGCTCCTGGAAGAACTCTTCATCAGCAGGGTCCACCTCTTCGTCTTCTAGGACTGGGGGGGGTTTAAGTATAGAGCAAGGGTGAGTACGGGAGTACTCAGCAAGTCAGGGGAATTAAGTGTTTAATGCAAGCTTCAAGGGAAAGCCAGTTGTTCTTTTTCATAATTGATTTTAGTTCAAGACTTTAGAAACATCTAAGTAAGTGCTTCTCGACGGCACGGACGAGAAAGTGCGTCTCATCCGGCCGGAGCAGTGAAATTGTATCGATTGATTCTTGTCGGCACGAGAGGCTCCCTGCCAAACGTTTACCGACCCGGCTGCACCAACAGCCACAACTCACACCCGCCGGTACGAGAGGCTCCCTGCCAATCGTCACCGACTCCGACTGCTTCAACAGCCACAAGTCAACACATCGGTACGAGAGGCTCCCTGCCAATCGTCACCGACTCCGGCTGCTTCAACAGCTTTAAACCAAGCACAGAAGGGGAAACATCACACCAACAGCAGTTCACAAGGTGTTCAATAAAACTACGCTAAGGAATCACCTCACATCCGCCCATGACCGTGGGCACGGCTGTTCGAACAGTTGTTAACCTCTGCAGAGGGGGTACACTTTACCCACACGACGTTACTAACCCCGAATCACCCAGCCCGCGACCCTCGGTCACGTCTGGCGACCTTGAGGCTTTCACGACAAGGCATTTCGAAAGCCGACTCAGGGTCATCTTATGCCAACGGGAGGGGTCCCACGGACCAACACTAGGTTAGGTCCCAGACCATACTGTGCCAGGAAGCCCAGGGGTCCTCCCCGACACCACCCCGGCGAATCCACTTGTCCCTTGGCATCAAGATTTCCCTGGCCTAACTAATTACTCAGCCAGGGACGTCCCATATCACCCATGTGGTCGTACTTGACATATGCTTGGATGTAATTCCCAAGGAATCGGTCCTTAGAGCGAGAACGGGCAGACCGTACCTCCAGTACGTCTCCCGTACCGCGAGTTTTAGAAACTCACTTTAGTTTTCAAGACACCGACCCAAGTGTCGGGTTTTCCAAGCATTTTGTAAACTCAAGTTTTACCCAGGTGATCAATTTTAAAGTTTGAGGGGAGTCTCGATATTCGTACGCGAGGTACGGATACCGAGGCATCACCTGAGGGGTGACAAGGGTGTTAGGGTAATCAAATGTCAAGGAAGGTGAATGCAGCAAATGGGTAGGGCCTGCCGGTTGTATTGCAAACCGAGGCCAAGTGCCAAGTGTAACCCTAGTAATGCATAGTTTGCGGAATCAAAATACTTAATTTAAATTATGGGTTCAATTGATCAAAGGTGACTTGCCTTGCTCGAGATCTTGAGCTTCTTCCTCGAAATCCGCGCACTGCGGGTCTTCGGGCTCCGAGACTACACGCGAAACGAGACGACTCAACAAAGCGATAAAAAGAAGCCCTATTAAAGACCACTAAGCGTGCCGTTAGATAGATCTCGATTTTTGAGGAATTTTGGAAGTGGAACGGAGTCAATCGGACGAACGGTTGTGAAGATATGAATTTCCGAAGATTAAAGGATTTTCTGGAATAAGAAAAGGAATTATTAATTCCCTGGAAAAAGAAAAGAAGGAGGGACTGAAATTGGACTTTAATTCGGCGGCTGAGGGCAGCCCAAAAGAATAGAATGGGCGCGGCCGAATTGAATGGGCCGGCGGCCCGAAGGGATTGGCCCATGGCCGATCGGCGCGCGAGAGGGGGATAGGCCGATGGGCCTAGCGGCCGATGGGCCGGAGGCCGATGGCGCTTGGAGGCCGAGCGGGCCGGCGCTTGAGGGCACGGCCCACGAGCGAAAAGGGCCGAGTGGCCGAGGGGGAGCGAGAGGGCCGATGGCCGACTGGGCCGAAGAGGGAAGGAGGCCGAGGAGGTCCAAAGGCCGACGGATCGAGGGTTTGACCGGTCTCCTGGGGCCGGGACAGGCAGACGTGGCGTCCACGTGGACTCCACGTCGGACAGAGAGGGGGAGGAGGAGCAGAGGGAGGGGCGCATCGGACGGTCGACGACGTGCGAGGAGCTCCGGCGAACTTGTGGCGGATTGGCGGGGCAGCGGGCACCGGCGGCGGGAGGAGATGACGTGGAGTCGGTTCGCCGGTGTGGATTGAAGAGAGAGGATGCGGCGGCGGCCGACAACGGCGCCATGCGACGGCGGGCATGGCCGCACAGCGACGGAGCTAGGGAGAAGGATGGCGGCACGACGGCGGCGCCCGGGGGTGAACTACGACGCTCCTAAGGCCCTAGACCGGGGAGAAGAGAGGAGGCGGCAAGGGGGGGGGGAAATTTACCGCGGCGGAAGGTGCTTGCCGAGGACGGGGACGACGACGCGGGGCGGCAGTGGGACGCGGTCCCGAGCCGGGGAAGAAAAGGGCGCCGGGATCCTCTTCTCGCGGCGGCGGCAGCAAGAGGGGCGGTGGGCACGACGGCGCGACGACGGGAAGGGGCGAGCTCGGGGAGGCGGTAATGGCGGCCGGGCGGAGGGGAAAGAAAATGCGGCCGAGCGGGGGGGGGGGGGTTTGTAGGGCGCTAGGTCGGTTCGGCCGGGGGGGAGAAAGGCGGTGCGGCCGAGAGGCGGTGGACGCCGGGCGAGGGGACCGCGCTGGCGCTCCCCGCGCTAGCGGCCAAGCGCGGCAGCGGTGACGCCAGCCGGTCGGGAAAAGGGGAAAAAGGGCAAAGAAAAAGGGGCCTTGCCCCCTTGCCGAAACGGGAAGGGGATAAAGCGGAGAGGGGGCGCGCGCTCGGGCAGCGGCGCAGGGGCCCGGCTGACGACGGCGGCGGTCGGTGGCGACGGAACGGGGCGCTGGCAGGGAGAAATCCGGGAGGGAGAGAGGAGAAGGAACGGGGGAGCGGGGGGGAGAGAGGGCGCTGGCTCTCTCGGCTCGACGCGTGCGGGGCACGTGCGCGGCGTGCGCGGGCCGAGCGGCCTGGCGCGGCCCAGCGGGGAGGGGCGAGGCCGAAGGGGCTGGGCCGGCGGCGGCCCGAGAAGGAGAGGAGAAGGAGGGAGCAGGCCGAGAGGGGCTGGGCCAGCGGCGGCCCGAGGGGGAAGAGGGGGGAAACAGAAGGCCGAAGGGGAAAAACGGCCCGGGTCAAAGGGAGGTAAACCAGACTTTCTGGGAATTGGGGTTTTGGAGGGATTTAGGGTTCGGAATCGAAATCCGATTTCGCGGTTTTCTCCGGGATTGAACTGAGAGGGGAGACACGAGACCTTGGCACACAACAAGACTCAACCGAAGAGCAACTTTCGCAATTAGGGTTTTTAGCAGATTAGTTTTCCCGCTAACGCCTCGACAAAACGGGCGTTACATCTCTGCTCCCTGTTCAAATCCCGGAGAAAAAGTCCCAACTCGAAATTCAAATCCAAACTCCAAATCCTTCCAAATCAAAATCCTCTGAAAAAGTCTAGTTTGTGTCCCTTTGTTTTCTTGGGCCGCCTTTTCTCGGCCGGCCCGTTTTCGCCTCCTCTCCCCTTGGCCTTTTTCCCCTCCCTCTTGGGTCGCGCCAGCTCGTCCCGCTCCCGGGAACGTGCAGCGCACGTGCCACGGTAGAGCGCCGATCGCATGCCGCGCGCTCCTTCCTCTCTCCCTCACGCGTGCGCTGCTTTCTCCTCTCTCTCTCTCTCTCTCTCCCGCAGCGCCGTCGCCGCCATGAATCCCCACACCGCGTTCCTTCTCCTCGAAGCCAAAGGCCGGAGCCACTATAAAGCCACGCCTCTCCCCGTTCGGCCGCCGCGCCATTGCCGCCACTTTCGCCGTCCGCTGCCGGAGCTCGTGGATGCGAGACGCGGACTCTGGGCGCCTCGCTTCCTCCCGTTCCTTGGCCTGAGGCCGAGACGATCACGTCATAAGAAAGAAAATTATGGACTGAAAACAAAGATGGATGAAACTGATTTAATAAATGGGCCCAGAATGTGAGCATTGTTTGTTTATACTAATTTCAGTTGTAAACAGTGCTACACAGTCATGAAAACAATGAGGAACAACACTTTGTTTGTTGACATCAGTTTGTCAAATCGAGACACATACAAGTTATCCGTTGGCTGTCAAGTGCTTTAATGGGCAGTAAATTTCAAACTCTTTGGGAGATTTGTTCAAATCAAACTCACCATGTGACATTCTGAATTTGTTGGAAGCAAGAAAGGAAGAACAGTGTCCTGGTAAACCTGTGGAGGCGCTACCGAGGCAGTGCTGGCCAACGACAGAGCCATCGTCGTCCACTCGTCCCTCCTCGGCGCAAACGAGCGTGACTGGTCGTGGTCGGTGGGGGGAGTTGGGTGCGGGCTGGAGGGACTGCGGGTGCTGCGGGGTCGAACAGGGATCAGGCCAGGGTGGTTATCTCGATCGTATTCGTGTCCAATTCCAAATCGTGTCCGGACAATACCTGCCTACTTAAAGCGTGTTTAATCAATTAAGAGAAGGGGTTATCGATCGACCAATCTACTACAGGACATCAATCATGGCGGCGGTCTTCTGCGGGGAGACGATCCCGGTAGAGTTGTGGTGGGAGATCCTGCTCAGGGCACCGACCAAAGACGTCGCCCGGTCAAGCTGCGTGTCAACGCAGTGGCGCCGCATCGTCAGCGACCCCTCCTTCCGGAAGCTCCACCATGACAGGCATGCCGTGCTCAACGACGGCGTCTCCGACACTTTGCTCGTCGCCACGGCCGACGTCGACGGTGAAAGCGTCTCCAGCGTCTTCCCGGCTGCACTGGTCTCTCCGGCGGTGACGGGCCAGGCGCCCATCTGCCGGTTCAACATACCCTACAGCTACGACCTCGCCAACGTCTGCAATGGCTTCCTCTGCTTCGCATCCTGGAGCAGAGCCAAGGTCATCGTGTGCAACCCCATCACCGGCGAGAAGCTGGCGCTCCCCAGGGCTCCTCACCTTGGATCCGAGAAGCGTCGACGTTACTCGCGGGCGGTCACGTTCGCCTTGGGGTTCAGCCCAACCACCGGTGTGTACAAGCTGTTCCGCTTTACCGACTACTGGATGGACGTGTACACGCTTGCCGCTGCCGCCGCCGGCGAAGCCAGCGGGTGGCGCCAACACCCGCTTCCACACCCGTGTCTCGTGCTACAAAATATGCCAACTATTGTTGTACGTGGCAAGATATGCATGCTGACAGCCGGCCCCAACCCGCACCGGTACCCAAACGATGTTGGCAAACACGGTCCGGTGATGGTTGTCGACGTCGCAAGCGAGGAGCACCGCACGTACAACCCAGCAGACTATGGGTGCCTGTGGGACGGCGTGGCAGTGAGCGGCTTTGAGCTGCACGGACGGCTGTGCCTGGCCATCAGGTCTGATACGGAGATCCAATTCTGGGCCATGCCGGTTGAAGAAGACGACGCCCTACCGTGGCAGATGCTCTACAAGCTCAAAGTTGACAAGAATGACGTCCGATTAGGCGATAGTGGATTCCACAGACCAACAAAATCCATGCGTGCTTGGCTCGATGGTGATACCCACACCTTGTGCTACAAAGTGGATAATAGGTTGTACTCCAGGTATGTCGGCACAACCTTGACGACAACATCGCTGGCGGCACAGTGTCTTTCTCTGACCGAGGTTATGTCATGGGACTTCAAAATCCGTCTCCCGACGACTCCAGCGTGGTTAGTGACGTGCCACTGGGACATCTACACGGGATACCGCCCCAGCCTGCTCTCGCCTCTCACCTTTGCGTCCCAGCAAGATAACGACGACGAAGATGAAGGCGACGAGTCTGCTCCATTCGTCCGCAAATTGTTGTGTGCACTGCGACACCAGAAATCGCAGAAACGCCGCATGTCTCCAACATCAACCGACAGTACCAACGACAAGAGAGTTTGCTATAGAAACCCATGCATATGCTAATGTAATTCTTCGACCCTCGTTTGATAATATTCACATCGCAATTGTATTTGAAGCAATACAAACAATACATGAACTTATTATGTGTTGGATTCAATTTAAAGTAGAAGAATTTGTGAGTCGCAAGGGCCCTCCTCCTCCTGCATCTAGAGGTTGCGTCACCCACCAGTTCAAATTCCAGCCTTAGAATTTACAGCAGCCCAGTTCTAGTGGCCAGCCCGTACTTGTTTGTACCGGCGCTTCCAATCGTCACACTCACGGTCACGGACACAATCTCGGGCGCTAGCTGCTGCACACGCACGTCTCCGGGGGATCGACGATCACTACGGCGCCGTGGAACCCGCTCAGATTTGTGTATAAATATTATTTAGGAGTATTATAAACCTGACAAATACTTAGTCTAGATCAAATGGTCTAAACAAAGAAAGTTTTCGAAGAAATCTTACTCTTTTTTTAGAGTAATTTTATAGTCATTGAGAGGTATCGGGAGGTACCAATATTTTTAGTGTAAATTTAGTACCAATATTTTTCGAAAAAATCTTATCCTTTTTTTTATCAGAAATCAGGTAACTTTACTTACTGAAAACCCAGGTCAAAAGGATACAAGGTTCAGCATAGACAAGCAAAAAAAACAGGGGAGCAAACCCCTGCTGCCAAAACGCGACATGAAAGAACTAAAACACCAGAACCAAACAACCAGCTAGGGGCACTAGCTAAACCAAGCAGTCCTCTTAAACAAAACCACTAGAACACCCCCTGGTAGCCAAACCCAGAACAGGAGAAACTACAAACTTATTACATCGCCAGCTGAGAAAACATTTTAGCAGTACACCAACAAACATCAGCAGCATTCAGGATAACAACAGACACAAAGCGTCCAGAATCAGATGACATCCGGCAAGACATCCACCGGCTTGAGTTGACGCAGCCTGCTCAAGATGTCTTCCTTCCATTTATCTGCCACGACGAGCTCGTCCCCCTTCAATAAGATTCACCCCGTTGCATCAAAGAAACGACTCTGTACCCCCACCTGCAAAGGAGATTCAACCAAAATGTTTTCAAACACCCAATCATTATGTGTCAACCACAGTGCCCAACAAATAGCTGCACCCAAGAACAGCCCTAGCTTAGCGTTACTATTCCTCATCATTTGACAACACTCCCAGAAACTCCTAGGGGCCCATGCTAAATGTAAAGCATCTCTAATCACACGCCAAACAAAATTAGCAATGGGCAAGTAAAAAGGACATGATTAGAAAGATTCTTTATGGGATCACAGCTTACATAACTCATTTGCCCCCTTCCAACTTCTCGTCACTAATTGTATTATCCCTCTCCCAGCTAGTTACATGAAGTATTTTGTTTTTTGGGATAAATACTGGCAAATGTTCTATAGCAATTCCATTGTTTTTAATCGAATCTTTACCTTCCACAACAACATTATCTCTACATCCATATTTAAGCAACTTGTACATAGATCTAACAGTGAAACTCTTTTCCTTCTTATAAGGCCAAACTATCTGATCAAGAAATCCTACTTTTAGAAGCGTGGCACGAATAATCCGCAGATAATCCCGGCCCAGCAATCGAAGAACGGGGCTAGACGAGAGCAGCGGGCGAACGATCGAATGCAAAATTGCAGGTACACTTGCCATCAAAAGCCAAAAGGTTCCTCCTCCTACTCTCATCACGCACACGGTTGCAACAAACAGTCGCAAAGCCACATAGATACACACACCCCAGCCTGCTTGCCTGCCACAATACGCTCATACACACACACTGCACACAGCTGCGACGACGTGCCGATCATATTAGCAACAACACCGGGACCAACCACGCGGCGAGTCCGGCGAGGTAGATGAGCAGGTCGGCGGCGGTGGCCGGCGTGGCGGCCGAGCTGTCGCTGTCCGCGTCGGCGTCGGCTTCGGCGTCGGCGTCGGCGTCGGGCGGCGTCGGCGCGAAGGCGGAGACGTGGATGGCCACCTTCTGGCCTTCCTCGCAGTGCTTGCCGACGCCGCAGAAGTAGTAGCGCGGGCCCGGCTGGGTGAGCTCGATGATGGTCGGCCCGTTCTGCCACCGGTTTGTGATGTTCCTCATGCTGCACTCGTCGAACCTTGGTCGGCACCTCCACGATGTTGTACACCCCGCTCCGGTACAGGAACACTGCAAGATTCATCCAAAAGCTTCAATTTTTTTGCCCAAAGATCAGATCATTGCAAATTCTCGATGCATGCTTACTGAGCTTGTCGCCGACGCTGATGTTCCTGGTGCGAGCCCAGTCCTCGTAGTAGGTCTTGTTGGGAGCCATCCGCCACCCCTTGCCGGCGCCGACGATGTGGTAAACTCCGGCGGCCGAGCCGGCGAAGAGGGAGGCCATGACGTCCGAGAGGAGCAAGAAGGCGTACTGCGTCCTGCTCGCCATTCTCGCCGCGCTCTTTATTGGCCGTGGCCGATTAGCTTCTTCCTCTTCTTCCTCTCTCTCCGCCCTAGACTCTCCCTATGCTACAAATCTTACCTTTCCTTCCTCCAATGGAAGAAAAGATTGTAGTGGTGTAAGGGGAGAGCCGCAGGGAGGGGGAAAGGTTGGCAGGGAGGAAGACATAAGGGAAGTAATGGAGTTGGAATCCATGGCAGATTGGCAGCTTAGCTTCTTGCCTATTTTTGCTGTTGGTTCTTGTCTCTCTTCCCTAATATTGGCAACTGTGTAGGGGATCACAAGTTTGCAGCAAACATTTTCACTGCACAACCTGTGTTCTTGCTATGTTTGGCTGCCTGTCAATAAGGTTCAGAGAAAGGAGTCCTTGTCAGTAAACAAATTTCTCTCATTCTTCTTCCTCAGCCGAGTCTGCTGAAGAACGTTTTTTGCTGTCAGATACTCAGATATCAGAGCATCAAGTGCATGCATGTGTTATTTTTTTGTTCGAAAATAAAGAAGTTGCACGACGGGGATGTTGATTGCACAATCATCCTGTCATATGAAAAATGCGAAATCAACAGAGAATTAGTCTAGCTATTATCGTGAATGTCGGCAGCAACGCGCAATCAGAGAATCAGCGAGCCAAAAAACTTGTTGCCTGATCTCTATACACAACAATTGACATATTTGAGCCTTCCATTTCAAACTACAGAGATTCGTGGGCGCGCGGAGGCATCGAACCGCAGGTTGAACTGTCAAACTGTACCGCTGGCGCTGGGGACGAGGAAGAGTGGATCACAGATGGCGAAGCCCACTTGCACCAGATCGCCGCCATTGACGTAGCCACACATCTGCGTGTAGTGGGCGTCCGCCGTTCTCGGCTCGGTGGTGCTCGAACGGAGGCCTTCGCGGTGAGCGAACTCCGAATCCATGGCGACGAGCGGGTAGTCCACAGCCAAGCGGCACAACTCCTCGAACTCCAGCTCGACTCGATCCGCCCAAACATCGCGGATGGCGACGCCAGGGTGGAACACCCTCACGCGCTTCCGAGGAGCTTCCTCCGCCATGGCTGCTCCTCCCTCCCTGATTGTTTTGGGAGAAGGAATTGGGCGGGATGGGGGTGGCAATGGGGTGGTGGAGAAGCGAGGTGGGAGACGGGAATGGGGGTGCGGAAGCTTGGGGAAGAAGCTATGAGGCGGGGCGGAGGTTGGAGATCGCGTGGATTGCAATCTGGTGTTGTATTTTTAGAGCAGCGAGCACTAGCAGCTGTGCTTGCGAAATCGATTGATTCCTCGCGTCTGAATCTGCTTCGTCTCTCACGAGTATTTCGAGTGCCTGATGCTCTCCTAGTCTGCAGAGGCAGCGCCTCCGGCGGACGGGGCAAGAGACTAAGCGAGCCCATGCTTGCTTTGCTTAGTTGCTTGGGTGGTGGTGGCAACTGGCAAATGGCGATGGCATGCGGCGGCGACGGCGTGGCAGAAGAACTAAAGAAGAAAGAACCGAGTGCTTTGAGAAAGAACCTGTGTTGGGCTTGCAGTTTCAAATTTAGTTGGACCAACGAGACCTTTTGATGGTGATGCCTATCAATTTTGGCCCAAACGTTCAGACCTTGATCCAGCCAATACCCCTACTTTAGGTCCCTCAACTATTGGTCAAGTTTTCTTCCCCTCCCTCAACCATAAAACCAAATATATATTATTTCACAACTATTAAAACCAGTACAAATCGAGTCCTTTGATGGTTTGGAAGACAGTATATTCGAACCAAATTTCGTAATGGACTATAGCTAAACCAATATTTTCATGTCTTTCTTTTACACGTTCATTTATGTCTCTTGACCGGGTGAGAGAAAAGAAAAAGGAAAGAAAAAGAAATTGTAATGTGCAGCACTCGAAAATGTCGGTGTAAACCCCTTGTAGTTTGAGCCCATGGGCTTCTTCAATGCTTTTCAGGCCCAAACGTACAGCCCAAGAAACTCGTTTCCACGCAGCCCAACCTGAAAAACGGTCCAATTCTTATAACTTCCAACCCCCCGGGCTTCTAGAAGCGAGAGGAATCAATTCAAACGCAGTCGTCTCCTCTTCTCGCCTCCGCCATCGAATCCAACAGAAATTCCCCACTTCCCAGCCATCTCCTCCCCTCCCCTCCCGGCTCCAATGGCGCCGCGTGCGCGCTGGAAGAATCTGCACGGCGAAGCCCTGCACAGGATCTACCGCCACGTCCCGTGCAAGCTCGACCGCGTCCGCATGCTGCTCGTGTGCCGCGCGTGGCGCGCGTCCCTTCGTCACCCGCCGCCCCTGCCTCCACAGCTCCCGTGGCTGCTCGTCCCGTCCCCACGCGGGCCTACCTTCTCCTGCCTCCTCAGCGGCGCCAACGAGCTCAGCGTCCACCGCGTCGGCGTCCCCGCCGACTTGCTCTCCGCGCGCTTCTTCGGATCGTACGACGGCGGCTGGCTCTTCCTCGCTCGTCACCGAAATTCCGGCAACATGCTCCTCAACCTCTGCACCGGACGACGCATCCCCATCCCCGACTTTGTCCGCTCGCCGCGGGGATTGGACTGCGCCATGATCATGCTCGCCGCCACCGTCTCGTCGCCTCCGAGTGACACCGACGACCCATGCTTCGGCGCCGCCATCATCCATTCGTCGTGCAACATATACGGTCGGCGGCACATCACGTTCTGGCTCATGGGGTCTCAGACGGCCATGGCGTCCATTACTCCAGATCCAAGGTTCACCAGGTCAAGGTTCTTCGAAGATCAGGAAATGGAGGACGTCATGTTTGACACTGGAGACTTCTATTTCCTCAGCACGTCGCAGCACGTTCTCGTGTGCAAGCCGACGCTGCATCAAGGAGTCCTGCGAGTGCGGGAGGAGTGGCGCCGGTTCATGCCGCAGCACAACCCGCGGCCTACCGCCGCTCGCTACCTCGTGCAGTCTCGTGAGCAGCTGCTCATGGTCGTGAAGAGCCGTGACATCCTCCTCCCCGGCTTGGGTGATCCTACCGTCCGGCCCGGCCCCGGCGAGAGGACGTCGTGGGTGTTCTCGGTGTTCCAGATGTCGCCTGATCCGCCGGCTCATGACGGCGTCGGCGGGCCTGGCTACCCCTGGGCCTGGACGCCGGTGAGCACGCTGCCTGGCCGGATGCTGTTCGTCGGACGTGGCTGCTCCAGATCCTACGAAGTGGCTGCGTTCCCGGGATTTCAGGAGGGCATCTACTTCTTGGATGACGAGGATTCATACGATGTACCCAGGATTGTTCATGGCCGGACATTCCTCTGCTTGAACAACGGCAAGTGGTCCGCCGGGCGGCATCCCGTTGTCAGCCGCTGCTTCTGGCCGGACCAAGGCATGTTGTCGAACTACTCTTCACCGGTTTGGCTTCTCCCTATGGGTGAAGATACTGACAGTGACAGTGACACTGATTCTTACTGAAGCTCAAGTTGTTGTTGACATGTTGTAAGCCATGTCTTAGCTGCCAAGAATTGGGGCTAACGCTACATTTACATTCTGTTGTTTCCTCTTGCTGCATTTACATTCTGGTACAACAGGTGGACAGTAGCTGAAATCACTTGCAACTCATTACTGATATCAATGTGCTACTTTGATCTCTGTACTTAAGAGTTCATTACTGCCTTTTAGCACTTGGTTCTCTCTCATTCATGAGATTTTGATGAACCTCAATGCTGAAATGAGACGTCTGCAGTTCCTGCTACGAATTTCATTATGTGATCCTTGTGCTGAAATGCATAATTCAGTGAAAATTTGTTTGCAGATGCTTAGATTTTCCTTAGGATTGATGTAGCAGGTATTCCCTTTTTATGAACGTGATTTTCATGCATGGAATGTGAAGTGTGATCGTGTTGTTTTTCAGCTTATGCAAGAATGTACATGTCTGCAACTTTTAAGAGAGTCTTGAGGTTCTAAGCAGAAATACACTTATTAATGGTTCATTTTCAGTTGTTTTTTCTCTGGCACTATATTTGCATTGTCATGCATGATTTATACTACTGAACTTAATTTGTGACCCATATTCAGTCCCAGATCATGTGCACTTCACAATGCAGAATTGCAGAGTAAGCTGACAACCTGACAAGAAGATGAAAATACTAGTAGAGTTCAATCTGAATTAATTCTACTTCCACAGGGTACTGAACTACTGATTATTGAAGTTCTAGTATGTTATATCCTCAAAAGAGTACATCATCAGAGATACTGTAGAGTACTAGAGTTCAATAATATGCCCACATGGCAGCGGCTGCTGCCCTCCTTTCTTCTCTTCTTCTTCTTCCCTTCTCTCCTCCTCTCTTCTCCTGCTCGCACAAGGCAGCACGGCCGACACGAGCTCGGGCGCCGGCGGTCGGCGGCCGGTGGCGGACGAGAGGCGGAGCTCGAAGGAGTGACTCCAGCGAGCCTACGCCGTCGGCGGCGAAGGGCGGCGGCGCCGGAAGGCGAAGCGGGGCGGCTTGAGGCGGCATCTACTTCTTGGATGACCTGCCGTTCTATGGTGTATCCAGGATTATTCAGTACCAGGAGTACCTCTACTTCGACACAGGGAAGTACACGTCGGGACGGCCTCCCGTTGTCAGCCGCTGCATCTGGCCGGATCAAGTCAACTCGAACTACTCTTCACCGGTTTGGCTTCTCCCTGGAGGTGAAGACGATGCTGCCAATAACATATTGTAGAGCTGCTGTAGTATATGTTAGCTGCCGAATTGGGGCTAACCCGTGCCACAATTACATTCTGTTGCTGCTTTGAGATTTCAGAATGAGATAGTTATTTCTGCTTTGTGAATGGGATAGGATTGTTGCTGATTATTCTGGTACAGTTACAATGACATGGTGGATATATTAGCTGAAATCAACTCATTACTGAATCAATGTGCCACTTTGATCTTAGTTAACACAGTTCATTACTGTTTTTTGGCACTTTCTGGAGATATCTGACTTCTGAGATTTTGATGAATCCTAATGCTGAAATGACTGGGCTAGATTATGATGCTTGTGTTGAAATGCAGAATTTCAGTGCAAAAAATTGTATGTAGGTGCTTAGATTTTACTTAGGATTGATGTAGCAGACTGCAGTCATTGCCTTTTTTATGTGAGATTTGCTCGGTCCAGCAAAAAGTACCTCGAGGCACCGGTATTTCACGGTACCAAATCGTTTCCGATCGTTGGATCTAGCTAGGCAAGATGAGCATTGTTAGATTGTAACGCCCCGACACTCGTTAACTGTAAACATCAGCTAACTCATGCCGAGGTGTTACGCATTACCTGTGAGATAGTACCAGTCCCAGAATACACTAGCTGGTACACACAGAATAATCATGGAATCAAAGTAAACTACTTTAATACATCACTGAAATTAGTCCTTACAAAAGTTGCCATCATGGACAGGCCCATAGATGAGCAACACAACAATACAAAAGTCAACAGAGCGGAAGCTAGAAGCGGCGAGAAGCTAAGCGACTAAGCACTAGGCGACATGCCTAGGCAACTAACTTATTCCACAGGCGAGGCTTGGGGCTAGGCAAGAATCTTCTAAAAGTCCTCGTTCTCGGCTTGCTCCTGGAGACACTCCTCGGCGGTAGGGTTGGCATCTTCATCTCCAAGCTCTATAGGTATATATATAGCAAGGGTGAGTACTTTATGTACTCAGCAAGCCAGGAGAAAGAATAACATGTTGGCTTAATTAGGGAGGCTAGGGTTTTATTTGCGAAAGCAGCCTTTTTGGCGAAAACAATTTATTTCACAAGAACTCTAGTGAGTAAAAATTTTAGTTGTCGAGAGAAGGCTCACGCCTCGTCCCATTCTACAAGTTGCTTTGCAACAAGTAACAAACAATAATTAACTGGTTCCCTCTATTAGCTTCTTTTCACTTTCACAGCAACTGAGTTCAAACCAAACAACACTATTTCACATAGTTAACCCAGCTTTCTCAGCACAACAACGCCTTCTCGACCCTAACAACATCTTGGTGTCAAGCGACACCCCAAGTCACACAGACCTGTTCCTAACCACAAAGATTAGCCGTCTGCCACACAGGCGAACTCTGGGAACGAATCCCTTCCCACCAACCATTTTCATCAAACATTTGCCAAACAAATCTACGCTATGAGAAACACCTTACACTTGCCCTTGACCGTGGGCACGGCTGTTCGAACAGTTCATTAAGCTCTACAGAGGTTGTACGCTTTACCCACATGACACGAAACTGACACTGTGTACCTGTCGGCAACGGAAATTTGTGACAAGGCCTTTCTAAAGCTAACCCATGAAAATCGCATACCACCTAGTTGGGCCAAGTCTCTTAGCTGAGTATCAGGCAAGATCAGCTGTCATTCACTCAGGAATACCGAGGATGCCTCCTACTCCTACTTGGTACCGTGTGCCACTTTAGAGGCATTAGAACACCCAAAAGGGCTATAATGATCCAAAACTTCGTCTCCTCATCCTCGGCATCCCACAACCATTGGCATACCAAACTTCCATGTGATAACCATTTACTTAGCAAAAGGCATCCCATAAATACCCGTGGGATTAAACTGTAATATGTTTGGATAGATTTCCCAAAGGAATCGATCCTTAACGATAATACGCGACCAAACCACAAAGACATGGCCTCGCATCATCACCATTTTCACAACTCATTTTATTTCGCAACACATCGGTACCACGTACCGGATTTTTAAGCATAAAATTTAGAATAACCCAAGTTTTCCCACACGACAGTACAATGTAAGCATGGCTAAGCAAACTACCTCGGTAATCGTACCCAATGGATAGCGATACCAGCGCAAACATGTGTGGAGCTAACAAAGACAAAGGAATAGCAACACCCTAGGTAAAGTGAGTGCATCTACTAGGTGGGTCCGTCGGTTGCATAAACAATCCGATGCCTAAACAAAAGTATCGTGTACACTAAGAAATGAATTTTTCAAACAAAATAACTTGCAAATATAGAGGCAATGTGATCAAAGAGGCTTTCCTTGCACAAGATGTGGGTCTTCTCCTTAGAAAACAACGTCCGAAGCATCCTCGTACACGTGCTCTATATGCGAGAAGGAGAATAAATAAACAAAAGGCAATAAAACTTGCTCAAAACAGAGAAACAAGTGTGCCACTGTGTAGATCTCATTTTTAAAAAAATTTGGAAAGTTGAACGAGGTCAAACGGAGTTACGGTTGAATTTCTATGAATTTTCAAAGATTAAAGGGTCTTTCTAAAATTTTGGGAATTTAATTTAAACGGCGAGGGAATATTCCGTTTGAGTTGACGGCGTGGGATGGGGCCCACCTGTCGGTCAAAAGAAGGGGAGAGAGGGGGCGAGGCCCACCTGTCGGTGGCTTGGGGAGAGGTTTCTTCCCCCTTTGCTTGCTTGGCTCGGGCCGACGGGCGCCGGTGCGGCGAGGCGCGGCCGACGGCTGTAGCGCCCGTTCCGTCGTGGCGTTAGCGGGAAAACCTATTTGCTAAAAACCCTAATTGCGAAAATTTTTTTTGTTCGTGCTTCGTGTGTGTGCCAGGTCTCATTCCCCTCCCTCTGCTCCCAGCTCGAATCCCGGAGAAAAGAACCATTCCCAAAAATTCAAATCCAAAACTCCAAATCCTTCCAAACCTAATTCCTCGGCAAAAGTCTAGATCGCGTCCCTCAACTTTCCCTTGGGCCGCCTTCTGTAACGCCCGTTTTGTTGCGGCGTTAGCGGGAAAACTAATCTGCTAAAAACCCTAATTGCGAAAATTTGCTCTTCGGTTGAGTCTTGTTGTGTGCCAAGGTCTCGTGTTTCCCCTCTCAGTTCAATCCCGGAGAAAACCGCGAAATCGGATTTCAAATCCGAGCCCTAAACCTCCCAGAACCAAACCCTCAGAAAAAGTCTAAACTACCTCCCTTGACCCGGGCCGATTTTCCCCTTCGGCCTTTTCTTCCCTTCCCTCTTCTTTCCCTGGGCCGCCCCCCCTGGCCCAGCCCCTCTCGGCCGCTCCCTCTCTCTCCTCTTCTTTTCCTGGGCCGCCCCCGGCCCAGCTCTCTCTCTCCTTCTTGGGCCGCCTCGGCCCAGTCCCCTCTCCCGGCCTGGTCCAGCCCGCACGGCCGCCCGCGCGAGAGAGAGAGCTCCGCTCTCTTCTCTCTCTCTCTCTCTCTCCCGCTCCCGTTTTCTCTTTCCCCGTTCTCTCCCCCTTCTCGCCGGCGCCGTTCCGTCCGACCGCCGCCGTCGTCGTCAGCCGGGCCCCTGCGCCGCTGTCCGAGCGCGCGCGCGCGCCCTCCCCCTCTCCGCTTTTTCCTCTTCCCGTTTCGGCAAGGGGGCAAGGCCTCTTTTCCCCCTTTTTCTTTCTTTTCCCCGGCGGCCGACCGCCGCCGACGTCACCCGGGCGAGCCGCCTTGTTCGCTAGCGCCGGTCCCCTCCCGCGCGCTCCACCACCTCTCCCCGGCCAAACCGACCTCCGCGTCCTCACCTCCCCTCCAAACCGACCTAGCCGCCTTAAAATCCCCCCCCGCTCGGCCGCAAATTTCCCCTCGCCCCGGCCGCCATTGCCGCTTCACTCCGCCTCGCTGCCGCCGCCGTCCTTGCCGTCCGCCGCCGCCACAGCCGAGGGCGCCCGAAGGAGCTCCGGGCGCCACCTCCGCCGCCCTCTTCCCCGGCCCGGAGCCGTGCCGTGCCGCGCCCGCGCCGTCGGCCTCCTTCTCGGCTTGCCGCCGCCGCGGTAACCCTCTTTTTCCCTCCGCCTCCTCTCTTCTCCCCGGTCTAGGGCCGTAGGAGCGTCGTAGTCCTTCCCCGGACGCCGCCGTCGTGCCGCCGTCCTTCCCCTTAGCTCCGTCCCCGTGCGCCCATGCCGCTGTCGCATGGTGCCGCCGTCGGCCGCCGCCGCCCCTTTTTCTTTTTCTCTTCAATCCTCGCCGGCGAGCCGACTCCGCTTCACCTCCTCCCGCCGCCGGTGCACGCCGCCGCCCGCTCCGGCTCGTCGCCCCACCGGAGCCCGCGCTCGTCGCCGACCGCCGCGAGCCGCCCTCTCCGGGGCGAGCTCCCCCTTTCTCCCCCTCCCGGTCCGACGTGGAGTCCACGTGGACGCCACGTCCACCGTCCCAGGGTCCCACGGGAGACCGGTCAACGGCCCCGCGCCGGCCTCTCTCCCCGATCGGCCTCGGCCCATCGGCCTTTGGACCTCTTCGGCCTCGCCCCTTGGCCCATCGGCGCCCTCAAGCGCCGGCCTGCTCCGCCCATCGGCCACTCGGCCTTTTCGCTCGTGGGCCGCGCCCTCAAGCGCCGGCCTGCTCAGCCCTCGGCTATCGGTCTCCGGCCCATCGGCCGCTAGGCCCATCGGCCATTTCCCTCCCGCGCGCCGATCGGCCGTGGGCCAACTCCTTTGGGCCATCGGCCGGCCCATCGGCCCCCCCCCTTGGCCCAACGGCCTCCCTTGCTCGGCCCAGGCCGATTTCCTTCGGGCCGCCGGCCCAATTAATTCGGCCGCGCCCGTTCTATTCTTTTGGGCTGCTCTTAGCCGCCCGAATTAAAGTCTAATTGGCATCCCTCCTTCCTTTCTTTTACCAGGGAATTATTAATTAATTATTAATTCCTTTTCTATATTCCAGAAAATCCTTTAATCTTCGAAAATTCGTATCTTTTCAACCGTTCGTCCGATTGACTCCGTTCCACCTCCTGTAAATCCGTGAAATCGAGATCTACCTAATGGCACGCTTAGTGGTCTTTAATAGGGCTTCTTTTTATCGCTTTGTTGAGTCGTCTCGTTTCGCGTGTAGTCTCGGAGCCCGAAGGCCCGCAGTGCGCGGATTTCGAGGAAGAAGCTCAAGATCTCGAGCAAGGCAAGTCACCTTTGATCAATTGAACCCATAATTTAAATTAAGTATTTTGATTTCGCAAACTATGCATTACTTAGGTTACACTTGACACTAGGCCTCGGTTTGCAATACAACCAGCAGGCCCTACCCATTTGCTGCATTCACCTTCCTTGATATTTGAATACCCTAACACCCTTGTCACCCCTCAGGTGATGCCTCGGTATCCGTACCTCGGGTACGAATATCGGGACTCCCCTCAAACTTTAAAATTTGATCACCTGGGTAAAACTTGAGTTTACAAAATGCTTGGGAAACCCGACACTTGGGTCGGCGTCTTGAAAACTAAGGTGAGTTTCTAAAACTCGCGGTACGGGAGACGTACTGGAGGTACGGTCTGCCCGTTCTCGCTCTAAGGACCGTTTCCTTGGGAATTACATCCAAGCATATGTCAAGTACGACCACATGGGTGATATGGGACGCCCCTGGCTGAGTAATTAGCTAGGCCAGGGAAATCTTGATGCCAAGGGACAAGTGGATTCGCCGGGGTGGTGTCGGGGAGGACCCCTGGGCTTCCTGGCACAGTATGGTCTGGGACCTAACCTGGTGTTGGTCCGTGGGACCCCTCCCGTTGGCATAAGATGACCCTGAGTCGGCTTTCGAAATGCCTTGTCGTGAAAGCCTTAAGGTCGCCAGACGTGACCGAGGGTCGCGGGCTGGGTGATTCGGGGTTAGTAACGTCGTGTGGGTAAAGTGTACCCCCTCTGCAGAGGTTAACAACTGTTCGAACAGCCGTGCCCACGGTCATGGGCGGATGTGAGGTGATTCCTTAGCGTAGTTTTATTTGAACACCTTGTGAACTGCTGTTGGTGTGAGGTTTTCCGTTCTGTGCTTGGTTTAAGGCTGTTGAAGCAGCCGGAGTCGGTGACGATTGGCAGGGAGCCTCTCGTACCGAGGTGCGTGAGTTGTGGCTGTTGGTGCAGCCGGGTCGGTGAACGATTGGCAGGGAGCCTCTCGTGCCGACAAGAATCAATCGATACATTTTCACTGCTCCGGCCGGATGAGACGCACTTTCTCATCCGTGTCGTTGAGAAGCACTCACTTAGATGTTTCTAAAGTCTTAAACTAAAATCAATTGTGAAAAATAACTGGCTTTCCCTTGAAGCTTGCATTAAACACTTAATTCCCCTGACTTGCTGAGTACTCCCGTACTCACCCTTGCTCTATATAATTTAAACCCCCCCCCAGTTCTCGAAGATGAAGAGGTGGATCCTGCTGATGAAGAGTTCTTCCAGGAGCAAGCAGACTTCGAGCAGTAGTAGGGTTTCGGCCTTCCCCAAGGCTTTGCTTGTGGCTTAGGGCTAGTCTCCGCTTTCCGCTTCCGCCTTTTTGTAATGCTGTTGTGAACTCGGGTTCTGTCCGCAGTTCCAACCTTGGTTGTAATCCTACTCTTAATAAAGGGACCGCTGTTGTTGTGATAATCTGTCTTCCTGTTGTACCAGCGCTATTTCCTGGGACTGGTACAGGCATACAGGTCAATCTGGACCGCTCTATCCTGGTCTCCGCCCGGGGCCAGTTTGGGGCGTGACACCTTCCCCCGCTCGGCCCGCATTCTCCCTCTCCCTCCCGGCCTTTTTCCTCCCCTCCTCCCCTTGGGCCGCGGCGGCCCAGTCCGCGTCGGCCCAGCCGCGCCGGCCGCTCTCGGGCACGTGCGGCGCATGTGCCGCGGTAGAGCCCGGCCGTGCACGCGTTATCTCCTCTCTCCCTCACGCGCGAGCTCGCTGCTCCCCGTGATCTCTCCCTCTCCCGCAGCGCTGCCGCCGCCCTGGGAGCTCGCGCCCGCGCTGCTCCAAGCCGCTAGCGGCCAAGCCCGGGGCGCGGAGCCCCCTCCTCCGCTCGTGCCCCCTCCCGGAGAGGCAAGTCCACCCTCTCCCTTTTCCTCTCTTTCTCTTCTCGGCCCGGCCATGGCTGCCGCCGCTCAGGCGCCGCGCTGGCGACCGCGCGTCCGCGTGCGTGACCGCGCCGCGAGTCTTCTCCGCGAAGCCAAGGTGCCGAGCCGCTATAAATCCCACCTCCCCCTCACTCGGCCGCGTTTCTCCCCACCGCCGAAAACCCCCAAAAATTCGCCGCCGTTCCGCCGCGACCGCTGGAGCTCGAGGACGCGGGACGTGTACTCCGGCCGCCGCTTCTTCCTCTTCCTCGGCCCGAGGCCGAGACGATCACGTCTCGCGCCGTCGGCCTCCCTTCACGGCGAACCGCCTCCCCGCGGTACTCTCTCTCTCCCCTCTCCGTTGTCTCCTCTCCCCTAGGCGCTAGACCGTTCGCCGCCGCTCCTCCCGTGCGCGTAGGCGCGGTAGAACCGTCCTAGCTTCGCCGCGACCGCCCGGAGCCGAGCTCCCCTTTGCCGCCGCCCGGAGCCAAACCTCCTTCGCCGCCGTCCGGAGCCGAGTCCCCGCGCCGCTGACGGCCTCCCCCTGTTGATTTCCCTCTCGGCCGTCCTCCCGGAGTGCCCGCGAGCCATCCGGAGCACCGCCATGGGCGCCGCCCATCTTCCTCGTTCCCTCGTCGTGCGGCCATAGCCACCGCCGCATAGCGCCGCTGCCGGACGACGTCGCCTCTCCTCCCCTTGATCCGCACCGGTGAAACGACGTCGCATCTCCTCCTCCCGCCGCCGGAGCTTGCCGCCCCTCCCAACCTCCGCCGTACGCCGGAGTTCACCCGTGCGTCGTCGGCCGTCAGATGCGGTCCCCCGCCCCTCCCCCTCTCGGTCCGACGTGGTGTCCACGTGGGTGCCACGTCCGCCCGCCTCGGTCCCACGGGGGACTGGTCAAAGTCTCCCGGTCTACCGCGCCATCTCGTCGCCTGGGCCGCGCCATGGTCCGGCCCCAAGGCCTCTCCCCTCGCGGCCGCTTCGCCCGCTGGGCCGCGCCTCGCCAGCCGGGCCGTTCGGCCTTCCCCCGCATCGCGCCGCCCATGGACCACGCCTCGCTCGGCCTTGGGCCGCCTTCCCGCGCGCCGGCCCAAATAGCCCCGCGCGCGCGCCTCGCTCGGTCGCGGGCCGATTTCTCCCGCGCGCCGGCTCGCATGGCTCGGTAGCGCCCGTTTTTGCCATGGGCCGCACTTAAACTTCCAAAATAAAGTCCAATTCATGCCCCTCCTCCTTTTATTTTTCAAGGGATTTATTAATTCTTTTCCCTTAGTCAGAAAATCATTTAACCTTAAGAAATTCATATCTCTTCATCCGTTCGTCCGATTGACTCCGTTCCACCTCCTGTAAATTCGTAAAATCGAGATCTATCCAATGGCACAACTAGTGGTCATTAATAGGGTTTCCTTTTTACCGTTGTGTTGAGTCACCTCGTTTCGCGTGTAGCTTCGGAGCCAGAAGACTCGCGGTGCGCAGACTTCGAGGAGGAAGCTCAAGATCTCGAGCAAGGCAAGTCACCTTTGATCAATTGAGCCCATAATTTGAAACTAAGTACTTCCTTTCCGAAAGTTATGCATTCCCTAGGTTGGCCGCGGTTTGCGATACAGCCGGCAGGCCCTACCCACTTGCAGCATTGACTTCCTTGATTATTGAATGACCTACACACCCTTGTCGCCAGTCAAGTTAAGTCTCGGTATTCGTACCTCACGTACGAATATCGAGGCCCCCTTTTAAATTTTAAAATGATCACATTGGGTAAAACTTGGGTTTACAAAATCCTCGGAAAAACCCGACAGTTGGGTCGGTGCCATGCAAATAAATTAAGTTTCCAAAGCTCGCGGTGCGGGAGACATACTGGAGGTACGGTCTTCCCGTTCTCGCCTTTAAGGACCGATTCCTTGGGAATTACATCCGAGCATATCACAAGTGCGACCACATGGGTGAATGGGACATCCCTGGCTGAGTAATTAGCTAGGCCAGGGAAATCTTGATGCCAAGGGACAAGTGGATTCGCCGGGGTGGTGTCGGGGAGGACCCCTGGGCTTCCTGGCACAGCATGGTCTGGGACCTAACCTGGTGTTGGTCCGTGGGACCCCTCCCATTGGCATAAGATGACCTTGAGTCGGCTTTCGAAATGCCTTGTCGTGAAAACCCCAAAGTCGCCAGACGTGGCTGCGTTGCACGGGCTGGGCGACCCGGGTTAGTAACGTCGTGTGGGTAAAGTGTATCCCCTCTGCAGAGGTTAACAAACTGTTCGAACAGCCGTGCCCATGGTTATGGGCGGATGTGAGGTGATTCCTTAGCGTAGTTTTTCTTGTCTACTACTTTTGTGAACTGCTGTGGTGAATGGGAATCCTTTTGTGTTGAACTTGTGGCTGTCGAGAACAGCCGGACTCGGGAGGTCCAAGTAACGATTGGCAGGGAGCCATTCGTGTGGACAATTCAATTCATACATTTCACTGCTCCGGTCGGATGGGATGCACCATCTCATTCGTGCCGTCGAGAAGCACTCACTTAGTTGCTTCCAAGGGTTTAAAATAAAATCGAACGCGAAAATAACCAGCTCTCCTCTGAAGCTTGCATTAAACACCTAAATTCCCCTGGCTTGCTGAGTACTCCCGTACTCACCCTTGCTCTATATAATAACCCCCCCAGTTCTCGAAGAAGAAGAGATAGACCCGGCTGATGAGGGGTTCTTCCAGGAGCAAGCGGACTTCGAGCTGCAGTAGGGTTTCGGCTTAGTTCCCAAGTCATGCTTGTGGCTTTTGGGCTAGTCTCCGCTTCCGCCTTTTTGTAATGCAGTTACGAACTCGGGGTCTGTCCGCAGTTCCAACTTTGGTTGTAACTCTACTCTTAATAAAAAGACCTCTGTCGCTGTGATACTCATTCTTCCTGTTGTACCAGCACTGTTTCCTGGGACTGGTACAGGTTTACAGGTTAATTTGGCGCGCCTTACTCTGGCTTCCGTTCGAGGCTAGTTTGGGGCGTGACAACGGCCGGGGAGGAGCGGCGGTGGCCGGGGAGGGGCGGCGGTGGCCGGGAGAGAGCGGCGGCGGTCGGGGAAGAGAGGGAGAGAGGCCGAGAGAGAGAGAGAGAGGAGAGCGCCGGCGGTGAGGGTGCGGGAGCGGGGGAGGGGCTCGGCCCCTTTTATAGGCGGCGAGCGCGGCGGGGCGCGGCGAGGGGCGGCGACAAGACGGCGACGCGGCGTGGGACAAGATGGCACGGCGCGGGGCTCGAGGCGGCGCGTGGCGACGGGACGCGCGGCGCGGCGCGGGGCGCGAGGCGGCGTGGTGCGGTGCCGGCTCGGCATTTCGTCGAGCACGTGGCATGCACGTGCGGCCGCCCGGAGGTAGGGGAAGGGGAATAGGGGTGGGCTGGGCCGGCCGTGGGCCGGGAGGGGGGAAAGGGGGCCGGCCTGTTGCGGGGGAGAAGAAGAGGAGAGAGGGAGAAGAGAGTTGGGTCGAATGGGAGGAAAAGGAGAAAGAGGGCCCAATTTGAATAGTAGAACTTCACAATTTCTCGGGATTTTCTTGGAATTGAAATTTGAGGGAAATTTTTGGAGAATTGAATTTGAATTGAACCTCGGGTTTGACAAAAATTGAAGGAATGGGTAGGAGGGGATTTGAGATCTATTTGGCACAAAATCAAATAAAATCCAAATTTAAACTCCAATTTTTTTTGAAAGGTTTTAAATAAACCAAAAAGATTTAGGGTGCTACATAGATCTAACGATCAGAAACGATTTGGTACCACGAGGTACCGGTACCTCGAGGTACTTTTTGCTGGACCGAAGCAAATCTCTTTTTATATACTGTATTGCTATTCATGCTGCAAGAATGATATAGATCACTGAACTAGTCAGTGAGAGCCTTGAAGTTTCAAGCAGAAACAACTAAGTCATGGTTCGTTTTCTGTTCTTTTTATCACTAAGCCTGTGTTCCTTTGTAGTAGTTGGAAAGAAATTCCCTCGACACGAAAAATGGAACGACTCATTAACACATGATTAATTAAGTATTTACTAATTATTTTTTGAAAAATGGATTAACATGATTTTTTCAAAGCAACTTTCGTATAAAAACTTTTTGAAAAAAACACACTGTTTAGCAGTTTGAAAAGCGTACGCGCGGAAAAAGAGATATGTGAGTTGGAAAAGTAGGGTGAAGAACTCACCCAAATTTGCATCGTCAGAAGCTTCTTTAAATTTTATTGAACTTGCAGATATCTCAAGTTCTCAACTGTATAGAATATAGACTTGTACTGATAACCAGAGCTAGAATGTATACTTGTACTGATAACCAGAGCAACATCAGATACAAATGGATCTTACTTGCAACTGTTGGTCGGTAGGGGGACGAACAGAATCTGCAGACTAAAGATGAAAGAATCTGCTGGTCGGTAGGGGGACGAACAGGGATCAGGCCAGGGTTATCTCGATCGATCGTATTCGTGTCCAATTCCAAATTGTGTCCGGAGAATACCTGCCTACTTAAAGCGTGTTTAATCAATTAAGAGAAGGGGTTATCGATCGACCAATCCACTACAGGACATCATCCCATCAATCATGGCGGCGGTCTTCTGCGGGGAGACGATCCCGGTAGAGTTGTGGTGGGAGATCCTGCTCAGGGTACCGACCAAAGACGTCGCCCGGTCAAGCTGCGTGTCAACGCAGTGGCGCCGCATCGTCAGCGACCCCTCCTTCCGGAAGCTCCACCATGACAGGCATGCCGTGCTCAACGACGGCATCTCCGACACTTTGCTCGCCGCCACGGCCGACGTCGACGGTGAAAACGTCTCCAGCGTCTTCCCGGCTGAACTGGTCTCTCCGGCGGTGACGGGCCAGGCGCCCATCTGCCGGGTCAACAACCCCTGCAGCTACGGCCTCGACAACGTCTGCAATGGCTTCCTCTGCTTCGCCTCCTTGAGCAGGGCCAAGGTCATCGTGTGCAACCCCGTCACCGGCGAGAAGCTGGCGCTCCCCAGGGCTCCTCACATTGGATCCGAGAAGCGTCGACGTTACTCGCGGCCGGTCCCGTTCGCCTTGGGGTTCAGCCCAACCACCGGTGTGTACAAGCTGTTCCGCTTTACCGACCACAGGATGGACATGTACACGCTTGCCGCTGCCGCCGCTGGCGAACCCAGCGGGTGGCGCCAACACCCGCTTCCACACCCGTGTCGCATGGTAGAAAATACGCCAACTATTGTTGTAGGTGGCAAGATATGCATTCTGACAGCCGGCCCCGACCCGCACCGGCACACAAACGATGTTGGCAAACCCGGTCCGGTGATGGTTGTCGACGTCGCAAGCGAGGAGCACCGCACGTACAACCCAGCAGACTATGGGTGCCTGTGGGCCGACGTGGCAGTGAGCGGCTTTGAGCTGCACGGACGGCTGTGCCTGGCCATCAGGTCTGGTACGGAGATCCAATTCTGGGCCATGTCGGTCGAAGAAGACGATGACATACCGTGGCAGATGCTCTACAAGCTCAAAGTTGACTTGAATGATGTCCAAATCGGCAATAGTGGACTATTTGACAGACTAACAATATCCATGCGTACTTGGCTCGACGGCGACACCCACACTCTGTGCTATAGAGTGGACAATAGGTTGTACTCCAGGTACGTCGGCACAACCATGACGACAACATCGCCGGCGGAACAACGGCTTTCTCCGACCGAGGTTATGTCGTGGGACTGTAAAATCCGTCTCCCGGCGACTCCACCGTTAGTGTCGTGGCACTGGGACATCTACACGGGATACCGCCCCAGCCTGCTCTCGCCTCTCACCTTTGCGTCCCAGCAAGATAACGACAACGACGACGAAGATGAAGGCGACGAGTCTGCTCCATTCGTTCGCAAATTGCTGTGTGCACTGCGGCACCAGAAATCACAGAAACGCCGCATGTCTCCAACATCAACCGATCATACCAACGGCAAGAGAGTTTGCTATAGAAATCCATGCATATGCTAATGTAATGTAGAGTTTGCTATACCCGTACGAGATTGATTTATTTTGGGACGGAGGGAGTATGTTAGTACTGATCTAAGCAATAAGTTTGGTAATACCTAATACAATTGGTCTGAAGGAGTATATTTGCTCTGCAATTCTGCATTTTCCCTTCACAATTATGAACTTGTAACTTCTACCCAAATGGGTGGCTGGTTGCTTATCTATGGGAACACCTCCCTGAATGTGCATAAAAACATATATTATGTGCTAAAATTCGTCAAAAGAACAGGCATGGCGTGACAAACGAACCTCGTTCATTGGGATTTGATTCAGAGTAGTCATAGAGCTTCTTCAAGTTTTTCAAAATAGATAAGAATTTTTTTTTACAAGACGGAATGTTCTACTCATTCCATTTCTACAATCTGGAGACTGCCAGCATAGTGTTCTAGGCTTCTTGCTTATTGGGCCCAGTTTTATCGGGCCGAAAGGCTTAGGTCGACGGCCCACCTGACCGGTGTGATAAAATGGCCTCAAGTAAGACTGTAAGAGCTAAGAGGCTTCCTCTGCAGTACTGCAACGACTTCCTCTGTTTCTACAGCTTCCAGAACAAAAAGCGAATCTCATTCATCTTCCTCGTCGCCGGTCAGGCGGTCACCTCTCTTTGTGCCATTCAAATTCAATACACCAACACCGAGCCGGAGCTTCCAAAATCCAAACCAAACCCATCAGAAACCATCTCCTCCTGGCTCCCATGGAGGCGCACTGCTTCGACCTCCCCGCCGACCTCCTCTGGCTCATCTCCCATGCTCCGTCGCCCGCCGCCGCCGCTTCCATGGATTCTCCTCCCGCAAGCCGGAGGGCCCTCCTACTACTGAGTCATAAGAGGCTGCATCACCCACCGGTTCAAATTCCGGGCGGAGGTGGAGGACACACGATTCGACGGCGGCTGGGTCTTCCTCACCATCGGCGGGCACCAGCACACGCTCCTCACCTCAACCTCCTCACCGACAGTAGATTCAAGATTCCCTCACTCTTCTGCTTGAGGAACGGGTTGCAGTTGCACATCCCCTTGGTCATCCTCGCGGCGACCCTCTCTTCACCATCGGTCCACGGGAACAGTGTCATCGGCGCCATCGTCTCGTCTCGCCGGCGTTTTTGCGGCACTGATAGGCAGCTCGCGTTCTGGCGCCTGGGCCATTGCCCTAATATTTGATAAGACCATGACTCCGTACGAGCCAGATTTAGAGGACATTATGTTTCACCACAGATCCTTCCATGTATTCATCCAACAAGAGCACATGATCTTTGTGTATAGGCCAAAGCCGCTGTTCGATCAAGGTGAAGACATGGGACAAATTCAAATGCAGAAGCAGATACGTAGCTTCCAGCGGGACGACCGCCATTACAACGAGCAAGTCCAAGCTCGTTACCTCATCTTCGCCAGCCGACGTCGGCGTTCCGGGTGTTCCAGATGGCGCGAGCGCCTATGGCCGCCAACATGTACGCATGGAACGAGCTGCACGAGCTGGATGGCCGGGCTCTGTTCGTCGGTCGAGGCTGCTCCAGATCTCGCGAGGTGACTGATCACGCGGGGTTCGAGGAAGGCGTCTACTTCCTGGATGACGGGAGCTAGTAGCTACCGCGACTGGGACAAGGACGAGCTGCTGCTCCAGCCTCCAAAATTCCGATCAGTTAAAATTCAGCTGCAGCTGGCCCGCACTAACTCGCCGTATCGACTTCTTCTTCCCGGAGCAAGGCCCATCATCGAACTACTCGCCTCCGGTTTGGATTCTCCCTTGAGAGATGCTCAAAAGTGATTTCTGACGTCGAGGTATGCAGTATGGTTGCTGCCGATCAGGCTGAAAATGTGATTTCGTTTACAATCTGCTGTTCTCTGTTGCTGACTGTTCCTGATAATGAGATACTAGTAGTTGTTGAACAATTCAGTGGCTAGAATGGTGTAATTCGGTGATACTATCTGTTACCTGAATAAAGTGAACAGCAGCTAAGATCCGTGTGTGCATTTGCAGTGTGATTTCTGTATGGGCATCGTAACAACTCTGAAGTACTTGTGTTTTTTTCTATCAGATTTGATGAAAATGAAGGCAAAAAATGGTTAACGTTTCTGTCCAAGGGTGTGTTTCATGTTTATGTAACTATGTTGCAGCCTTGCAGAAGAAAATTCAGCCTGAATATGCATGAATTGCAGCCTTGCAGAGGAAAATTCAGTCTTTGGTCCATTCCGGCCCAACAAGCATAGGCCGCACGTACGCTACAGTCCAGTTTTGGCCTAACAAACATGGGCCTCAATTGTACCGGCGCTTCCAATCGTCGCACACTCGCACCGCCGCACCAGGGCGCCACGCTGCGTTCCGCAACGACGCGTGCACAATACAGCGGTGGCCTTTGAGGTCAAAACACATCCAAGTCAGGTAACCACAAGCCCTCTGCAAAGCAAAATATTTGTCGCAGCAGGAGCTCCTTCGCGTGTGTTCCGTGTCGTCGTATGCAGGTGCGCAGCGACGTGTCACCTTCTGAAGTATACACAACTTGTTTTGTTGTTCTTGTTCATCTCCATGAACCAAGAAGCAAGCTGCTACAAAAGAGGCTACAAGTACTAGTTGATCGGATAATCCTGGTGCTTTTTTCAGAGCGCCGCTCAGGGACAACAGAATACAGATACACGTGAAAAGTGAACTAGTGAAGATTGGGGCCCAAGTGAAGGCACCACTAATAGTTATCTCCTAGCTTACAACCGTCGTCAGGCACAAACAGCAAAAGCAAGCCATCGAGTCGCTCATCAGTATCTGTCATCAGGTGAAAACCCTCCCCGCATGCGCCGTAGTCATCGCCGGCAGATCAACCTCCTGGAGATCGGTCTTCAAGCCCTTGCCGGCGGCATTCGCCAGCGGGTGGATGCCGTGATCCGGACCGGTCATGTACGCTCGGTTCTCCCTCTCCTTCTCGAACGACACGCTGAACTTCTCTTCCACACCTGCAATCACCAACACAATTAATCTCGATCCGTGACGACTGACGAGATCGGAAAATATAATCAAAATTAATCATGATTTTGCACGTAGTACATTTGGCCAATTCTTGGCGGAGCTGGCCGTCGCGGGTGAGGGCCATCATGATCTGGGGCAGGCCGAGCGGGAGCGCGTCGCCGCGGTCGACCTGCCAGAAGTGGATGGTCTTGCCGTAGGTCTTGCACACCTTCTCGAGGTCGCGGCGCTCGACGACGCCGGGGACGCCGGGCATGAAGAGGACGCCGCCCTTGACCTCGAACTCGTGGGTGTGCCACAGCGGCTTCTCGTCGTCCGGGAGCGTGAGGAAGAGAGGCTCGGTGACGATGTACTCGACGCCGATGAGTCTCGCGCCGGCGTCGGGCCCGTCGAAGATGAGGCACTGGCGCATGTCCTCGTTGAGGTGGGCGCAGAAGTGGTGCGCCTCCACCTGCCGCGTCATGTCGTCGGCGTAGAAGTGGAACGCGCACAGATGCTGGTGGATCTGGTTCACGGGGCCGAACACCTGGATGGTCCCCGTCGCCGTCTCCAGCAGCGCCGTCCCCGTCTCCGTCGGCTTCCCGGGCACCTCCACCTCGTGGCACGACGAAGCCATTGCTCAAGTACGTACTCTCGACGAACTATCGATCGTGTCTTGGCACGGTGTGTGCTGGATGGATGCACGAGAGAGTTCGAGTGCGAGAGAGCTGTTCTTATGGTGCGCTGACTCGCACATGCAGTTCCACACGTGTAGTTCTGGAGGAGGCACGTGTCTCCGAAAGAGATGCTTCGCTGCCGCCGGCAGCCACGAGCGCCCGCGACTCGAACTATCGCTTCAGTGCTCGGAGTGGTGCTCTCACCGTCTCCCGAAGCATATGGGCCTAAGCGCAATTCTAACCAGTCTGATGAAATTTAGGTGTGTCAATTTTCGGCCCACGGCCGAATAGGACCGTCAGAATCCAGCCCATTTCCTGAGCTAGGGAAATGTTACTCTGAAGTCTGAATTCTGTCTGCGTAGCAGTTAGCTCTGAATTCTGATCAGAAAACTTCAGTACATCTTGCAAACACATGTATTGATATCACAGAAACCAGAACAGCAAGATGACTCCGCCATAGGTTTAAAACGAACCGCTGACCAAGATGGTAAAATCTTTGTACAAGTACAAGAAGAATTTTACCAAGATGGCAGAGGAGCATATCGATCTCATGTACAAAAGGAAAACGGTAAGATTCTAAACTATCAAGCCATATTCTAAATGATACCGGGTTGATCAAGATGGCCACTGCAGTTAGTAGACGGAACTTCAGAAAGCTCAAGCTTCCCTGTCCACTCCTCTCCTGGTTTCAGAGTGATTTGTCTCTCCGCTGCAGCCGCATCAACGCACAGCATCTGTTTGTACTCATCGTCGCCGAAGTCCACGATGGTTTTCGATTTCTTTTCCCACGGGTTCCACACAACTGAGAGAAATATTCACCCAAATGAGTAGGATGGAAATTTCAAACAAAGTTACCATGGTTAGGTGGCAAAGAGGAGTATGTCTTACCAACGTCAGGAAGTCCTTCCTTTCTTATGACAAATGAGCGTTTCTTCTCATGATCAAGAACAGCTATTACATTTGGTGAGCTAACATAGACTCGGTCAACCTGCATATATTTGAACATAGACCAGGTACTAACACCGTAAATCTTAAGAGTTTATGATGTGGAAGTACAATTTTAGTACAAAATATCAAAACAAGAGTGTATAGCCTCAGACACCGTACGTGCTTTTTGTATACACAATTGGAAGCACGTAGTACACTGAATAAAAGTGCAGCAATTGATATGTGGATAAGTTTCAGGCTTTCAGCTAGAATCAGTAGATCAAAGTATATAGTACATATGATTATTGAAACATTTTTCACCTCCGATTCAAATGTTATGGCATCTCCTTGCTCTGTAAAGCGTTCTCGCTGGATAAGATTGTCGAGATAATCAAGTGTCTCAAGGCCTTCTATCCTCACCTCACTGGAATTAACAAGATATAATTTACCATCTTCAAAAAATTATATGACATCAACAAAAACTGGTTGAAGTACAAAAAGAATGTCGGGTAAAATGCCTGACCTGATGTCAGAAACAGAGAGATATGTGTGGTAGCCAAATGAGAAACTGAATGGCTTGCCATTAACATTTCTGACGCGTGATACTAGTGACAGGTTCCCATCCTTTGTAAGAGAAACTCTCAGGCGGAACTCAAAACTGAAATCAAATATTGTAGGATCATACATAAAAACAAATTCAGTCAGCATTAACAATGAGATGAGGCGGAAATGTTCAACACCCTAGAGCAAATTTTTCCTATATATTACTATCAAATATCTCCTGACTAATATCATCAAAAGTTCCAGGATTAGGCTGTTCAACTAATTACCCACATGATGCAGTACATAACAAAACCTTGACACATGACCCTCTTTTAGTACCAACAAAAAAGTGTACAATCAGATAAAAGCAAATACATATTAGACAAAAACAAATGCATACCAATGTGGCCAGCACTTCAGGTCATCTTCAGATGGCTTTAGTATAAGGTCAACAGAAGATTTGCTGTTGTTATCATTTTGATTTAATGGTGAATGTTCCTCATCTAGGGCCCATATCCTGTTTCTTGCAAATCCATGTTGCTCCAATGTTCCAGAATTTCCAAACTACAGTGAGCCTTGTGGTTATCAGAAAAGCCAGAAAGAAGGGAAGGTAGCAAGCTTCCTTATCAATTGACATCTTTTTTGTAACCTCTATAATAAAAATCTTCAGTGCAATGGAGGAGTATGATACCTGTGGAAAGCATATCGGGATTCCACCACGCATCGCCTTTGGTGGCTTGAAGATTGCCTGCACGTCAAGAAACTGCGTGTTGAGACCAGTGAAAGAGCCATGGAAGAGAATACTGAAACTTTCTTCAGTTTCCTAGATGAAAACAGTGAAATCTGTACGGAACTACTGGTTCAGGTTTTTGTGTCTTCAGAGCCTATCTGAACTGTCGTCCTTCCACAAGTGAAGCACAGTTTAATGTTCAGAGTACACACTGCCCAAACAGAATCGATCCAAGAACATCCCGCGAGCGTAAAGTTTGAATTCTACTGCAATCAATTAAACTTACGAAATACCTTTCCCTAGGCTAATCGCAGTAATGTGAATCCGGTTGAAAAGCACTGAAGAACTGAAAAAATGAAATGGAAAAAAACGTCACCTTGCTGCTGGTGAAGAGAAGCTCCTCGCCGCGGTCGTTCCTCCAGGAGTGGACCTGGCCGCCGTGCAGGCTCACCTGCAAACACACACCAGGACGAAGAAACAAAGCCATCAGAATGGCACCAAACCAACCAATGATTCAATGCCAAGCCGATCCAAATACGTTCCCCAAAACTCGCATTTCCAAAACCTGAAAAGAAGCACGGCACACAAGGCAAAAATGCTCACCCGCGCGTAGGCACCCCGCGGCGAGCGGAGCACGACCTGGTCGACGCCATTCCAGTCCCTGACCACCTCCAGCTCCGTCCTCGGATCCGTCAGGTTGGTGTAGTGCCCCATGCTCATCAACAGCCAGCCCGCGCGCGCGTGAAAAGAGAGTAGAGGAGAAGGAGACGCCGCCCGCACACGCCCGCACGCACGAACGCGTAGGAGATTTTATACAAGCCGCCGCGATGGCGAGGCGCGGGAAGCAGTGGGCGGCGTCGCCATTGGGACGGTTGGGGATGCCACGACGTTACACTGCGCGTCTGAACTTTCCTTGTGAGCGAAAAAAAGCACCGCGCGCGCGCGGCCTGAAACCCGTGAGCCACCGGCCACCACAGCGCAGCGGCGGCAGCCAAAGCTTCTGCTGCCTCTTCCTCCTCTCCTTTTTCCCTCAACCAACCAAACCACCGGCTCGCTCGCTCGCTCGCAGATCGATCAGAGAAGCAGCAGCAGCAGCAAACTCACAAGGCACGCCACGGCAAACAACAAACTGATCGACGCGCGCGCGCGGCAACGGGAAATGGAAATGCACGTGGTGGTCAGAAGCGCAGCGCAACCACCACCTCGTCACGTTGCGTTGCCATGGAAAGAGCGAAGCGACGCGAGGAGGAGCACGGAGGAAGGCAAGGCAGGGCAGAGTGGGTGAAGCTCTAGGGCGCGAGGAAGCCGAGGATCCAAGGCGAGAGGAGAGGCTGATACTGGAATTGGGATCATATGCCACCGGCAGCCCGGAACCCGGTAAAACCCAGAGCCGGCCATGGACACGTGCAGTCGCCGCTTTTTCGTTGAAAAAAAATTAAACAAATTGTGGCCTGTGGGGGTTTGAGCACTTTGTTGCCTTTGCAGGCATAGAAAAGTCTCAGGAAAGAAACTAAGAAAGGAAAAAGTTTTCCGTGACCACGCATTGCTGAGTAGGAGGAGAAAGAATTTTGAAAGAAAAACGAGGAGGAGAATTAACAGATTGTTTTGGCCTTTGCCTCGTGGATAACAATCGGATAAACTCTGCAGCTCTCTCGTTTCCTGCCTTGAGAGTCTGAGTAATGTAATGCCTGCGTTTTTAGCCGGTTCTTTTTGCTGCCTCGCTTTGTCGGTTCACAGATTCTCGCGGAGGAGGAGCCCACGCTACAACGGTCAAGTTTTCTCCTCCAAGTTTCTCAAAGGCTTTTTTGGCGTTCCTTACGCCTTCCGCTTCGCCATCTCTCTTTCTTTACTCCTTTATTATAATCTTTATTCTCTTCTTTAAAGCAGAACGGCACATTAGTAGTAGCTACTACTAATCAACAAGCCTTGTTCTAAACATGGCGTCTGTTCAAACAGCGAAGTAATGTGTGCTTTTGTTTTCGGAGACGACAAATTTCCAGAAACAAACGATTCTTATGCGTGACATGATAAATAACTTTGTTTGCATGCACACATAGGCAGATGTGCTTTGTTCACAAACAGTGCAGCGAAAGGAACTCTTGCGTTGCTTCAGAACCTGGAACTTTGTCCATGGTCGCCAAATGTACGCTTGCCCTGCTCTCTGAAACCTGCTTAGAACAGGGACCTCTACTTACATCAACCCAGTGATTTAACATTATTTTACTTAAAAGAATTCAATGATTAGCACAAAAATGGTGATCCAAAAACTGTTTAGCGAATCTTTCGGAAAGGGAGAACTGCAGCGAGTGTAATCCACAAGTCAGAAGCTTGGAGATTTGCCCCTGCACAGGTCGTCTTCAGTTGTCGTCTCGTTGAGTCTCCCGCATGTGCAGGGGCGGCAGATCCATGGTGAAATTAACCGCATCCTCCGTGTAAAGCTACAGCTGCTAGCTAAGCACCATGCTAAGTTGAGTTGAAGTGATAGATTTTCTTTCACCCATCGCCGTCAGAGATCAGGAGAGGTCAAGTGCTTAGTACTGCATTCCATTTTTCTTTCTGTATCTTTTCCTTTCATTTCGAGCTAAGTCTTAAGCTGAAAGAGGACCTAATCTCCCACTTAACAGCGAGCAAGTGAAGCACTAGTTAGGCCACTACAGTGTTAACTCTGCATCAGTATATGGACACTACATGTGGTGGCATGTCATGGCGAGAGTGCGCCATTGCTTAATGCTAAATTGCTAATGGGCACATCACAAAAAAGGGAATTGCTTTATCAAACACCCAAGACATGGCACGATTATGCATCAAGATTCAAGAACTTGCGGTTGGTGTGATGTTGAACTTTAGGCAGGATAAATTGAAAGATGATACACGCGTTGTAATGTAGTACAGGTGCTCAAGACAGGACTTTTACCATCCTTGAGTTTTGCTTTGGAAAAAAAAAGTTTGTCAATCTTTTGTGGTTTGTCGTTTGATCCATTGCAAATGGTCAAACGTCAAACTGTCAAAACCGTTGGGTCAGAGTGGTCCTCCACTCCTGTACAAGGACAGAGTCATTAACTAGAGTTGATCAGATCAGAAGTTCAGATCACAGGGTGTACTATAAAAAGTGTATAGACTCACGTGTAGCCTAACCTTTTGGATATAAACTAGGTTGGCTTTTTGGACGGAGGGAGTACTTCTTCAATTTCATATTATTACATAGTTGGAAAAAACCCAAATATCCCTTTAAACTTTTTAAATAAAAGTCTGTTTAGCACCTTAAATTTTGAAACCGGACATTCAACCCCTAAACTTTACAATACCGTTTATATAACCCTCTATAGTAGTTTTGCATAGTGGTTTTTATCTAATTTGTATATAAATTGTATAAGTTTTATGTCACACCCCAAACTAGCCCCGAACGGCGGCCAGAGTAAGGCGATCCAAATTAACCTGTAAACATGTATCAGTCCCAGGAAGAAGTGCTGGTACAACAGGAAGATTGAATATCACAGCGACAGAGGTCTCTTTATTAAGAGTAGAGTTACAATCAAGATTGGAACTGCGGACAGACTCCGAGTTCGCAACTGCATTACAAAAAGGCGGAAGCGGAGACTAGCCCAAAGCCACAAGCATGACTTGGGGAAAGACCGAAACCCTACTACAGCTCGTAGTTTGCTTGTTCCTGAAAGAACTCCTCTTCAACAGGGTCCATCTCTTCGTCTTCGAGAACTAGGGGGTTATTTATATAGAGCAAGGGTGAGTACGGGAGTACTCAGCAAGCCAAGGGAAAATTAAGTGTTTGATGCAAGCTTCAAAGGAGAGCCAGTTATTTTCGCGTTCGATTTTGGTTTAAGACTTTCGGAAACAACTAAGTGAGTGCTTCTCAACGACTCGGACGAGAAAGTGCGTCTCATCCGGTCGGAGTTGTTGGCAACTTTTTTGGTCAAAAGCCGCTAACACTACTGACACCTAAACATCTTGCGGTGTATGGAGTCGCCAACCATCTCAATCTAGCAAAAACTAGACCAAGATGGGTTTTGAAAAATTAGAACGGCTAGCGGAGCCGATCTAGATTGAAACTAGAGATAACTACCCGTCTCGTGGGCAAACGGAAGGTTTACGGGACAAACCTACAAAGGGATATCGCACTCTCGCAGCGACGGCGGACGATTTACAGCGCAAATCAACAAAGATGGACGAACTAAGGCTAAAGCTATGCAAAAAGTAGATGTGTAATAAAGAAAACGCGATTCAATTGAAAATTTGTGTGTAGATTGTTGGTTGTTCAATGGAACCGGCCTTGGCCCTTATAAAGGGGTTGGTCTTGCCTCCTACAAGCCCTCCTCCACGACAATTTCGGGATAGAATCCCAAAAGAACTCGGAACATAGTTTCCTAACTCAACAATCCCAAGACCCGGTGGAAATCGAGTCCAACTCGGACTCTGCCGGTCTGACCGGCCACATGCCGCCGGTTAGACCGGCCCCACTGTCCGGTTAGACCGACCTATACATGGCGGTCTGACCGGCCTCTGCGAAGGAAACCGGCACTTCCCTTAATTTGGCAATTATTTCCTAATTTATCCTTAGGTACCAAATTTGGGTGTAAACACATGCCCCCCTGCCTTTTTGATGAACTTCGTGAATCTAAAAGCATAAGCATGTGATCTTAGGTCGATAATCCAATTACCGGCCATATTATTTCTCAAGCACTTTGCCAAACACTTGGAAAATATTTCTTTAAGTACTTCCCATTAAGCGCTCTCTGAAACCGTTCTCCTTGTAATGTTTCAAGAAAATATGCATTTCCTTGAACGATCCCACATATTCGATAAGGACCTTCCCAACTAGGCGACCACTTACCGAACTCTTTAGATCTAGTACCTAAAGGCAAAATCGTCTTCCAAACCAAGTCTCCTACTTGAAACGATTTCGCTATCACTCTCTTATTATAGGCTTTGGCTACTCTCTTTTTCTCCTTTTCTATCTCACCTAAAGCATATAAACGTTTATCAGTCACATCATCAAGATTATCTCCCATCAATGTCTGATACTCCTCAACCGATAAATCATCTTGTCTGATATATCTAAGAGAGCCAAGATTCACCTCTACCGGTAAAACGGCTTCTTGTCCATAGACCAACTCAAAAGGACTAACCTTGGTAGCACCATGTTTAGATATCCTATGAGCCCATAAAGCTTCTGAGAGTACCTCATGCCATCTTTTCGGATATTCCTCAATCTTTTTCTTAACTAACTTCAATAAAGTCTTATTACTCGACTCGGCTTGACCATTAGCCTGAGCGTAGTAAGGAGAAGAACTCAACAGTTTAATTCCATAAGATTCAACAAAACTTCTTACCTCCTTAGACATAAAAGAAGCTCCCTGATCCGTAGTTAAAGTTTGAGGAATTCCAAATCTATGAACAATATGCTTTAAAATAAAATCCATTACCTCTGTGTGAGTCATATTCTTTAATGGTACGGCTTCGGCCCACTTGGTAAAATAATCCGTTGCAACTAGCACGAACCGATGTCCCTTGGATGACGAAGGATTAATTCGACCTATGAAATCTAAAGCCCAACCTCGGAACGGCCACGGTTTTATGATAGGATTCAACACGGCAGCAGGCGCCAATTGAACATTGCCGAACCGTTGACAAGCCTCACATCCTCTATAGTACTTGAAACAATCATCAATCATCTTCGGCCAATAAAAACCCGCTCTCCTAAGCAACCAATTCATCTTATGGGCCGATTGATGAGTTCCACAAATCTCCTCATGAACTTCTCCCATTGCAACTTTAGATTGATCATTATCCAAGCACTTTAAAAGCACTCCATCTATATTTCGGCGATACAACTCTCCATCCAATAAAATGTACTTAAAAGCTTGCCGTCGAATTTTCCTATCAACCCTAAGGCTGGAATCCTTCAAATAATTTATTAAAGGGATTCTCCAATCTTCCTCTATATCCTGGGCACATATGTCCGAATTTTCAATTAACTCGGCCTTTGAATCTTGAGATGTACCGTGCCCCCCAGTTTCCTGCTGCACGTCAGTCAGACCGGCCGCACCCTACCGGTCAGACTGATCCTGACTTCCGGTCAGACCAGCCACACTGCATCGGTCAGACCGGCCTTAGTCTTCGGTCAGACCGGCCATATCCCGCCGGTCAGACCACCCTTGGTCAGAACTTTTGCCAATTTCGCCCAAACTTTTAAACTCAAGCACCGGCTTTTCTAATATCAAGAATATACCTCTCTTTACATGATAGCCAGATGCTTGCTGAGCCAAATTGTTTGCTCTAGAATTCTCTCCTCTGGCAATATGTCTAATGACAAAATCATCAAAATTGGCAATAATATCCAAACATTGATCAAGATATCTATTTAGTGACCCATCAAAGCATTTATAAACCCCGGTAACTTGTTGCACTATTAATTCCGAATCACCAAATGCTTCTACATGAGTAGCACCTATGGACTCTAATACTTGTAAACCGAATAACAAAGCATCATACTCGGCTTGATTATTTGTACATGGATATTCTAAACGAACCAATGTTTCAAAACAAGAACCATTGGGCGAAAATAAAACTACACCTATCCCTTGCCCTTCTTTGCAAGAAGAACCATCAAAATAAAGTTTCCAAGATGTGAGACTAAGCAAATAGACCTCATTATCATAAGCAACATTTACATGATGATCTACTATAAAATCAACTACGATTTGGCCTTTCATAGACTTCAATGACTCATAAGCCAAATCATACTCAATCAAAGTATACGCCCATTTGCCAATTCTCCCACTTAGAATTGACCTTTGCAACATATGTTTAATAACATCGGTTTGACATGTAACTATGCAAGTACTAGATAACAAATAATGACGCAATTTGGTACAAGCATAATGTAAACATAGACAAAGCTTTTCTATAAACACATACCTCGTTTCGGCATCCAAAAGGCGATGACTCAGATATGTAATAATATACTCCTTGCCATCCTCCTCTTGGGTCAACACGGCACCAATGACGTTGTCTTCGACGGCAATGTAAAGCCGAAATGGAACTCCATCTCTAGGCACTCTTACTACGGGTGGAGAAGATAAATATTCCTTGATACTCTCGAACGCCTCTTGTTGCTTTGCCCCCCAAGTAAAATCGGCTTCTTTCTTCAAGCGAAGAATAGGAACAAAAGCATCGATTTTACCGGCTAGGTTGGATATGAATCTCCTCAAATAATTTACCTTACCTAGAAACTTTTGAACATCCCTCTTACATGCCGGCGCTTGAAATTCTCCAATCTTTTCTATCTTCTTAGGATCAATCTCAACACCTCTCTCATGCACCATGAATCCTAAGAACTTTCCCGCCGACACACCAAAAGCACACTTGAGTGGATTCATCTTCAAACCATACCGGCACATCCTCTCAAAAGCTAACCTCAAATCGGCTAAGTGACCATCCATGCCATCCGATTTGACAACAATATTATCGATATAAATTTCTAAGATAATACCTAGTAAATCATGAAAGATTAAATTCATAGCCCTTTGATATGTTGCACCGGCATTCTTCAAACCAAAAGTCATAACAACCCACTCAAACAAACCAACAAAACCCAGACATCTAAAGGCCGTTTTGTACATGTCCTCTTCGGCCATAAAGATTTGATTGTAGCCGGCATTGCCATCTAAGAAACTAATAACTCTATGTCCCGAGGCATCATTAATTAACATGTCGGCTATAGGCATAGGATATTCATCTTTAGGAGTAGCTTTATTTAAATCTCTAAAGTCAATGCACACTCTAATCTTACCACTCCCCTTCTTCTCAACCGGAACAATGTTGGACACCCACTCCGCATATCTACATGGCCGAATAAACCCCGCCTTTAATAATCGGTCTATCTCTTCCTTGACACGATCATAGATATTGGAATTGGAGCGACGAGGCGGTTGTTTATGTGGCCTAAACCCTGATTTTATAGGAAGCCGATGCTCAACAAGATCACGGCTAAGTCCCGGCATCTCGTGATATTCCCATGCAAAGCAATCAACATACTCTTTAAGTAGCTCGATTACTTTAACCTTATAATCGGCTTTCATATCTTTCTTTATAAAAGTTAGCCTTGGAATAATGCCATTACCTATATCTACTTCTTCCAATGAATCGGTCGATGTAAAGCCTTAACCTAACTTCTCTACTTCATTAAAGTCTTCTATAGTTTCACCAATATCGTTCTTTATAGACCGATATTCTTGTACCCTCTTTTGTAACCACTCCAAATTAGCTTCTTTACTCATAATGCATGGTTACATTATTTAGCCGAGCTATATTAGCCGGCTTTACAGAAATAGGTACAAAGCCATCCTTAGAAACACTAATGAAATCATAGCTAGAAAGATCTAACCCCGATAAACATTGAATGTTCCCATGTTGCCACTCAACCGAAGCATCGGCCATTGCAACCTCGGCCGATGTATCCGCTTGGACAATCTCAACTTCATCACCATCCCATTGAATCAAGCATTGGTGCAAGGTAGAAGGAACACAGCAATTTTGCATGAATCCAACAACGACCCAAAATAACACTATAATTACCTTGCACATCGACAATGAAGAAAGTGGTTGGCAACGTCTTGTTTCCCACGGTAAGCTCCACTGAAAAAATGCCCCTCGCCTCGGTTGGTTCACCATTGAAGCCATTGAGAGTCATATTGGTTTTCTTCAATTCTTCATCTCCATGCCCCAACTTTTTGAACAATGAGTATGGCATCAAATTAACGGCGGCACCTCCATCTACCAACATCCTAGAAATCGGCTTCCCATCAATATGTCCCTTAAGATAAAGAGGTCTCATGTGACGGTGTAACTCATCGGGCTTTTCAAAAACCGCATCTCTAGGTCCCAATGAAAGTTGAGCAATTCCGGCCTCATCAATGGCACGAAATTCCATAGGCAAAGCAAACACCATATTAATGTCCATGTTTTCCCTTGGTGGCAAATCATTGCTCACAATCGGTGATTTATTCATATCATCTTCATCCTCTTCTTGATCAATCACCGGCTCCTCAACTCCTTTTGGTGACTTAGGTCTCCACTCTTTACTTGGTGGTGGTCGCAATCTATTAAATCTTCTCTCTCCACTCTTCGGCTCTCTTCTCTCTTAATTCTTGAGCCCGAAGACGTTGCAACCTCCTCTTTTGTGAAGCCGTTAAATTCTCAGGAATCCACCTTGAATTCGGCTTTGTTCCAGGAGCAATATAATGTCCTTTGTTGATTTTACCCGACGAAGACGAAGCCTCTGAACTCTCGGGACAGAACCGATCAGACCGGCCATGTGCGCCGGTCAGACCGGCCGAGTACCTTCGGACAGACCGGCCGTAAGGCCCGGTCGGACCGCCCCTGTGCGCCGGTCGGACCGCAATCTGACGCCAGTCAGACCGGCCCTGCTGCACGGTCAAACCGGCCTGGTGACAACGGTCAGACAGGCCAGTAACTCCGGTTGAACTTTCTCCTTGCGCCGTCTTGACTCCATCTTCGGCTCCTTTGTCCTTGACCACCTTGGCTTCATCTCCAGTAGGTATTGGCACCTCATGAGATCCCACCTTGATAGTAATGACCTCCGAATCTCTTGTCTCTACCTTGATGCGCTTCTCTTCTCTTTTCTCTTCTCCAAACCGATTTCTTGATTGAAAATGGCTTTTGTTTGAAGACAACCGCTCATGCACTGACTTTCTCGGCTCAACCCACCCTTCATTAAATTGCATTGGCGGCATATTCCCATACATAGATGGTGGTGCCCCCCATGGCATAAAGTATGGAAAAAGATAACCTGGAGGCGGCATTGGACAAGGACCCCATGGCATCACTTGAGGGCTATATGGAAAAGGTGACTCCAAAGATCTTGATGATGGACCAAATCTCTTTCTAAATGGAGATCTTGGTCTTTTCCCTTTGCTAGAATATTGCTCGGCCCTTTTTTCATACTTGTTCAAAAGCATATCAAATGTCACCTTTGGCTTCTTTTGTGTCTTGGAGCTTGAAGCTTTACTCTTGTTCTCCTTCCAAACCCCAACTTCTGAACTCTTTGGCACAATCATCTTAGGCCGAGGCTCTCCAATTACCACCTCCTTCCCTTTTGTTGATTCGGCTTGCTCCGGCCAAATCAAAACCTTCTTGTTCTCAAACTCAATAGTATTTACCGGAAAAGGATCATGATCTAGCTTCATCCTAGAACCTTCAGTAAATTTCAATCGTCATTCCTCTATGGCCGATTGGACTTGTCGTCGAAACACATTACAATCATTAGTATTATGAGAATGCGAATCATGCCACTTACAATATGCACGACGTTTTAACTCCTCTTGAGATGGGATGACATGGCCTTTAGGTAACTTAATTTGTTTTTCTTGCAAGAGATAATCAAAGATTTTGTCACACTTGGCCACATCAAAACTAAACTTAATTTCACTTTGCCGATCTTTGCGAGGAGTCGGCATTAAATTAGAACAAACAAAAGGCTTATTCTTACTAGTCCATGACCATTCGGCTATATAGATATCATGATCATCACCATCATCATCCGAATAATCACTAGGACAATCAACAATACTAACATTAGGCTTTTTGTCATTGGACCTAACAAATCTCTTAACCTCTTTGACCCGGCTTTCCTGAGCCAGAGCCTTTTGCATGAGTTGACTAACATCAAGAAATTGTTGGCCATCTAACTTTTCTTTTAAAGGAGCAAGTAAACCATTATAAGCAAGATCGGCTAAGTCTCTTTCAGTTATATTCAAAGCAAAACATCGGTTTCTTGTATCCCTAAATCTCTTGATGTAATCAGTGACAGATTCATTATACTTTTGCCTAACCGATGTTAAATCAGATAATCTAAGCTCAGTTTCACCAGTGTAAAAATAATCATGAAACTTTTGTTCTAACTGAGCCCAAGTATGAATAGAATTAGCAGGCAATGAAGTAAACCATGTAAAAGCAGTACCGGATAAAGATAATGAAAATAAGCGCAATTTAAAAGCATCCGTGTTACTAGCTTCACCACATTGTGCTAAGAATTGGCCTATGTGTTCCCAAGTGGTTCTACCATCCTCGCCATTGAACTTAGCAAATTCGGGCACTCTAAAATCATGAGGATACGGGATATTATCAAAATAATCAGGATACGGCTTTTGATACACTCTAGCACGATTCCTTGGCTCAATTCCAAATGCTTCCCTAATCATAGTTCTCACACGCTCCTCAATATTCTCAGGCCTTTGTTGTGGTGGCCTAACAACATGTGGTTGTGGGGGTGCAATATGATTATATTGGTCGCGTCGCACATCTTGAGGATAACCTCCATATGCATGGTTAGGAATATTATAGACATTAGGCACGGGCAGAGGTATGTGTGGATTAACATTAGTAACAGGAGGTATTTGATAATGATGCAAAACAGAATTATTAGTGATAGGATCCACTTCTTGCACCGGGACTATGGCGCCGGTCTGACCGGCCAGGGGGCCGGTCTGACCGGTGGTCAAAGGGGCGGTCAGACCGGCCAGAGGGCCGGTCAGACTGGGGTAGGTCTGAGGTGATAGACCAGCCTGAGGGCTGGTCTGACCGATAGAAGACGAGCCGGTCCGACCGGCCGAGGGCACGGTCAGATCGGCCGAAAGGTTAGGGTTTGCCTTACCCCCGTCGTTCTGCGGTATTGCTCCATCGGTCCTAATATAAATCTGATGAACAGAAGTTTGGCTAGTACTAGGAAGAAAATTGGGTGCTAATCGAGCCAAAATCGACATCACATTAGATTCAAGCTTATTGTTAAGCACAGCGGTAACAGTTTGATCTACGCTACTAGCAACAAGCTTTTGAACAGGAAGAGCAATATCGTCGATATTTACCTCATCAAAACTTACCTTGGGTGGAGGACCGGGCTTGCGGGATACTCCTTGGCGAGTTTTGGTGTAGCTCCTCAAAAGCATCTCCTGTTGGAACTCCTTCACCCGTTGTTCCATGTCTTTACGCTCATCTTCATCCAGATCATCCATGGAGAGTGGTAGGATGTTCTCCGGATCAACTTCGTGCTTGGGCATGATGTTGATGTAGTCGTTGCAGTCGTTCCCCAGTGGAGTCGCCAATTCGTGTTGGCGACTTTTTTGGTCAAAAGCCGCTAACACTACTGACACCTAAACGCCTTGCGGTGTATGGAGTCGCCAACCACCTCAATCTAGCAAAAACTAGACCAAGATGGGTTTTGAAGAATTAGAACGGCTAGCGGAGCCGATCTAGATTGAAACTAGAGATAACTACCCGTCTCGTGGGCAAACGGAAGGTTTACGGGACAAACCTACAAAGGGATATCGCACTCTCGTATGCGGGGTACGAATACCGAGACCTGACATGAAGGCGACAAGGGGTGTTAGGTCATTCAATTAATCAAGGAGGTAAAATGCAGCAAGTGGGTAGGGCCTGCCGGTTGTATCACAAACCGCGGCCAAAGTGTCATGTGTACCTACGGAAATGCATAGTTTGCCGAAAGAAAATACTTAATTTCAAATTATGGGTTCAATTGATCAAAGGTGACTTGCCTTGCTCGAGATCTTGAGCTTCCTCTCGAAATCCGCGCACTGAGAGTCTTCTGCTCCGAAGCTACACGCAAAACGAGGCGACTCAACACAATGATCAAAATGAAGCCCTATTAGTGACCACTATTTGTGCCCATAGATAGATCTCGATTTTTGAGGAATTTTGGAAGTTGAACGGAGTCAATCGGATGAACGATTGAGAAGATATGAATTTCCTAAGATTAATTGATTTTTTGTCTAAAGGAAAAAGAAATTATTAAATCCCTTGGAAAGGAAAAGAAGGAGGGACGTGAATTGGACTTTATTTTGGATGGATGGGTACGACCCAATGCCAAATCGGGCGCGTCGGGCAACATGGGCCAGCGCGCGGAGGAAACGGCCCAAGGCCGAACGAAGCGGAGAGAGAGACCGACGGGCCGGCTGACGAGGCGCGGCCCGCGAGCGAACGAGGCTCATGCGGGAGTACTGGGCCGGTCGCGGGACGCGGCCCGGAGAGCTGGCGCGAGCGCGGCCGAGCAAAGCAGGCCTGCGCGCGGAGAGGACGGCCCAAGGCCAAGCGGGAGCGCGCGAGGCGGAGGGGCCGACTGGGCCGGACCGTGGCGCAGCCCACGCGGCGAGACGAATCGGTGGACCGAGGTCCACTGCGCGGGGCGTTAGAGTGGGACCCGCTTGTCGACGACCCGGCTCACGAGGACTAGGCGTACGGAGGGGGTTGATGCTAGGGTTGGTGAGATTGGTTCAGATCCGGCGCGAGTCCGGCGAGAGGGAGGGCACCAGAGCGGAGAGGGGAACGAGAAAAGACGAGCCAACGGCTCGAATTTGCTGGAGAGGGATCGGTGGCGGCGGATTTCGGCGGTGCTCGTCGCCGGCGGCGGAAGAGGGGAATTGCGCCGGAGCGGTTAGGGGCCGATTCGTCCCGAGTGACGGAAGAGGCGGTATGGCACCGGAGAACGCGGGCGATGGCGCGGGGAGCTCGGCACCGAGCGGCGGCGAAGCGACGAGCGAGGACGGCCGCGACGGCGCTAATCGGTGATTCTACTGCGTCTACGTGCACGGGAGGACGGCGGCGAGCTAGCTAGCACCTAGGGACGAGAGGAAACGAAGAGAAAAAGGGGAGGATTACCGCGGGGAGGAGTTAGCCGGAGAAGAGGGGCCGACGGCGCGGGGCGGGAACGTCTCGGCTTCGGGCCGAGGGAGAGAGGAGAAGAGTGGCGCCCGGAGTTCTCTTCACGCGTCCTCGAACGGCGGACGACGGCAACGGTACGATGGCGGAGGAAAACGGCGGACGGCGGTTTTTGAGGGAGGTGCTCGACGGCGAAACAAATGGCGGCCGAGAGAGGGAAGGGGCGCGGGATTAAAAGGGGCGGCAAGGCGATGGAGCGCAAAGGCGGTTCGGGTAGGCGGTGGAGGCGCGTGGAGAGAGCTGGCACTCTCCGGCGCTAGCGGCCAAAGCGGCGGCAGCGGTGACGTCGGCGTCGATCGGGAGAAAAAGAAAAAGAGGAAGAGAGAAAGGCGGCTGGTCTCCTTGCCGAAACGGGAAAGAAAACGCGGAGAGAGGGCGAGAGAGGGAGCCACGGCTCTCTTCCTTGGCGGCACGCGCGCAGAGCGGCGTGGCCGAGGGGCGATGGCGTCGGCGATGACGGCGGGGCGGTTTGGCGCAGCGCGGAGATAGGGCGGGCGCCGGGGCAGGCGGCGGCCAGAGGAGATGGCGTCGGCGTCCTCCCGGTCGGCCACAACGCGCGGGAGCGCGGGAACCAACGGGAAGAGGCGAAAATCGGAGGGCGCCGGCGGGAGTCAACGAGAGAGAGAGAAGAGCGAGCGGGAGAAAGCGAGAAAGAGAGAGCGAGCGAGGGGAAAAGCGAGAGAGAGAGAGAGAAGAGCGAGCGGGAGAAAGCGAGAAAGAGAGAGCGAGCGAGGGAAAAAACGAGAGAGAGAGAGAGACGACACACTCTCTCTCGCGCGGGCGCGTGCGCTGCGCACGGGCCGCGTGGACTGGGCCAGGCAGCGCGGCCCAGCAGGGAGGGAAGGAGGCCAAGGGAGAGAGGGCAAACGAATGCGCCGAACGGGAAACGGCCCGAAAAGAAGAGGGAGGTGAAATGGACTTTGGTAGTGATTTGAATTGGAAGGATTAGGGTTTGGATTCAATTTCCGATTTCACGATTTCTCCGGGACTGAGCAGAGAGGGAAACACGAGATCCGGGGCACACAACAAGACGCAACCGAAGAGCAAAATTTGGCAAATAGAGTTTTTAGGAATTAGGTTTTTCCGTTAACACCACGACGGAACGGGCTTTACATTTTATCACGTGACATAGACATTGGACATATATATTAAAATCTCCACTTAAAGTTAAAACGTCTAAAAGCTCACAAAACCGTACGGCAGTAACCTTTATAGTTTTTGAAACTGTCAGGGTTACGAATAAGGCATATCTCCTATTCTTGAGGTTATGAAGTATACAGATACGACATACCCTTTGTATATGGGAAGGTTACCTTAATATTATGGAATTCGGCTAATAGGGTAATTGTATCTCGAATAGAAGGTGTTAGAGTCCTATTCGAGGAAGATACAATCTTTGTGATCTCGTATGCCAAAAATATTCTCCGAGTTCTACTTAGAGGCCAAGGCAGTCTGTGGTATAAATACAAGGCCCCCAAGAGGTACAGGATCATCAAAATATAGCTCAAGCCACCGCCACAGCAGAAACAATCGGGAGGACTTTGAAGACAACTCGCCGATTGGATCTCGTCGAGTCGTTCTCGATAGGGATCTCGTCGGTATTCGATACTTTCTGTTGTTCTCTATTGTAACTTCTGTGGTTCTCGTCGTAATTCCATATAAACTGGAGTAAGACTATTACCTCACGAGAGGCTTGAATCAGTATAATCCTTGTTTTTTGTGTGCTTGATGTCGTTTCATATAGATCCTTACTTCAACGTACCTCAATACCCTTAGAATACGGTCTACGGATATAACCTGTCAACAGTGGCATGCCAGGTAGGGGGACTTGGTGTTCAAGGTTTCGCCAAGATGGCTTCAAGCTCAAGGCCTTCCGACAACAATGTATGTATTCGTCCTGGCCTGGGAGATACTACCTAGCCGGCATTTGTCTGGACTCTAGTCGGATCCATCGTCTTTCTCATCTTCGCCACGACTCCAATCTTGCCATCCCCAATACAAGTCGAGATCAAGAACGGAACCGCGAGGACGACCGAAAACAATCCTTCGTCAGCTATTTCGCCTGTCCAGTCAGAAAAAGAGGAAGTCGACGACTTCAGCTCCCCGAAGAATTCCTAAAGCGGCTAAGCCCCAGACACCTGTTGGGGGCCAGGTGCCGACAAGGAAGTCCTCTCCAAACCACGACACCTAGTGTTCGATCACAAGACATCTCAGCACTCCCTGGTCGAATGTCGGGTAATACTTCAAGTGAAGGTTGAACTCAATGCTTGCAGAGATCGAGATATCCAACACACATCTCCGTACAACGCGTGGTGTCCGATCCATAAATTGAAAAGTCACCCCTTACCAACCGCAAGATCTTCTTGAAGATCACTGGATCTATGGTCTGTGTTCCCTGTTGTCTGATCCACCAACACCGAGATCAACCTAGAGATGCATCGGTGGACAATAGCGAGATGGAAACCCCAGATCATCTGGTCGGATTCATTGACATCAATCCTTGTGAACCCTCCGTTCTTCACAGTTTGGAATCTTCAAGCGCTTCTGCCAGTCGAGCTTCTAGCTTGGCGACTCGATCGTCCGAGGTCGAGGCTGCTTTCCTAAGCTGCTCAACCTCAACAAGGATGTCGCGTGTGTCGGATTGCAGCAGGTGGCTAGCCTCCACCAGCCTGTCGATCGCCAAAAGCGATACGACAGCGGGTGAGGCACTTGGTGGACGGAGAGGTGGGGCTGGCGTCGCAACGACGATGGCGAGAGGTGTAGAGCTCGTGTCCTCGTGACCAGTGCTTTGAGCCGAGGTCACGGGAGAAGGGCTACATCAAAAGGAAGCATGCGTTATAGAAGATACTACGAGAACAATGAATACAAAATCAAAGAAGGTGGTCACTTACTTGGGCTTAAACCGCTTCAGGAGCGCCCTCTTCCCCTGAGAAGAGGAATTCGCGCCAGAAGTGGGTTGCAAGACATGTAAGTTAGGGCCAAGAAAGCTCCTCAGGTTGGTTTATGGACCACAGGGAGTGTAACTAACCTCAGAACCGCTTGTCTGCACAAGCGTTCCTGCTCCGGACGACTTCATTAAAGCTGTCCACCTCCTTTGAACGTCTTGTTCCGCTGCCGCTTGAGGCGTTCTCGGTGGTAGCTTGCTTCGAGGTCGCTTTCTCCTTCAGAGAAGTCACGACCTGGTGGTCGACAAGTGGGCCGATGACGTCCGTCAAAGGCAGGACCTACAAGATTTAGATTACTACTCTTTCGGATAACAATAGCCAGAGGAAGGATAGTAGCCGAGATCACTTACATTGATGGTGGCTTCCTTGTCCGAGGACGGGAGGTCGCACAGCGGGGTGAGGAGGTTGTCCGGATCCGGTGGAGCGTCGATCACCAGATGACCTACTCGAGTGGTCACAGCTCCATCATCGAGCTCTGCAAGCAAGATATCAATATTAATATTCGCGAGTTGGCCATGATCGGGTTAAGGTCGGGAGGGTTACGAGATCGTATACCCCGAACTGAGATCCGTGTTTCATCTTGTACCCCTGTGTACTCGTACGCGGAATGAGCACGAGTTTGAAAGGGCTGAATTCGACAACGTATGAAGTCTTCAGCGACTTCATACCCCGACGACCTTTGTTCTCGGAGTTCGCGGATCTTATCTACGAAGCTCTTGAGAGAAGGGGTTAAGGAGGGTTTGGATGTCCACCAAGGGGAGCGCTTAGGCTTCTCGTTTGAGACAGCAAGGCTAGCGGGGCGGTTCTCGACGTGTAGGTAAAACCACTTTGATCTCCACGATCCTTGTGAGGAAGGGCGGTTGAAGGGGATATATTCCGCCTTCATCCCATCCCGGAGGTGGAAGCCACAACAACCAAAGATTCTACGGGATTCCATCCACCTAAGTTCATAAAAGTATCTAAATAGATCTAAGAAAAACGGTACCCCAAGGTACGCCTCGCAAAGGTGTGTAAAGATATTGAGAGATGCAATAAAGTTTGGGTTCATGTGGAGAAGTTGGATGCTGTAGAAATTCAAAAGGAGAAGAAGAAATTCGGAAGGAGGAGGCAAGAACTCACACTGTGCGAAATCTTCAAGATAAACAATCTGGCCTAGTGCGGGGTTAGGGGTTATACCTCCTTTCGATCGTTCCAGGGTTTTCTTCCTCACGAGGGATCCTTCGATTTGCAGCACCTTCAGATCGTCCACGCCAATGCTGAATTTTCTCAAATCCATTGGATTGGTTAACGATGAAGGTGAAGAGCGGAGATGGGGTTTTCAACCGGTGGAAATTGCAAAAGTTGGAGAGCGCAAAGGAGTGAGGGGTCACTTGTGGGAAGGAGCCGAAATGAATCTCATAATTGAAATTTGTAGGTCATGTTCGGCGGTTCGTATTTCAAGGAAGAAAGAGAAATTATCGTCGTGATTTTCTTGGTTTGTTTATGGTAGTTTTTTAGACTTCAATTCAAATTCATGGTGGACCGTTGCTTTTTGATGGTGTTGTCGAATGCTTTATACCTTCTCCATAACTCGAAAACGGTTAGGTGGGCACGACATCATTTATTCAAGGACTTCAGCTCGAGAACACTATGAGCTCATTTGATTTGAAGTCGGGAGCTATTATCAAGGTTACGGATAAAGCATACCTCCTATCCTTGGGGTTATGAAGTATACAGATACGACATATCCTTAGTATATGGGAAGGTTACCTTAATATTATGAAATTCGGCTAATATTCAGGGTAAATGTATCTCGAATAGAATGTGTTAGAGTCCTATTCGGAGAAGATACCATCTCTGTGATCTCGTATGCCAAAAATATTCTCCAAGTTCTACTTAGAGGCCAAGGCAGTCTGCGGTATAAATACAAGGCCCCCAAGGGGTATGGGATCATCAAAATATAGCTCAAGCCACCGCCATAGCAAAAACAATCGGGAGGACTTTGAAGACAACTCGCCGGTTGGATCTCGTTGAGTCGTTCTCGATAGAGATCTCGTCGGTATTCGATACTTTCTGTTGTTCATTATTGTAACTTCTGTGGTTCTCGTCGTAATTTCATATAAACTAAAGTAGGGCTATTACCTCACAAGGGAACTGAACCAGTATAATCCTTGTCTTTTGTGTGCTTGAGTATAATCCTTGTCTTTTGTGTGCTTGATGTCGTTTCGTGTAGATCCTTACTTCAACGTACCCCAATACCGTCAGAATACGATCTACGGATACAAACCCGTCGACAGAAACCATGGTATACCTCGCGATAATAACAGTTAATGCGATAACCGCCAAACTGTGAAGTGACAATAACCCCATCCAAAACGATTTGGAAAACCCTAGGCATGAGCAATCAGATATTTCAGCTTCAGAAACTGAATGGGAAAATCCGGTTTCCAAGCCAAGTAAAGAATATGGGCCCATATGTATCCCCAAGTAAAAATGGTAGGTTACATTTCATTTAGTCTGGTCTCTCCACAAATTTCAATTCTAAAAAGTGTTTAGCGATCTCACTAGGTTTTGAGGTTGGCATGCAGCACAACACCCCTATGTTACAACACTGCTAAAAACTGGTACATTGGTCTCAGCTAGCAAGCTTCCATGCCTGAGCAGGGAGCAGCAATTGCAAACGGTATCTTGAGTAGTAGATGGTCACCTGAATATACTGACCGAATTGACACCTAACACTGTACTGCCGATGTTATGTGAGTAGTAGCGTGAGCTTGCAAAATCCCCAGCCCGCATGCGTGTATTAGTCTCCTCTGTGGTAGGGAAAATGGCAGATTAGCTTGCAGCGACAACATCAGTGGCCGGGCTGGAGCCGAGGAGTTGTCGAAGCTTGGGTTCAGCATGCTCCGTGTGCCTGACACTCGTCTTGTTCGTGCTGTCGATCATCGACAAAAAGTTCTCCACGACGCGAGGAGAGGAGGCCGTGGTTGTTTTCTGCAGAGATGTTTCTGCCTGGGTCGATGCTGCAGGATCCTCAAGCTTCCCCTGAGGAATAATAAGGCATATTTCTATCAGAGAAATGTATATAATACATGTTTTTTAACGAAATATACAATACATGTTAAGTTAAGGGTTATGTATGAGTATGGAAGCATAAAAAAAGGTTCAGTACCATTAGAGCCGAATTCTCCAGTCTGAGCTTCTCGGAGCTTTCTGATAGCCTACTGATTTCAGATCTAAGTGATGTGTTCTCTGCCGTAAGTGATTCTACTCGTGTAGCCAGATCCTCTGTCTCAGCCTAAATGAAAACACTGACATCATAAGTGAAAGCATTATGGAAATATGTTCTGTACTAACTTGAAATTTTGTATGTGGCATGACAGGTATGTGATATTCCAAGTTAAATTATCCTGTGACTTCACTGGGATTTGCAGTAAAATCCCTTTCCCCAAAACAGAATGTCCAAATTGGGTTTCAGTTTCAGTCCATATTTCCAGGATGATGCCTCTTTTTGTTCTTCAGAAAACTGGGTATTGCTCATATTGATCACAGGGTAATTGCTACTATAATATACCTGCTTTCTCAGCCTTGATCGTCTGGCAGATTCCCTATTTGATTGTTTCCTCTTTTCACGCTTTAATTCCCTTTCATCCTGGCATGTAAGAATTCCACAAAGTTAATCTCTGACAACTGAATATAATACTATTGCAAACTTTTCAAGGATTAACAATGACATGAAAGTTAACTTATTCACATAAAATTATTGTTTTTCATACTTTCTGATTTCAGTCTTCTAAATGATGTAAGATTGAAGATACCTTGATGAGTAGTTCCGATGATACTCCTGTATGACTTGGAACAATCACACCAGGCGGTGGAGACATTGGTGTGCCCAATGCCCTCGAATTAGTAGCACTGGGCCTAATTACTTGAGCTGGAAAGGAGTGATTTGGCAAAACCGCAGTACTGCCCAATATCTGGCTGGGAGCTAAAGCATTTTCCATCTTCGCAGCTGCTGATGTTTCAGCACCTGGCAGAGATTTAAGTGGTTAGCCACTATTTTTTTACAAAGTCAAATTTGAGATAGGATTTGATTAGTCACCATCCCATTAACAAACTGAAAGATATAGATGTGTCTTATGTGTCGTCTGATAAATATATATTTTCCCCTTTTCTCAGGAAGGTGCAGAAGCTTTGCACTATTTAATACAAAGAAAGGGATAATGTTGAGAATAAAAAAAATGTTGCAAGTTATACCAAACAAGGCATGATAGAGGACAAGATAGCCGCTGAAGCAAATGACTAATCAAGTTAGGTACTGCATACATCTATAAAAAGTCTTACAAAGATGAGGGAAAATGAAATTAGCATTACGCCTATGATATTAAAAAAGTTGTTACAAAGTGAAATACCAGCTCCATCATCCAATCTCCGTTTCCTGCCAGTCTTGCCCACCTAAAGAATGTACAATTTTAGTGTATTTAAGCATATTCACACATGTTCAATAGAAAACAACATAGATAACACAATGTATGTGCATGCATAGAAACTAACTGGTACCTTCAGATCATTTACATCACTAGAGCCTTCTGCACTGTAATCCCCACTAGACGTCATTGTTTTTTTACTGTCACCACTCCCAGTGGATACTGCAGCCCCATCAACTTCCTTAAGTTTCTTGTTGGAGCCTTTCTCCTTACTGCTTGCAGACTTGGCTGGTTCCATGCTCAATGGATTTGCCATCTTGAAAGAATTGACATAAAACAAATTAATAGGAGTTAGCAGAATAAATATATTGAATCACAAGTCAACATCGGAGTAAGGCTAAAATTTTTGAATAAGAATCAATATGAGAGGTTCTGATGTTGTAACTGAAATAATGAAAACAATCGGACTGTATGGTCCAAGGGGAACAAGCGCGATGGATCATTAGGAATGCGATTCTGTTACTGTGCCTACACGTATGTTCTTCCTGTAAGCTAGTATTCGGCACATCATTTAAAAGTTTGATATGCTTGGTATGCAATCAGTGCTGAATTATGGTGCACCGTAAACAACGTTACAGAAGTCAGATTAGCATACATTTTTTCCCTTTTCTATACTGTGATACCTGGTCAACCATGATAGACTTTTCTGAAATATCCGCCATGCTGGAAGTTAATTTGATACTGTATATGGGACTTGGTTGTCTGATTTTCCACAAAACTACAATATCTTGTGCAAGTCCATTATTGATAACAAACATCTATCTCTCTCTTTTGTGAAAAATGGTTAGGCAGAAATCTTATATTTAATGCTTCAACTAACAAGTTTAATTGGACAAAAAAGTGCATGGAAGCACATGAAGATTAATGTTTACCATGGGCATAAGGGGGTGTGGATAAGCTCCACCATGTGGGTACATCGCAGCATACGGGGTCCCAAAAGGGGGTGGCATTATAGGCTGCAGATATGCAGAGAGAAATTCAGATTTCATGCAACGCCTGGAACTTCATTGCATAGATAGATCGAAAATAAAATACCTGAGGACCCCACATATATGGTGGAGGAGCATGGCCTGGAGCTATTGCCGGAGCAAAATATGTCGGTGGTAAGACACCGGAGCCATAATATGCCTGAAAAATTTTGTATTGATGCTTAAATTATACATTCTATCTTTTGGAAGTGGGGATTATAGGATAATTTACTAGCAAAACACTTAACCTGAACAGCAGACCAATCAGGAAATGGACATGGAGTTGGTTGATCCTGCAAATGAAGGTAATTGATAAGATGTTTATGGATGTAGCTCTACATCCTACCCTTGAAATTGATGAGTTAGGTGAGAAAATACAATATGTTGTCATTCCACATAAGACCTCAAAGTAAGCCATGTAGTGGAAATAAGACCTCAAAGTGCTGATATCATGTTAACAGACTGCGAATACTGGGTGTAATCCAAAGGGTGCTAATTCATTTACGTACTCTGTTCCCTTATTTTGGGGAAAGAAGAACTCTCCTTTTTAGACAAGAGGTGGTACGAGACTAGTTATATACATTGATACCTGTCTGGGGCTTTTGGTCATGCCACTGTTTTCGACAACAGTACAACTAATTTCAATTCACAGCAAACAAGATATAACATAACAGATCACAAGGAATATCTCAGTAGTCAGTACAGCTACAACTAAAACAGGTATTCTTACCTTAGGAGGGGAGGCTGTTTTCCCCGTCTTCTGGGTAGCAACAGCTTCATCATAAGCCATGCCTTTTATGAAAGCCTGCTGTCTGCTAGTATATCAAGTAGAAGTTCAGGTTATAATGGTGTGCGGTTAAGCAACTCAAAAGAAAAAAAAATTGCGTGAGCCTGAAATGTGAGAAATGTTTGATTTCACCAAAAGTACGTTTTGGCACACTGCCCAACAGTATCGATATAAAGCTGTCAACTTGTCTAAAAACAATTCTCAATCTTTTCATATGATGCAAATTCCTATCATACAAGTCGAATTATGATTTTAAGAACTAAAAGCAACTATTAAAAACAACAGTTTCCTCGTTTTCCTACATTGGGGAGGACAGTTTTTCTTCGAGGTCAAATAACTTTTCATATGTTTATTATTCATCCTGGTTCCTGGAACAGGACAGGGCAAACGCATACATCAACATGAGACTGCTTCGGTAACTAGATATTCAGTCACACACCCAATCGATACAAACTGCAATTAGAACTCCACCACGCATCATCGAAATCCGGAACAAAGTGGAGGACGGACTAATAATTTGGGGGGAGTGAACAAACCAATCCAACTTGCTAGCATGGATCTCCTATCTAAGGAGGCTCATGGAAGTAGCGGTGAGGAAGAGAATGAATACCTTCAATCAGAGAGATTTAGGGAAGAAGGCCACTTAGAAGAACATGCTCGCTCGTCTGCTCCGCACAGGGGAGGGAGGAGGAGGAGGTCACGATGTGCTCGCGAAGGAGAGGGAGCTCGCCGTCGCCCGCCGCGCGTGCCGGTAAGCGAGACGGCGGTGGAGGAGACCTTCGGAGAAGCACGCGGAGAGAGAGAGAAAAAGAGAGAGAGAGAGAGAGGAGACGTGAAAGCAGATTGATCTCCAATGAGCAGCAGCGAGAGGGGGGAGAGAGAAGGGCGCGGAAGAGGAGGGAGGCGAGAGAAAGGGGAGGCGCCAAAGGCTGGAGCCACGTCACGAGACACGTGTCTATGATAAGGACTAGGCCACCGGCTAATCGCTACGCGTACCTTTTATTGCACCCCAGCTTGAGCTTGATTGGCATATAGTAGTAAGAGCAATAATGGTTGGTTAATAAAAAAGGCACAATGATGTTGTGATTAATTGGACGACTAAGCGGGTGTTTAGATCCAGGGATGTAAAATTTTGGCGGGTCACATCGGATATACGGACACATATTTAAAGTATTAAACATAGACTAATAACAAAACAAATTACAGAATCCGTTTGTAAATCGCGAGACGAATTTATTAAGCCTAATTAATTCATTATTAGCAAATGTTTACTATAGCATCACATTGTCAGATCATTGCGAAACTAGACTCAAAAGATTCGTCTCACAAATTAGTCGTAAACTGTGTAATTAGTTATTTTTTTCACCCACATTTAATACTTCATGCAGACGTTCAAATGTTCGATGTGACGGGGTGTAAAAATTTGACGTGAAATTTAAACAGGGCCTAAGATTACACGCACCAAGCAAATAATTGAGTTGCCAACAGGCTTCTGTACCCAGATAGAATCTCCAGGGCAGCAACTAATTTCGTGATAAACGTGCGTTCTCGACTCGACTGCTCGTTAGGTAAGCAAAGTGGTTGTGTACTTGTGTGTGCCATGGACCTCATCATGGCGGTGTGTGTGTGTACATTTTTTGGGTGCGGTTTGGAATTTGGGTGGGGTGATGGGCGAGGCGGCAAGTGGAGGGTGCATTGGTCCACGGCTGAGTGGTGTGGGGGCCATTTGTTTATTCCTCGTCACCCCACCCCCACATCCCTCGTCCGCTCACGTGTCGACCATCTCGCCTGTCTACGCGTCGCCCCCTCCAGGTCCAGCTTTGCATCCGAGTCATGTGGGTGACGTGGTGGCCGCATCCCCAGGTTGGCCCCAGACCCCAAAGAATAAAATAAGCTTTTCCGTAGAGAGGAAAAGCGGAACCTTCTCCCACCGCCGTTGGCGTGCCGTGGGCTTTGTGGGCCCGACGGGTGGGACCACCGCTTGGCGATAGCCGATATGAGTAAATGCGAGAGGAGAGAGAAAAAAAAAAGGTGCGCCAATCTTGCCACGTCGTTGCCCATGTGCGCCTACGCAGCAGTCAGGAGGCGATTGAGCCACGTCGCCGGGAACAGTGTGGGGTGGGCCCACGCGAGCGTGGGAGGCGGTCAGTGACTAGGTGCCAGCTCAGGGGGCCTAGCTAGCTTGATCTTTCGATCCTGACCTGACCTGGCTTGGATTGGATTGGACTGGGGCGCGAGGTGATTGGGCTGGACCAGACCTATCCAATTGCCTCGTTGCAAGCATACGTGTTGGAATAGAATAGAACATCGGTTGAGTAACCTCGTCCGTGTTTCGGTTTGCCGAACGCTTTTCCTTGTTTCCTTGCAGATCCGGGGGCTCCTTGGTCTGGTGGGTTGGTTGCGCCGCAACCTGATCAATTGATCATGTACTCCCTTTTTCTCTCCCGTTGTTAATGGTAGATTTTGTCTATAATGATCATTGATCAGTCCTGGTTTGCCCCAGCAGATACACAAAGATGCAAATCCTCGATACGTTTTCTTTTGAAAGTAATAGGAGAAACATAATATCCATTATTGATATTAATTGAGAAGAAAATGGTAAGAAAACCTGCGCCCAAAAGGATTTGAATTCAGGTCAACGCATTACTGCTAGCAGGAGCTTTCTAGTTAAGCTAGCCATCTTTCTCTGGAATGTGTTGGAGTACTGATGAGAAACTTTAACATCTACTAGTATAATTGATAGAGAAAAAATGATAAGAAAACCTGCGCTTGAGAAGATTTGAGCTCAGGCTATTGCGCTACTCCTGGCAACTGCATGTCCGCTGAGCTAGGCACCATTTCTCACGGTGTCGATAATGTGTGATCTGGAAAATGAAACACAGGACATTAGCAAGTAGCAAACGTTGTCTTGTACATCCTTCGTCATAAAATATAAAAGATTTGAATGTATGAGACATATCATAAAACTATGAACGTTGTCCCAGAATAAAAAGAATGATGAATCTAGACATGTCTCATTCTTTCAAAAAAATTTTATATTTTGAGACGAAGAGACCATTACATTCGGGGACACCAACTATGCAATTACAGGCAGGGCGAGTCATGATTCCATTTTATGTAGAGTCGCTATTCGGCATTCAGATAAGTAACAAACCTGAATGCCTGATGGGTGATGCCATGTTGCCATCACTATCTTGTGCCTTGTAGGCTACTGCTTGCTACCGAAGCTGGATGCAGTTCCCCTGCTCGTTAGGTGCAACGAGGCAGAGAGAACGCAACAGTTCTAATAAATGTTCCTTACAAACCCAAAATAAAACTAGTACCACCAATTTAAAGCCTCTGAGATAGAGCATCCCACTACCTTCGGCTGTTTCAGAAAAGAACCCAAAGCACAGAGGTCAAGAGGCTAAAACTGCTAATACTCGACAGTAGTTGCAGCTTAAATAAATTGACAAATTATCAGCTGGACGTTTCATCCTTAAGCACATTGAATTATTACAGATGAAATGGCGATACATGATCCATTTGCTCTTGTACAAATGATTGAAGAGAACTTAAGCAAATCTCCTTCCTGATGGACGTCGAACGACCAATCAGCAGCAGTGCAGAGCTTTTCTTTTAGTCACTGATGAAAGCATGCACCTACTGCGCTGCCGATGGAACTCCTAATCTTGAGCCTTGATGGCCTGATGAGATTAAGGTCCTCCAAGTATTGCGTTCTCGATGTCTTCTCTGCTCAGGGCATAGCTAAATCTTCTATCCACGTCCTTCTCAAGATTACCAGGGCCGCTCTTCAAGTACCTGATTCGCAACATGACACGGGGTTAGTAACTGAATCTTGGTTAAGTCAGTGAGGAATAGAATCATCATTAGTATACTGAAACATTAATGTTATTCGAGGGTTCGGTCGGGGAAGTCAGGGTACTGAATAAAGTTAGCATATATGCTGAACTGACAACATGTTGATTGCTATGAAGAGATTGCAGCATTAGCTGAACAATATGCTGATTGCTACAAAGGGCAGCCATGAGACATCCACAGTGAATATTCAGTAGACATATCCATCCATTTAATGCACCCACCACCACATAATTTAGAGATTCAATTTGGCAAACCACGGTTCAGGAGCAATTTGACGACAAAATCGAAATTTCCGAGCAAGAAATAAAGCCCAAACGAGCACGCATTGTACAATACATCACCAAGTTTCACAGACTACTACAGCCTACGACGGGTGGGCAGCAAAATCTACGGACAAGTTACTGCGAGTCTCTGCAATAGGCTACCTGATGTGGAGATCAGTGACATCGAGGCTGAGGCGGGCGTGCCAGAGCGGCATCTCGGCGACCCAGACGGCGCGGTCCTCGCGGGTCTGGGTGAACCCGATGCTGCGCAGCCACGCCTCGATGCACGGCAGGCTGTGCGTGTACAGCGGCTTCTTCTTCTCCGGCAGCCGCTCCAGCCACTCGGCGTCCGACGGCAGCGCCGCCGCCCGCGCCACGACCGCCGCCCCCCTCCGCCGCGGCGCCCGCGCGTGTTCTACCGGTGCCGCCACTCCGCGGAGCCCGGGGCGAGCAGAGGGCGAGGAGGAGACGGAGGGGAGGATAGGGGCGACCAGGGCACGGAGCGAGCTCGACGGAGAAATCGACATGGTCGCTACGGGCTACGGCCTCCCTGATCGCTGGTTTCCTTACCCTTTTCCCCTTCGCCTCGTTTCTTCTCTTCTCCCATTTTCCCAGTATATTATTGGGTCGTAATTCTACTTGGGCTGTGCCAGTTACATTTGGGTTGGGCCTATGGGAGAGAAAGCTTGTCAAAGAATTTGTAGTATTTCATTTTTTTCGTTACAGAGAAGACAAGGTCCGCGTGCGTACGCAACTACGTACACCGCACTCACGAACTCGACCGCCGGACTGCGTCTGTGCAGGTTGAACTTATACAAAAGGGAAAACGCACGGTTGCAATGCAAAACGATTGGGGATTTAACGTTAGAATCTGCATTGATTTCTGGAACAAATTCTCTTGGCATTGGTGCAACCGGCTGACGTCGGAGACGGGCGGCACTTAAGTGATTTTTGGGATCGTAGTGCACGTAGTAAGCTGCGGATGAACAAATCAGACTTATTATCATCTTCCTCATGTTGCCCGGATGCAAAAGTGAGAGGCGAGAGCAGGCTCGGACGGTAACCCGCGTAGATGTCCCACTGGCACGCCGGCAACGACGATGGAGACGTCGGGAGGCAGATTTTGCAGTCCCACGACATAACCACCTTTGTCGAAGAAAAACGTCGTACCGCCGACAATGTTGTTGTCGTGGTAGTGCCGACGTACTTACAGTACACGTTGTCGCCCACTCTGTAGCAAAGCGTGTGGATCTGGCCGTCGAGCCAAGCACTCATGGGTCCCAGCCTTTGAAATCGATCGTGGTGGTTGAATCGAATCCCATCCACGTCAAATTTGAACTTGTAGAGAAGCTGCCACGGTAGGTCGTCGTCATCTTCTTCAACTGGCATTGTCCAAAACTGGATCATTCCTTCGGTCCTGATGGCCAGGCACAACCTGCCGTGTAGCTCAAAGGTGCTCACCGCCGCGTCCGCCCACGGGAGCTCGTAGTCCGGTGGGCTGTACGTGTAGGGCTCCTCATTCGCGACGTCGACCACCAGCACCGGACCGGGCGTGCCAATGTCGGCTGGGTGCCGGTACGGTGCAGGGCCAACGGTCACCATACAAATCTTGCCACCGATCACAACGGGCGGCGTGTTCTGTACCAGGCTGCACGGACGCAGAAGCGGGTGTTGGCGCCACCCGCTGGCTTCACCGGCGGCGCCCAGCGTGTACACATCCATCGTGCGGTTGGCGAAGCGGAACAGCTTGTACACACCGGTGGTCGGGCTGAACCCCAACGCGAACATGATCGGCGAGTGGAGACTCTGTTGATCGGGCCTGAGGGGAGGAGCCTTGGGGATCTCCAGCTTCTCGCCGGTGACGGGGTTGTATACGATGACCTTGGCCGTGCTATGGGAGGCGAAGCAAAGGAAGCCGTTGCAGACGTTGGCGATCGTGTAGCCGTTGATGTTGTTGACCCGGCAGATGGGCGCCGTGCGGGTGGACATCGGAGAGACGGCCAGTTCGATCGGGAAGACGCTGGTGACTCTTTGCCAGTCGACGTCGTTCGTGGCGACGAGCAGAGCGTCGGGGACATCGTGCTTAGGCGGCGTGGCGTGCCTGTCATGGTGGAGCTTCCGGAAGGAGGGGTCTCTAACGATGTCGCGCCACTGCGTCGATACGCAGCATGACCGGGCGACGTCTTTGGTTGATGCCCTGAGCAAGATTTCTTGCCATAGCTCGACAAGGATCGTTTCCGTGCTGATCGCCGCCATGGTTGATGTCCTCGCCGGTATATCGATCGAAACCGAAACCCCTGCCCTGATGCCCCGTCCCTTGATTGGCTAGCAATTCCGTTAAATTAATAGGCAGGCGCGCGTTGTCCGGATACGATTCGAAATTGGGTTCGGAAACCGAGCGTACGTACGGTACGGTACAGCGCTTTCTTCTTCCTCTAGGACTCCGACTCTCGGAGGTCGCCCGACACGACGTGCAGTTGCGATTTGCGAACGGCTGGGAAAAATCCAGCGATCTTAAAGTCCAGTCATCTCGGTTCGCATTGCGAGGCTGCTGCTACTCCACCAAACGCCTGAAATTAATTTATCTGTTCTCTACGCTAGCTGCTTTGGGTGGCTGGGGCTTAGCGTTACAAAAATAATACGGAGTGTAAGGCAAATTTGAGTAGCTATTTTTCATTAAAAATAGTGGGATCGTTTTACAGTATAATAAATTACACACATTTATATTATAGAAAAAATTCAATCTATACCACAAACTATTGATTAGTGATACTACAAAAGTTCCCGTCATTTTAAAAAATACTATAACAAAAACACCACAAAATTAAAAGGAAGTAGTTGAGAGATAGACCGGTCTCTTTTTGGAGGCAAAATTCCCCCGGTTTTCTTCATCACACCCCCATCATCTCTTCCCGTGCAATTCTCATTTTTACCGGATCTTCTCCCAAAACCCTCCTATACAACTCTGCGGTAGCTGGCGCAGCCAACCAGCTTCGTGCCGAGACCACCGCTCCTCCTCGCCGGCGCGTGACCTGACCACCTCCACTCGCTGCCACCATCGCACAGCCGCACTAGCTTGCCATCGTCCTGCACCGCCACGAACATCATGAACACGCGGTAGGCCGGCAGTTGCCAAATGGCCCGTACCGAAAAGTCGCTGCTCCTGCGCGGGCTAGTGGATTTTTTATAATTTGGTCCTTTAAAAAACTTATTTTATAAATAGATCTCTGAAAAACTTATCCCAGAAATGATCCTTTTTGGGATGCCAGAGTGACTGGCGCCAAAGATGCTAGCGTCGTCCCCTGCCACTGTGGCACACCTGACGCTGACGTGGCCAAAGGAGGGCGCCAGCAATGTTGGCGCCGTCCTCCCCCCCCAATCTTCCTCTTTTTTTTCTCTAGTGTAGAGAAGAGAGGTGCAACTTTTTTATTTTTATTTTATTTTTAAAATATTTTTTCACACATAGGAGCACGCAGAAACTAACCACAGAAAATTTAAGCTCGAACGGGCGAAATATGTGGCCCGTAGAATTTTTCAAAGTTCTATCGAAATGGGTCCCGAAGCTTCTCGCCTCGAAAACACGATCTTGCAAGCGGAATTTCATGATTTTGATATCACTGGACCGGGCAAAGCGGAGGAGCAATGGATGTAACTTTCTCTATAGATGTCCGTGGATATATTATAGGTCTGATTTCGAATCTGTATGAAAACTTTAAAACTGGACATCAAACCCCCAACACTTTGCAATATCATACGTGTTACCAATTTTAGGGTGGTGACTTTAAAACCCCCAACACTTCCATACAAATTTTAGGGAGGTGACTTTTTCCAAATCATAACAATCCATTTTTAAGTTTTTTTAGCTAATACTTAACTAATCATGTGTTAATCATCTACTCCGTTTTACGTGAAGGGAGGGATGTTCCCAACCCTCCCTAACGAACACAACCTTATAGGAGTTGTGATATTTTTTTCGAAGAATGGGAAAATTTTGTGGTATTACTTGATACTCCCTTCATCTAAAAATCTAAGACCGTCTGCGAGTATAGCTTGTCGACAATTTTATTTTTTGGTTTTTTCCAAAAATCTAAGAACTGTTTGTAATCTTTATGTGCTAAATTAAATTATTTACTGAAACCCAATGTAACGCCCTGCTTTTCACGAGACGTTAAAAACCTAAATTAATAAAAATCTATCCGCGAAAATTGCGTTCTTTATGTGAGAGTCTAAGTCGTGTCGTGGATCTCAATTCTAATCTCCCCTTGTTCCCTCCCCTCGATATAAAAAAATCGACATCTCAAAATCCCAATTCCAAAATCAAGTCTCGCAAAATCAAATTCCGAATTTTGACCGATCGATCCCTCCTTTGAACTCCTTGCCAAATATTTCTCTCAATTTCCAAAAATATCGATTCCCATCTTGAATGCCCTCCTTAAATCCTCTTGAACCCTTGAGCTCAAAAATCCAACCTAAATTCAAATCCAAATCTCAGGTGAAATTCAAGTTAGAATCTACCTTCAAATCCTCTCCAAATTAAATTCCTTCTACAAAAGTCTAACTAACCTCCCTTGACCTTGGGCCACCATTCTCCTCCATTCCTCTTGGCCCGCCCATCTCCCCACCTCTCTCTAGAGATGGCAACGGGGAATTCACCATCAGGGGTCACATCTGTGTCCCCGTCCCCGCGGTGATAAAAATTCATCGTCCCCGTCCTCGTCAACCACGACGGGGCTATATTTTCTCCAGCCCCGATCCCCACGCGGTGAATTTATCCCCGCGGTTACCCTGTCCCCGGTTAAACAACATATTCATCTCCAAAGTCCAGCGACGAAGGGCGCTGGCAGCGGACGACGGATGGATGGCAAGACGACTACGGCAGGCTCCGGGCGGCGCGATGATGGCCGCATGCGTCGCGCCCACGTCGATGGTAAGGGCGGGACAATGCCCTCGCGACAGGAGGCGGCGACGCGCGCATCTGGAGCCAAAACGACTAGGTTTAGGTGTTATATATACCTGTTAATTGGGCTTCAATATTATGGGCCAAAACGTCTGAGAAAGTGTTGAATTGGTCCTAGCTACAGTTAATACGGGTCACCGCAGGGGACGGGGACGGGGAATGGAGCGCCGTCCTCGCCCCCGTCATCCCCGATGGTGATAAGTTTGGGACCATTTGATTCCCCATGGAGGATAGATTTCAACCATCCCCATCCCCTAATATGTGAATTCACTGTGGGAAATCGGTGATCGGGTCCCCATTGCCATTTCTACCTCTCTCATTCCTCTTCTCCCCTCCCTACCTTGGCCGTGCACCACTCCTCTTGGTCCAGCCCAGTAGCAGCCCACTCGGGCTGCCAGCCCACCCCACCCTCGCACACGCGACACACGTGCCGAGGAGAGGCAACGCATATCCTCCTCCCTGCTCCTCTCGCGTTCTCTCTCTCTCACTCAAAACCATCGCGCCGACGATTCAAAATTTCGCCGCACCACCCACGCACGCGCTATGGCCAACCGGCAAGGACGCGCCGGTTCACCCTCTCCCTGTCCTCTGCCTGCGCCGACGACCGCATTGCCGCGCATGTGTTAACGGCGAAATTTGGTAAAGATATGCCAGCGATCAAGATTGGATCCAAGGTGGATTTGAAGGAGTAAGGAGTTTTTCAAAATAGCCAGCGTATCAGCTGGAGCCGTATCGACCGATATGGAATCGGACTCGGGCAGCCGATATGAGTAAACTGGATCGGACTCGGTTGAGCCAATACGGGTGCACTAGCGTCATGTTGGTTTCGGAGAAGGGCCTGAAGATATTGCTAGGAATAGTGTCCGGATAACGCAATTGTATCTTATTAATTAGGAATAAGAGTTAGTTTCCTTGTTATCATATTGTGGTAAGAGTCCGCCTAGGACTTATTTGTTTAGGTAAGTTGTAAGTAGTGTCCGACAAAAACAAGGTTTGTATGTACGGGTATAAATATAAACCCGAGGTCTATGTAAAAAACAACAACAGTTCAATAAACATCTTCGACGTGTCGCCATAATTTTCTCTTTACTTTTTGACGAGTTCGTGCTTCGAGTTCTTCAACTAGAGGTATGACTTGTTAAATTACCACATAACTTAGCTAATCTAAATCGATGGCTCGATTTAGCCGTATCGGCCAACCCTTGTTTGAGGTTTTGTCGGTATCAGTCAAATCGGCTTATTGGTTTAGATTAGCATAAGATATCCACCACCCCGAAAAATATTCAAAGGCTTGATTGTCTAGATATCATGCATCTTTTTACACTTTATGCTGTATTAGCCCTAGTCCTGATTAGAACCATGATTTCTAGCATGTTTCTTGTTTGTAATAGGGGTAGCGTCGGGGTTTCAGACGATCTTATCTGATATAACTGTCTAAGTCTGTTTAAAATTGCTTTAATCATGCTTTTCATGTTATATCTACCCCTTATACAAAGATATCATCTTAAATAAATATATTAGGCTTGTCTCGATATATTTATCTAGGTTGATATTCTTGTATAAGGCTGTATCGGAGTATTAGCCGATACAGTATCTATTTTGATCTAATTATAACTTCATCGGCTATGATCTAATCCTTGCTTATAGATTATGTTTTTACATCTGATGAAACATAATTAGTACTCATTGAATGTCATTATTTTCACAACTTACAGCTGATTCGGTCAAATCGCATCGGCTAGGTCCCTACGGTACGTCATCGGCCTATCGGCTGATCGGCTATGAAAGGACCTTGATGTCGCCTAGAGAAGAGGGTGAATAGGCGTTCCTAAAAAATTATCACAACTTCATAGCATATTAGAAAGATGAGAACTTCCGGTTCAAATCGGAACTTCCGATATGGGATTGGAAGTTCCGGTCTCAACCAAAAAGTTCGGCGGATAACGGAATAAAACACTAGCTATGAAATTGTAGCTTCAACAAACAAAATGTAAATGAATCAAAAGGTGACAAACAAGGTATCCAAGCAAGATATTAGGTCACCAACTATATCACTTAAGCATATAAGCGGATCGGTTAAAACAAGCTCAAGCACAATATGAGAGAAGGCAAGAACAAGCAAACCAAGAGAGGAGACGCGTGATTTGTTTTCCGAAGTTCGGATCCATGGATCCTACGTCTCCGTTGAGGGGCCACAAAGCCTGGGTCTATTTCAACCCTTTCCTCACGAGGTTGCACAAATGCACTCCTCGATTTCACTCTCAATTTCTTCTCTTGCGGAGGTGAAATCGAAGCCTTCACAAACTTTCCAAGGCACACCACAACCTTGGGTGCTCACCGGACGACGCCTAGCCGTCTCGGAGACCTTAGTCCCCAAGAGTAACAAACACAATCGAAGATTTGCTTGCTATGAACTCTAGTGCTCAAAGTATGGAGTGAAGCTCACTCGCTCTCAACTTCTCAATCTCTCAATCCAACTCTCTTCCCTTCTCAAATCCCTCTCACAAAGAGACACCACAAAGGTAGGAAAATGAGAAAGACTATTTAGCTTTGGATGTGTCTAATAATACCCAAAAACAGCAGCCACTCAAAGGAGGGGTGGAGGAGTTTATATATCCGAGCCTCTCAAAACTAGCCGTTGGAGGCCAAGATTCCATTTTTCAGAATTTCTTAAATGCATTTTCGGACAAGTCCGAAAATCAACAGAAGACAATCTCAGTTTCGCAGACATTTTCAAAATTTCCGAGATATTTTCGGAATTTCCAAAAGACACTAGGAAAAACGGCCATAACTTTTTGCTCGGAAATCCGTTTTTGATGAATTTGGACTCTATGGAAAGCTCACTCAGAGAACTACCCAACTCAACCAAAAGTAAGGTCTAAAACCACTCAAAGGATAGGTTAAAACTTAGGTTTCTCTCAAGGTAGCACTAGGATAGGTCACTTTGAGCACCGAGACATACACAAACATATCGGCGTTGCATCCCTCCTGATAGTACGACATTCCTATACTCAAAAGTAAATAGGAAGAGAATTATACTAATAGGAATGTCTTCTTTTCATCTTCATTTCTTTGTCTTAAGGGACGCCAATGCCAAAACCGTTTCATCATATATTCTTCAAATGATTGATGCGGTTACTTGTAGCTTCAAATGACATCGCACGGTGCATCATGACAAAGCCATCACTCGTCCTTCACCACCAGATTTGGTTCTTTGGCGCCAAGCTTCATGCTTGCCCTTCACCACCGCATGATCCATCGCGACCGAGCATTGCTTGCCTTTCACCGTCTTGCCATAGTAGCCACTTTGTATCCCACATATTCAATATCTTCGCTTTGTCATCCTTAGTATCTTTAGGTGTAATTATATTTTTCTTGAGTATCAACTCATTTTTCAATCTTGGGACCTATTTCTCTCATTCAATTCAATGAAATTGTTAATCCCAATGATCCGGTTGTCAACCTTTACTTGTTGACCAACCGATTGCATGTATAAAAGGATATGAATAAATAATGAGTATTAATCAACACCACAAGTGTCATATACTCAAATATATGCTCAAATGTAAAGATCTCAATTAAATGAAAATGAATAACTTGGGATCAATTACATATATAACTAAGCTATAGGATTTGCTCCCCCTAAATGTATGCATACAAAATGTTTGTGTGAAGCAAGAGTATGCATAAAAAGATATGAAACATTGGGAGCTTATCCTATACAAGAATAGAAGGCATTTATCAAATATAGACAATAAAATAAAGACATACATTCATCATCTTCATGTTCTCAATGTAAAGAGACTAAACAAGATATGGCTCAAACAAAACATTAGTCTTACATGCATATGTAATCACATAAAAATATTATATATAAATATATTAATATATGCATAGAGAGAAGGAATGATACATATAACTTGATCTCCGTGCACTTCATCTTTGTTGTGATTTAGGTCCACCATCAACGAATATTTCTATCTCAACTCATATGAAGTCCGTAAACCATTTCTCACAATTTTCACTTCCATATCCACATGAGACTGGACAAAGAAAATGCTTATAAAAATATTAGTCTCGTATAATTGAATTTATCATTAATCACCAAACCAAATTAGTGACACTTGAATTTTCAGGCTATCATGTATCTAACTCAGTTCTCTTGTATATCTTGTTGGTTGCAGGATCAAACCAACTGGCATGCCCTGAACCCTTTTTCTAAGAATTGGACCTGCATTGGAGTGAAGCAAATCTTCCAGACCGTCGTGTTTTCGCATCAACAGCATGCCGCTAAACCAAGCTTGTCGCTTTTGCCGACAACGCCGTCGTCACCCATGGTCCCTTCCGCTCGTAGCCAAAACATAGATGTCGAGTCGTGCGATCGCGCCAGCTACCCCCCTGGAGCTTCCTTCTCCTCCACGCCCCCAATCAATCCCCTATAAAACCACCACTCCCCTTCGCTTCGGCCTCCTCTTCCTCCTCTCGGTCGCCTTCGTCCTAGGCGCCGGTAACGCCACCTCGGCATCGATCTTGCCTCGCTGCCGTCGAGCAGGTCCGTCCCCACGCGACTCTGTCCGTGTCACGCCATCCCTGGAAACCCGCCTCCGCGAAGCCTGCCCACCTTCTTCTGTCGGCTTTCCGTTTTGTCGCCACCGGCCACCGTGGTTTTCCTTCTCTTCCGGTGAGCTTCGCTCCCTTTCTCCCGAGCAAACGGCATAAGTAGAACGCTGGAAACCTTCTGGACAAGCTCTTTTGCCCGAGAATTCCTCGAGCCTAGGCACCGCCGCCGATTCTATTCCGCCGCCGCCGCTCTCGGTCGCGCGCTGCCGTCGGCTCGAGACTCGTCGATTCCTTGTGCTGTCACCCTTCCCGTGTCCCTAGCTACCTCCCCGGAGAGCCGCCATGTCCGCCCCCCTTTTTCTCGTTTCCTCGCCGCACTGCCTTGTCCACCAATGCCAGTCGCCGTCACGCCTCCTCTCTCCAATCCGAACCATGGAATCGACTCCCCTCCTCTTCCTCTACCCGTCGATGCCCACCATCCCCTCCGGTTCACCGTCGTACGTCGGAACGTTCCGCGCGCCACCGCCGTTCGATCTCCAGCCAGCCTCCTCTTCCCTCTCGCCCCTGCCAGCATGGCTGCCACTTCGGCGCCAGCTCGGCTTGGTGGGTCCCGCAGCGATCGAACAAGCCGCACCCGGTCAACGGCCTTCCCTCTTGCCATGGGCTCGGGCCATTGGCCTGCTAGGCTGCCTCGCCACTCCGGCCCGCTTGCCTCGGCTCGCCCGTACCGCCCGGCCTTGGGCCATTCCTTTGCGGGCTGGCCCATCCCGTTCACCCGCGCCCGCGCGCCGTCCGGGCCACGGCCTTGCTCCCTTGGCCCAATAAACCGAAGTCTAGATCCGCTCCCTCCCTATCGAACCAAATGCCCATGGACCCAGTCCATGGTGCACCTGTTGTCTCTAGCCATTGACATGTGGACCTCAATCCAAAGGGAATATTCCTGAGAATATTCCTTTTCAAGAAATTCAATATATCTCTTTACCCATCGCTCCGATTGACCTCGTTCCAATTCCAGTAAAACCATAAAATTGAGATCTAGCTAATGGCATTATTAGTAGTCCTAAATAGGTTCTTCTTTTTGGTCTCTGTGTAGGTTTTAATTGTTTGCGTATAGTTACGGTTGCGGATTTTTCTTTCGAGCACGGATTTCAAGAAGCTTCGTGAAGACCTTGAGCAAGGCAAGTCACCCTTGACCATATGCTCCTATAATTATAAGTCATTATTATTTTGCTTGCGAACTTGCATTACTAGGAGTACACATAATTTGCTTGGCCTCGGTTTACGTGCCAAACCGACAGACCTACCCAGTAGTCGCGCTACTTTTTGTAGGTCGTTATACCCTGTTTCCTTGTTGCTCCACTCATGTGGTGTTCGGTATCCATGCTCTGTGAGCATGGGTACTAATTACTCCTCATACATTGTTGTTTGTCGGAAACTTGAGAAATGGGTTTGAGAAACCTTGAAAACCCGACATGTGGTATCGGCGTGTTTGTGTTGACGCAAAATCTGTCTCATCGAGCGTGCCAAAAGATGTGTTGACGTAGATCCTGCGTATGGCACACGAAGGCCTGGGAGATCTGCTTAGCTCCAGTGCAGTTCCTAAAATTGATGAGATGTGAGCGTGCCAGTCAGCTTGATCCTGTAACTGACAAGATATATAAACAACATATCAAAGAGCCGATCGGCTGACAAGCCGATGGAGTGATTCTAGCCGATGCCGATACCAGCCAATGTCGATAGGGTTTTGAACAATCGGCTGTAGATTCTAACACTTGAGTAAATAACGATATAAAAACAATCAGCTAATAATAATGTGATAAAACAATAATATAATCTGATAAAAACCAATCGGCTAATAGTGATATGATAGAACAAGTGATGATCCGAAGGTTAAAGCATACATCGGCTGAAGGTCCGATGTCTTTAAATCCATACGATTAGATAATCAATGAAACCTTTGCTGTCATCGGCCAACTTGCGTGTAATCCTTGTGAGCCGATGCAACATCCAGATAACTCATCGACTGAAACCCTGATGAAACCCTTATTGGCAATCAAAAACAGGCTAGGGATTATGGTTCTAAGCATGACTAGGGCTGATGCAGCGCAATGTATAAAAAAAACAAAATATCTAGACAATTAAGCTTTCGACTGATTTTAAGAGTGGTGGATACCTTAGCTAATCTAATCTGGCAAAGCAATTTAGCCGATACCGGCAAAAACCCTAAAGCAGATCTCAGCCGATACAAGTAAATCGAGCTGCCAAACTAGATTAACTAAGATATATGATAAATAGGTAGGGCCGGCGGAACGTAGGACTTACCCCTTCGTCGGAGATCGAGAGCCGATGCAGCCCCGCGTCAGGTGCCAAGTTCTGCCGGTTGATAAGTAAAAATCTCGGGAAAGAGGGTGACGATGTGCCCAAAGTTGTATATTGATCGAGAGATATCTTACATAGACCCCAGCTGTACATATTTATACCCATGAGTAGATACTAGTCCTTATTGGATAAGACACAAACTTTCCTAAAGATAAAGTAATAGATACAAGTCCTATTCGGATTCTAAACAATCTTTTCTAAAAGTAAAAGGAGACTAATTGACTCTATCTTATTAATAGATAATTTGCCATGCTGCATCCTCCTCGAACTCGGTCTCTTCTGGATAAACTTTCTTCAATTGATTAATTTTCGTAACCAAATCCATCAAGAATCCAACTACTGGCAACTTGATATGTCCATCGGCTCATCTTAGGATTTTGAAGCCGATGCGATTCCTAAGCCGACGATGACTTCGGGGCTTACCAAATTTTGGCGTTAACAGTTTGAAAATAAAACTAATTGTGAAAACTCGCGATGCGGGGGTTATGCCTGTGTGGTGTTGTCCCGTATTCACATATAAGGACCGATTCCTATGGAAAATTCATCAAGCATAACAAGTGCAACCACATGGTGTAATGGGACACCCTGGCTAAGTAACTAGTTGGTTCAGGGAAGCCTCGCATGCCAATAGTTGTGGAACGCCCGGATGCGATGGTTGGTGCATCTCAGGGTTCCTGGTAAGGCAAGGTAGAGAAGCTTGCCAGATTACCGATCAAGGTGTTGGAGTTTGATTTGTGAAACTAAAATGCTCATTTTATGAGAAGATCTGATCTTTCTATGTGGCATGAGGTAACCCTAGGTTGGCTTTGAAAAGACATTGTCACGAACCTCCGACATCGGCCAGTGTCTGGAGTAAGTTCGTGTTGTGTGGACAAAGTGTACCCCTCTGCAAAGGTTAACTAACTGTTCGAACAGCCGTGCCCACGGCCATGGGTGGATGTGAGGTGTTTCCCGTTGCGTAGTTTTGTTTGCCTGTGCTTTGTGAAAAGTTGTTGTGGATTGGGAATCGTTACCAAAATCAGCCTTTATGGCAGATGGATGGCCTAGGTGGTCAGAAACGGATCTGTGTGATCTGGGATGTCTGAGGGCATCATAGACTAGGCCTCCCGGGTGGAAGAAGATTGTAGAGCTGCGAGGCAGTGGGATTCCTGAAGTCTGAGAAAATAAAAATGGCTTGGGGAGCCGCTTAATCCAGTGGAATGACTATGTGAGTCAAGAATAAATGAACCGACCTAGTAAGTCGGTGCATTACAATTTGAGTTGTTGAAAAGCATCTCTTAAGTCGAATCGAGACACAAGTCTCTTTTCAACCCAAACTTAAAAATAGAAGAATCATTTAGCGGATTCAAAATGTTTCCAAATAAAGGATTTGCAAAACAACTTTGCCCCTCTTTCAAGTTTGCACTAAACACCTAAGTTTTCGTGACTTGCTAAGTACGTAAGTACTCACCCTTGCTCTCTATATATAGTTTCTCCGCCCTGAAGGTGAAGTCGAAGTGAAGTGAAGATTAGGGTTTCGTCCTGGTTCCTAGCTGTCGCCTGTGGTGTTATGTGTTAGTCCGTTGATTCCGCTGCTGTTGTTGTTGTTTCTGTGTCATCGGTTGCATTCTCATGCTGTCCTGAGCTGCAACTTAAGTTAAGGTAAATAAGTCCTCTAATTAATTTAAGGATTGCAATGATTCATAATTGTCACCGTGAGTACCAGCACTATGTCCTAGGACTGGTACTGATATCACGGCCTCGTAGGAAGCGGTTCACGCCGTTTTTCCTACAACACACTCCTGTCAAGTGCCGTTGTTTGGCGGTGCCAGATTGGGGTGTGACACCCAAATAGCCATCTTAGTACTTATTGGTTGCATTCATGTGTATAGTTCATTGGTTTTGTTACATGGTGAATGAGTTAATTACTTCTTGGTTGTGGTTACAAAAGAAATATGTCTAGAATTTTTTGGATGGAGGGAGTACCTGTAAAAAATTTGTGCTATAGATAAAATTTTCCCTATATTATAATCTATGCTCCTTTAAAAAAGAGTAATGGTGTTGGTGAGTGGTGAATTGCCACTACATCCCCACCACCAACTCGCCATTTTTTTTGGAAAGGACAAAAAGCATAGTCCCACATTTTCAACCGCCCCTACCACCAACTCTCTATTTTTTTTAAAAGGAAAAGGACAACCATACCTAAGGGCCCATATGTCAGTAAAAAAAACTATACAAAAATTAAAATATAATATCGACAGAAAATGATGATAATATCGGATTAATGGTAATTTTTTAAAATAAAATCCTGTTACATCGCACAAGCAATATGCTATTTGTAATACAAATTTTAAAACTTACAATGATATAATTGCATTGTAAGTTTCAATTTTTACATTGTAATTTTTCTAATACCCAATATATAAAAAATTAAGATTAAAAGTAATTCGTTGTTTACTTAAAGAGTAGATATGAGCATACTTATGTATAGGAGAGAGAGGAAAAATGTATGAAATTAAGTGAAAAATATGGTGCCATAATTTTAGCAATCCCGTTGTAAACATTACAAAAATAACAAAAAAAATATATTGTATGTGCTATTAACAACTGGTTAGTTATCTTGTGGTTAAACTGACCCACCCGGATTTAAGTCCTAAACTTGACATGCTGATCGTATTTAGGCTAATTATTTTTTCAGTGGTAGGCGGCGTACCCGTCGGCAGTGAGGTGCTCGTGGTGACTTCGGCTCATAAGGACAAGGTGTGCGTGTGAGCGTTCCTATGGGTCAGTGTGCATGTGTTTTGAGCGTCTTCATTTGTGCCGTGTTTCTACATATATTTACACTATAAGTTATATATTTTAAATCGTATATTGTAAATTTCAAAGCATACAATGTACTATATATAAAAAAGGTTTGTTATCCACTTGAATCCTTGAAAAATAAGTACTAGTGCAATTTAACACACAATTAAAAAAAGCTAACAAGAAAGAGATATGAGATAGACATATAAACATACTTGCATACAAGGGAGAGCTAGTAATCATGTAGAGTAAAAGAAAGGACTAAAATCAAGCAATAGTGCCAATTTTTTTTCAGCAAAACTGAAAGAAAATTCAGTTACTACTGTACCGTAGTTCATTTTGCCGGGCCGGGCCATAGGCTGGTTCAGTCGCTCAGTTATTGCTAGCGTGGACTCATGGCTGCAAGCATGAAGGTCGGGCTGGTATCAGGTGGTAAACAATCCCCAATGCGCTAGAGCCAGAATTGCGAATTTTTATTATTTTTAATTTTATTTATTAAAATATTTAATAAATAATTTTTAATTTCAAAAATTTACAAATCTAGTCACCCATCGTCCTCTGCCCATCGCTCTCCCAGAGAACGATGTTTCTGACATGACAGATGGTTGTTGGCTCTTGCCTAACGGCCGACCAACGGGAAAGGGAAAATTTACAGGCGGCTCCCTTGCCGCCCTTTCAGAAGATGATTTTTCACTGTAGGAGCCGCCTAAAAATGACTGAGAGGGCGGCCTGTCAATTTTTGTAGGCGGCCCTTTTGCCTCTCTCCCAGAGAACGATTTTACACTGTGCGGAGGGCCGCCTGCTTAAAGGGCGGTAGCCTGGCTTTTTTGCATGCGGCTCCCTGGCCGCTCTTCCAGAGAGCGATTTTACACTGTGCGAGGGCGGCAAGAGGGTCATCTGCAAAAAAAATCAGGTTGCCCTCCCAGCCTTTTTGCAGACGGCCCCCGCACAGTGAAAATTCCCCCTCTAGGAGGGCGGCAAAGGGACCGTTTGCAAAATGCTCCTCTCCCATTGGCCGGTCGTTAGGCGAGTGCCAACGATCATCTATCACGTCAGAAAAATCAAAATCGCTCTCCCAGAGAACGATGGATGACTAGATTTGTAAATTTTTAAAATAAAAAATTATTTTTTAAAATATTTTAATAAATAAAATTAAAAATAAGAAAAATTCCCAGAATCGCAGCATCTAATCCCCTCCCCCAACACACACACACACATACGGTTTTGCTTTCTTCTTCTTCCCCAGGTCTGTGCTCTGTAGATCTCCAAAAAAATTCATCCATTCTCTTCTCGATTTGCTCATCCTTGTCCAATTCTTTTCTTTGGCGGAATCTGGTCCGGCAGTGAGGCCGCTTACTCGCGAGTTGCGACCTCTTACCTCCTTCCTTGCTATCCTCGTCCTCGTCCTGCTCCGCTCCAAGTTTGAAGCGATGGGATCGATTGCTCGAATCGTTCGATCGATCGGCGCCATCTGCTTCAGCCACCGTCAACTTGGCAGATCCATGAAATCTCTTGGCTGCATACTGCACAGAGAGACTAATCTCTTATGCCGCCGCCGCCGCCGCCCCCGCCCTAGCCCTAGTCGGTGCCTCGGTGGTAGCATCGGCAGCCAAATGGGCCGTCTGGTTGTATATCAGACTGGGCCTTCTCTGTGCCTTGGCTGAGCCCGTCCCATTTGAGATAGGTATGAGTATACCTGGCCAGCCCAAAAATTTCTCTTCTTCGGCCCGTGTGCTCTGCTTCCTCCCAAATCCTTCCCCTCCCCGCCTCCCGCGCGCGTGGCCTGCTCCTCCGCTCCCTCCATCTTCTCCGACCAGGCGACCACCATTGTTGCTGCCCCCTCCCCGTTCGCGGAGAACCATATCCTTCCTCTCCCCGCCTCCCGCGCGTGTAGCCTGCTCCTCCGCTCCCTGCACCTTCTCCGAGCAGGCGACCACCATTGTTGCTGCCCCTTCCCGGTTCGCCGAGATGGAGGGGAGCGATTCTGTTACCTCTCCAGGTTTGTTCTTCCCGTTCTTCTCCCTCTCTTTCTTTTCTTGCTTTCTTGATTTTACATCCTCTTCCGGTTCTTGTCCCCATATTCTTGTTGATTGACTTGTTGTGACTTTCTCTCTTTCTTTCTGTTCTTGCGAATTTTCTCTCTTTTCTTTCTTTTGTTTCACGATTTCTTCTTCCGGTTCTTCTCCCCTCTTGCTTGAATTATAGTGGTTTTCCTCTCTTCTTTGTTTCTTTCTTTTCTTTCTTTTCTTTCTGTTCTTCGGATCTCTCTCTCTCTCTCTCTCTCTCTCTCTCTGTTCTTCCATGCTACGAGAGTTCTTGCTTCTTTGGCCTACCACATTTCTCTTTGTCTGGAGTAGATTTGGAGCTGGTGGCCGGGACTCTGGATTTGGATACGATATTTGATGCTGATATGGAGGACTTTGTCCATGGCCGACGCACCCTTTTTGCCGTAAGCTTGTTCATACTCAATCCTCCTTCAGTTTCTGTTCCTCAATTCAGATGAAAAAATCATACATATTGATTTGCATTTCACTTAGTTACATTTCTTCATGCATTGCAAATTATGAAAGAATGGAAGAAATATCTGTTCCTGAATAATCCTGACACACAGTGCACTGAAAATATATAGGAATGTTAATGTGCACAACCTGAAAATTCAGTGTCATTGGACACAGAGGCCCGGCAGTTGATCACCTGTTTGCCTGGATGCATCATTCATGTGGGCGAGTACACTATAATTAAGAGTCCCCAACAACAACTCCACATGACCTTAGACCTGAGCTTATTTTGTCCTTTGCATTTCTGTTCATAAAAATTGTTCCAGCCGTGGAGAGAGTGGTCAAAATTATCCAGAAACACAATCTCACACGCTGCGATCTGAGGCCAACTTTGGCCGGCCACACTGGAGCACAAACTAATTAGCGGTTACTTCCACTTTGATCGCTTTACTAGTTATCCAATCATGACCAATCATGATCAAGTTGCAAAGTCATAATTCAGTAATGTAGTAGTACTTTTCATCTGTGAGGCAACTCTTATTACCAATGGAATGATTCAGGTGAAGAAGCTATCCTCTGGGTGAATTAAAAAAAAATCCTTTCAATTTCCTAGTTTCCATGTCAGGCTTTCAGATTCTGCTTGATATTCTTTATGATTCGTGTTATAGGATCCTTAAAATTGATATATTTGCACCAAATTTAAGTGATTCAACATGATATTTGTCCTCAGTGTTTATTTCGTTTCTAGCAAATTCAAGTGCAGAATCTTTATCAGTTCTAGAAACTATAGGCGAATTCAGTATTTTTTGGTTGTATTTAAGCTTTTGACCTCTATTTACTTTATGTATTCTGTTAATTTCGGTAAGCCTCTGGTCGTATTAAGTCCAGCTTCAGGCGATAGTTTCCTAAAGTCAATTTTTGAATGTGCAGTCAGACTTGCGTGCATGTTCTGTGAAAATAATCCCTATTCCTTGCTTTAGTGCCTATAGTGAAAAAAAAAATATGTACACCATAAGGTCTTGCTCTAGGCAAGTGTTAAACCGAGGTCGTATACTTTAACAGAATCTGGCTAACAAAATTTGCAAGTTCTGAATAAATTATATAAATCTGGTTGCACAAGTAGTGTTTTACAACAGACAAGATATGTGAGCCTACATGAGTGTCTTAGTTTTAGGCTTATGAAAACTTCAAGCCACAGATATGATGTGGTTTATGATACAATGCAGTTATAATAAATGTTTTGTAGGGTCTATGTATCTAGCTAATCTCAAACGGAGCAGTAGTAGTATGAAAGATTACAATGTTTCTGCATGGTACTCTTAACAAGAATCGAGTTCAATTCTAGGAAATCATCCCTTTGAATATGCTTTCAGGTATGCGCTTACACTCTCTTAAAAGCGACCCCTGGTCTCAGAGCTCTTGTAGATGACATCCCTCATCATAGTTATGACACTGGACATGTTGGAGGTACTAATCTGATCCCTATGTTATTTTCTTCCCAAAACCTCAACCATTGAAGTGAACCACTCATATTATTATATTTTCCACATAGGAAACCTGTGTTTCAGATGCAATATGAAGGAATTGAATAAATATATTCTGATGGACTACTCAGAAATACAACGCATCACAAGTTCGTTGTTTATTTTCAGAAACTGTAAGTGTTATTAATTCGATCTATAGTTGAACACTCCAAAATCCTGACTTCCAGTGTTATTACCGGTAGTTTATTAATATTATAGGGGAGCCAAAAACAGTGACAGTACATGTACAAGCTCTTATGGATGAGCTTCTATGTGAGATGGACCATTGGTGCCTAGAGAAGGATTATGAGAATACAATGAATATGGTTTTGATGCAAGTCAGCTTCAGAGAGCAAATAAATGATCTTCTTCTTTTTGGGTCCTCTACAAAGGTAGTACTGCCCTTATCTCTAACATAAGTTGGGCTTGTATTATGCGAATATTACATTATCATAATTTTGTAGTGGGGCTGCTACAACTGCGCTGCACATTTCACTTGCATGCTATGTAGCAAATCCATTTGTATGGATGGCCGTTCTGTTTCTGAGTTCGAAGAGGAGCATTATCTGGATTGTTATGAGTGCCAGATCCGTACAGGATACAAGCGTATGAAAGCGTGCAAACTACCAAAGGTTCTAAACTTCTATGAAGTTTCAGGCCTCCTGCCTGAGTTCAGAATCTTAAATCAGGTATATTCCCATATTTCCTTAGTGATGTGAAAAGGTATTTAGATCATAGCAGTGAATTGAATCGCCTCTCACTATTTTTTTCCCCAAGGACTATGGGCTTACATGTGTAATGCCAGAAAGAAACAAAGCTTGTCTGTATTGCTTGTTAGAACCAATGAATTGGACCCGTGTAGATGCCGCTGAGGTAAGTTTTAAGCAAAACTTATCCTATATAATGCATTGTTTTCCTTTACACTCTGTTCAGTAGTAATTCTCTTCCAGTTTTTATTGAACTTTTACAGTTTCTAACTGCACACCTGCCGCACCTTTCAGTTGAAGGCGCAACTGTGTCCACTAGGCCCTGCGTTACCACCGGCGATCCTGGGAAAATGCGCTATTGCAATGTATCAAAGGATTTGAGTACGTACTACTTGTGCTCTAGAGAGATTCCGGAACCTTGGTTGCTTGTGCAGTGTAAATTTTGAAAACATCAATGGGATAGCTGTTAGCAAGGCCACGAATAGTTTCAGGAAATACTGGTTTAGAAACAACACCACCTTGATATATGTAGCTTGGAGCTTGCATTAACTAAATAGTTGTGGATGTTCTTTATCCTCATTTTAATTCTTCTGATCTTGCTTTGTGTTCCCTTGAAAGACTAGGGATAAATTGTAAGTGTAATATTTCTAATTATCGCTTTTCTACTGCAGTATAAGAGGCTGCTGATAATAACTAACGAGGTTGGATTTGTGGAGCTGCGAACAACCTCAAGATCAGAATTCGAATTGAGCAATCAGTAGACCTGTCAAGCTGTAGAAGATCCCTGATGATGAATTAGTTCCCTGTTGCTGTTGTTTCCCCAGTTTGCTTGTAGAAAAATAGTAGAACCTGGTGCCGTCTTTTCTTGTAGCTTTTGGTGGTACCGTCTGTTTGTGCCACTGATCAAGCTTGACTTGGTAGGTGTAGTTTTCTGCTGATTAGAAGCCGTGATGGTGGAGTGGCACCACTGTGAGCTCCTCATGTAATGTGGTTTGGGGTTGAGACTTTCATTTCTGTAATGGAAATGGGGGAGGTTTCCCTCTCCTTTTTCACACAAAAAAAGAGAGTAGAATTGGCTGAAAACTGCCTTTGGTGTTGCTTGTAGATGTTAGAGTTTTACTAGCTGTGGTCGCTTTTGAGCTGTGTGACCTGCTGTAATGTGTCTTGTAGTTACCTTAATTCTTCTTATAAGAGCAGGGCCTAGGCCTTGTTTGTGATTTTGATCTTAAAAGATCAGATAGAGTATGTCTGTACATGTAAAAACTGCAGGTATAAAATGTAGCCTTACATACTGCAAGTATAAAATGTATAGTCGTACATAGCTTTCCTTGCTTCTAGGGGTTGTACTCAAAACTCTCTTCCTTAATGAAATGGGCAATTTGCTGAAAACTAAATTGCTAGAACATAAATACCAGTAGGAGTACCTTATTATAGGACTCAATAGTCATATGTGAGTCCTCATGTGTCTCTGACATATGAGTCCAATGACAAACTCTTAATTATTAATTACCACTTGTAAGTGGCAAATATTAAATAAATATGGGATATACTGGTTCAACTACAGAATTTAATCTCTCCTTTCAGGTACACTCTCCACCATGAATTAAATTCATCCAGTAAAAGTGGAGGTGCTGATGAAACTGATCTTTTGGATGACTTTGCAAAAAAGAATTTCAAATTTTGATTTTTGCATTTCTAGGGAGCCCGAGCTAGATAACGATGAAAATACTGAGAAAAGGATCATCGATGACAGAAATATCAACTAATCTGGGGACGATGGCAGACTCTGTTGCTGACCAAAAGCCCAGTTTGAAGAGAAAACACAAGTTGTACTTTTAATTGACGACGATGACACTGATTAGTTGCCACAAGTTATGGCAAACAAAATTGTAACAGACCCAAGCTCCGATGCAAGGTTGAAAAGAAAAAAAAAACGATTGGAATCCAGATCCACCTCACAGTATCATAATCTATACCTTCTACAAAGTTATAATCCATTAAATCTAAAAATGCAAACATGCCACAACATCATCCGTTAACAATAATTACTTATTAAAAAGCTTATACAAGCATGCAATATTATTTATAATTTATTGAATTGTACAAATCAATATGTAACATATCCAATCATCACCTCTCACATTATTTTCACAATATTTAAATATATCAATCTATTATTTTTATAATACTTAACATATATTCATTCATATGTTTCGTATCAAAGCGTAGGGTATTATTTAGTTTATTTCATGATTAGTATAAATAAACCTTAGCTTTTCATCCTTTCTTTCATATCTTTCGCTTCTTGCAATGCAAATCTTAGCCAACAACCTAATATTTTATCTACAATCTTCTATAGAGTATATTAAATCTATTTCTCTTAAACATGACTTGACAAACCAATTTTGTTTGTACTCTATTTACTCATGACTCAATTGTTAAAAAAATATATATTAAAGATTACTTAGTAATTCTTATCCCAAAGCGTGGGGATCACCTAGTTCACCAGGTATTACATGACCATTTGTCGAGACAGAATCAAATTGAAGTATCAGATGCAGCTTCAGGTTCTGGAGCTGCCAGCCGTATAAACGTTGGTATGGTAGTACGTGAGTGTTGTCGGTTATCGCAATAACCATATGACATGCAGCCTTGCAAACTGCCATCAAATTCAGATCATTCGCTGAATTCCATCCAAAATGCAAACTCGAACAACCGAGAACCATCCATGATCCATCCTTGGACCACAAGAAGAAGCAACCCGAAACAAGGCGAAGACCCGGACGAGGCGACGACGAAACGAAAACAAACGCGCCACACGACAACAATAAGCAAGTGCAAAATTAAGCTTGAGAAGAAGGGAGAAAAAGAAAAAGAAGAAGACGACGACGTGGCGAGCCAAGTAGCATATCCTCCTCCACTAATCCAGTTCTACGGGAGGCCGCGGCCGCTGCTCCCCCTCCACTGATTCCGCCCTTCCAATGGCCGCCGCCTCCTCTGCCGCAGCCTGCTTCCTCTCCCCGTCTCCTCCGCCCCGCCCGCGCCACCATTCCATCAAACACCTCGCGTGCGCCGCCGCCAGGTCGCCGTCGCCGTCGCCGGGGCCCGGGCCCGGGCCCTCCTCCTCCCGCTCCCTCGCCCTCCCTTCGCCTTCATCTACGGCTTCGGCTTCTCCGTGGCCGTGGCCGCGGCAGCTCCGCGACCTGCTCCCCGACGAGGCCGGCCGGATCCTGTCGTCCGCCACGGGCTCCCTCATCGTCGCCCTCGCCTCGGCCGCGCTGATCCTCGGCAACGCGGGCTCCGCCTCCGCGTTCGTCGTCGCCACGCCGCGGAAGCTGCAGGCCGACGAGCTCGCCACCGTGCGCCTCTTCCAGGAGAACACGCCCTCCGTCGTCTACATTACCAACCTCGCTGTGAGGTACAAATTCGTTGCGTTCGTCGTCCTCAGCTTGCCTTTTCACGCGTACTGATGCGATTCGGGTTGCTATAGGCAGGATGCCTTCACGCTGGACGTACTCGAGGTGCCGCAGGGGTCCGGGTCGGGGTTCGTCTGGGACAAGAGCGGCCACATAGTCACCAATTTCCATGTCATCCGTGGCGCGTCAGATCTCAGGTTTGTTAAAATGACATGCTGCTGTCGCTCACTTATAGCAGAATTCGAATCATAGTTCCACAATTCTGATAGATTTTTGCGTGCATGAGATTTGTATAGGAGGTGTAAATTGCTCTAGACTTCTAGAAGTTGAAATGAATGGAGTAATGCAAATAGATGTTGGTTAGCTACTTAGCTGCAGTAATGTGGTTACTGAGTGACAACTGACAACGGCTCAGTGAACTGTGAACACTTCCTACTAGTGACTCGTTATTTAATGGCTTCCTTTTTCCTAGTTTAATATGTTCAAAGGTCCTATAATATAGATTAGTCATAGTTGCTGACAGGATTGTGTGTTTGAAGCTTTAAAATTATTATATTTTGCATATCATTTTCATTATGTACTTAATGCTAGACTTGAATATTTGGTGCACAATAATTCATTTCTGAGCCCGACAATAACATGCGCTTTGGTTTCTTCTAAACCGCATATTTATACTAGTATGCTGTGTACACTGTTCTGCTAATGCTACATGGTGCCAACTTATTGACAATGCATCAATGCATATAGAGCTAAAACATCCATCCATCTAAGATACTGTTTTGATGAATTCTTATGACATAATAGCCTCCAACGGTATCATGGCGAAGTGAAGTTACCACTGCTAGTTTTATGCAGGGTCACACTTGCTGATCAGACAGTGTACGAAGCACAAGTTGTTGGATTCGACCAGGATAAGGATGTTGCCGTTTTGCGTATTAAAGCACCAACAGATAAATTAAGACCTATACCAGTTGGTGTGTCGGCAGACTTACTGGTCGGTCAGAAAGTATTTGCCATAGGGAACCCGGTGAGTGCTTCTTACACCAACTGTTCGGTGGGTTATCCATTCATGAGAACTGGCTTATAAGCTTAATAAAATTTATTCTAACATAGTCTCAAAAAACACTATTCAGTTCTTTACTTGTGACGTGCATCCCCGAATAATGTATTTTCATAATTTCAATGCACTTTTCCAATCAGAGCTGGAGCAACCTTAGAAGTCACCCTAGCAGTTCATGAATATGTCTGACATTGTAATGAAAATACAATACATGCTAGAGACTATTGTACACAAAAAATAATACAATTAATCACTATGCAAACAACCAATATGTCAAAATCATCTTATGCCACTAAAACTATGTATGGCATGTTTTGGTGATATTTTTAGGCTTTTTGCATGTATTGATTCCTCAATAGAAAGATGTGCTTACAACACTTCATTATTCTGAGTTATCTTCTATCATGCTTGCATTGACTTACTGATCACTAACAGTCCTAACATTTTCTGTCTATGTTTATGCAGTTTGGTCTTGACCACACTCTTACTACAGGAGTTATCAGGTGTAATATTGTTTGAGTAAACAGATTCTGTCTTTTGCTGATTCATAATGCAATACACTGAGACACTTCTGGTTTATTTTTCCTGTTGACCCCCTTTTTCTGCAGTGGATTGCGTAGAGAAATCAGTTCAGCTGCAACAGGACGCCCTATACAGGATGTTATACAAACTGATGCGGCTATCAATCCTGGTAACAGTGGTGGGCCACTTCTTGATAGCTCAGGAAACTTGATAGGTGTAAACACTGCTATATACTCACCTTCAGGAGCATCATCTGGTGTTGGCTTTTCCATTCCAGTTGATACTGTATGCCACTTGACATAAATACAAAACTCAGAGTTTCAGGATTTTTTTTATTTTCTATTCTATTAACATCTCTTTTGAACACATCCAGGTCGGTGGTATTGTGGATCAGCTTATAAAATTTGGTAAAGTAACAAGACCTATTCTTGGGATAAAATTTGCTCCAGATCAATCTGTAGAGCAACTTGGATTAAGTGGAGTGCTTGTCTTGGATGCTCCTCCAAATGGACCAGCAGGCAAAGCGGTATTTATTGTCCATAGATCTTATTTGTTGGTTTCCTGTAATTGTAGACAGTCTTAAAAGCACTGGTTTTCTTGCACTAGGCATGTTCCAATTACATGTCAATTTGAGTTTACTGGGAGAACACCTGAATTATTACTGCTGAACATCATATGCTATGTTGATTGATGTCCTCTCGTGTGTTTTCAATTGTCATTAGGACTAAGGACAGCTGAACAGACATAACAGTGATCATTCATTTAACATAAAGGCTAACCTTATGTGATTGATAGAACAAATCCTTTTTATTGCAGACACTGTATTTTCTTTGAACATGTTCGTGTGATAGAAGACTAGTGCAGCTGCTTGCTTTGAAAATGACCAGTGCAACTAAATTATACATTTTATGTTGTATGCTAGGGTCTGCAATCGACCAAGCGGGATTCCTATGGTCGGCTTATCCTAGGGGACATAATTACTTCTGTAAATGGAACAAAGGTAACAAATGGCAGCGACTTGTATAGGATTCTGGATCAGTGTAAAGTTGGAGACAAGGTAAGCTTTCACACGTTTTTGTAAGGAAGAAATTGCTGTGTTTGAAAATGGCTCAGGTACTTATGTATATTGTGTTATAGGTGACCGTGGAAGTATTGCGTGGAGATCATAAGGAGAAGATACCCGTGATTCTTGAACCAAAGCCAGATGAATCATAGTAAGCCACCTCAGATCCACTCTACTGTTTGTATGCCCACATAGATGCCGAAAGGGAAATATATACAAGCAATTAGCATTTTCCCCTACCACGGAATTCGTTGTACATAATTCATGCTTGTAAATTTTCTGGCAAAAAGGAAAATCATTGGCCTATTTCCTTGGGTCATTCATGCTTCTGGTGTAACCGCCTCAGTAGAGACGTGTCATACGCGATGTCTCTGTTTTCCTGTATTTTGGTGAGGACCATGTACAGCAGAGACTGTACAGTAGACCCCCCCACTGCTCCGTAAGTCTACTTAACATGGCCTACCGTATTTACACTGCATTCATCACTGGGCCATCTATGAACCTGCAGGTCGATGGTCGTACTGATCTTACATATCACCTAAAATCCTTTCTGACAATAGAATCCATGCAGGTTTTTGCTAGAGAAGTTGTTATCATCGCCAATGCAATGCATTGTGTAGTCTGCAATGGGATGGAGATTAATGTGATGGGTATGTTGTGATGACTAATACAGCACACTGTCAACCACACACGACCCTGTCGTGGATTTTGGGGATCCATACGGTTGTGGAGAGATACGACTGACTAAGATGTTTCTGTAAACGCGGCAGGGTAACCATCAGAGAAGTCTCTGAAGATACTTTGGCTTCATGGTTACACCTCTGCGAGGATTTAGCATCAAAGGCGTGAAAAGATCTGTAAGCAACAAGTGAAAAGGATGCAAATGTTTTAAAAATGAAACACGCAGCAACAATCAACAAAAAGCTAATCATGTTCATTGCATGATTAATTTATATCAGAGAATAAATAAATAAACAATTGCCAGTACGAGGATTTTTAAGTGATACTACTACAGTATCCTTGCTGCCCTAGACAAGTAGACAGACGTCAGGTCCATTGGTCTGGGCTCTGGTTGCAAGGTAAACCGTCACAGTCCACTTTAAGTTCTGATAGATGGATCATATCTGACTTAATCAAAGAATACATTAAAAAACTTAATTGTCTCTTAAGTATAGCAGAGGTAGGATGTAATCAACAAACTAGCTAGGACATAACTATGCTGATTGATTCCATGCAACTTCTCATCAAGCCCAGCACGGCTGTACCGTATGTTGCTATCTGAAACCGGCGCTATATAATCAGCCGCAAGATGATACGAGAACACACTTTGCCATATTCTTTCCAACTTATCCATTGGATTCTTAAAATGAATTGTTTGTTCCATGGTTTAGAAAATACGTTTTCTTAAAAAAAATTCTACTACATTTTTTACCCACTTATTGTAAGACATTTGTTAAGTTTATTTTGTAATAAAGTATTTAGTTTATCCTTGTAACCAAATTGATAATCCGCTACAATAATCACTCAACCGGGGCGCTAACGAGTGAGCACCCCTGGCCCCGGCTGTCGCGTGCAGAGTCTACTTCACATTGAAATCCGCTCGGCTCGGCTTGGCTCAGCCGCTCAGCGCGATTACCACCCACCAATGGATTAATCAGAGGCTTCCTAGCTAATCAAACGTGGTCCGAGAGAGAGATGTCTATCAGAGAAGATTGAGGAGTTAAGCACGGACAGAGTAGGCTAAAACTCGTTCGGTTTTTAATGGCTGTCATTTATACGAAAGGTATGGATTAACCGAAGTGTGTAGTATTTGTACTTCACCTCTTGCTCTTTTGGAACATTGGTTAGGTAGTTATGCTTGTATCATTCAGACCCTTGGTGTTTAGCTTTCATCTTGAAGGACTAGTAATAAATTAGATGAGACAAGATGCCAAATCAGCACTGCATTATTGCATAGATGAGCTCTCTCACTACATATAGCTAATATATTTTTGACTGGAGAAATAGTTAACTTTCATGCAAAGCTTATAATTAGGGAAGACTATAGCATATTCGCGCGCAGGACCGGTTTTGCATAATTGCACCAGTACAGATTAATCACACTAATATATTTTTTTAGGACGAATTAAGAGTAAAGCTTGGTAAAGGAGAGTTGGTGATCGAAGGAGATATCTGGAAAATGACCGTTCATTTGTATCATATGGTTGAAATCTCTGGTGCGTGCAGCACGGTTCATGGAGTAGTTCAGTATCAGACTATCATCAGTACGTAGTGGCCGTTCAGGCCGGGTTGGAGAGATTAAAGACCCTGTTGAAAGAAAGAAAGGATATACTCGTTTGAAGGTGGCATCTGTACTTTAATTAGTTTCGCTTGAATGTTGCATCGATCTGTACTTTAATTAATTTCGTTTTGAAGGTTGCATCGTACTGTACGTACGTGTTGAGCTAGCTAGTACATTAATGATGTAGCTAATTAGTTAATTACGTGAATATGCCGAAACAAGCCAGCTACAACTATGCCATGTCGGTTAATTAGCAACACAAGTCGATCTTGCTCTACCACATACTCACTACTCCATGCAGAGCTAGAAATATGAGAGGAGCTAGCCACACGTAGACTATTTTACCAACATATGTTAGTAACAAAAAAGAGAAAACTTATAACTACTTCAGTACTTCTTTTAGATGACGCCAGTACTTCTCTATGCTACCAAAAACAAAGGCAATATTTGAAGGGGGCTTGAAGGGAGCTTAAGATTATCAGATATAGCTGGTTGTTAGTCTGTTTATGAGAAACTGGTAAAGCTGAGTTTTTAGCTTATGATTTTTAATTTATTTTTTAAATTTTATAACTGCAGATTCTCATATGACAATTTGAATTATTTAGAGGAGCTGAAGATTCTGAGAAAATTTGCAGCTATTAGAAATTCTTCTAACAAGACAAAAGAAGCTCGTGGAAAATATAGCGACTGGAGAAAAACTTTAAAAACACTTTTATGACTATGTTTGAACTTATTCCAGTAGTCCTGCATGAACATATGAAAACTGTGTATACAATATACTTATGCAAGCTCTGTTACACTCGGTTTTTTTTTTGAAACAAACTGTTACAATTACCGCAGACAATCAAATTAAAGCATGCAGCCAAACTTATCAGCCACACGCATCAAACAAATTTAATTAAACCTGCTCACGGATTTATCGTGGCAAGTAAGTACATACTTAACCTGCAGATAGAGAAGAATAAAATCGATCGAGCAACATGGATAGCGCGCGAAGACGTCGCGACGTCAGAACGGGTGATAGCTCCGGCGGAACGCGGTGGCGTTGGCGAAAAGTCCGACGAGGTCCTGCCTGTAGGGAAGGAACGACCTCCGGCGACCGCCGCCGCTGCCGCCTCCCCTGCTGCCACCGTTGGCGTAGTAGCTCAGGGCATCGTCATGGCCCACCTCGCCGCCTCTGCCGCCCTTGTGCTCGGAGCCGGAGGAGGAGCTCGCGTTCAAGAACACGAACTTCTCCTTGCCGTCGCTGTGGCTCCGACCGATGGAGCGCTGGCGCCACCGGAGGAGAGACGACCCCGTGGAGCCGCTCTTCCGGCACCGCGCCGGGGAGGTCGCCGTGGCCGACGCCGGCGCCGCCACCGGCAACGCGGGACACAGCGGGCAGTACAGGAACGTCGACTCCGCTGGCTCCCCGTCAAGGTCGAGGTCGAGGTCGTCCGCCGGCGGCTGCGTCGTCGGTGGTGGCGGCGGCCCGTGGTCCACCATCAGAAACCGCCACAGCGGCAGACGTGAGGGCGCCGCCGTAGTCTTCTCCGGCCGCCGATGCTGCGTCGGCGGCGACCTCGGCCGGCCGAATACGGGGTACAGCGGCGGGCCCACGCAGCGGCCGCCGTCACCGGCCGCCACAGCTAGCGGCGGCACCTCGGCGAAGGTGAAGCCGCCGCCGCCGCCGTCGTCGTCCAGCATGTTGCTGGCGTGCGCGGCTTCCTCCTCGGTTTCTTGCGCCATGACCCTCCTTATATACACCAAGCTTAGCCTTCATTCTCAACTGTGCTGCACGAAAGCGTTTTGATTTGCCTCAAGATGGGGGCACAATCTTGACCGCTGATCACGATATTTGACAGCTCGGAACGGATGTGATTGCACGTTGCAGTTGAATCGTACTACTACCTGGGTTAGGGTTAGGTTGCACTCGGTGCCAACGTGGCATGCAGACGTGGCGCAGCGTGTTTGTGAAGCGGGGGGTGGCGTGTACAAGCCGACGCGAGATGTTGGGTACTTGCGGCCGAAGCCCACCTGAGCGAGCCTTACGAATCGCTGGGCAATTTTGGATGGCCCGAGTTGTCATTGGGCCTAAAAGCCATTTAATGGGCCGCAGTAACCATCAATGGGCCTAAACGGCCGGAGCCGACATTTCCTCTAAATGGACCGCAGTTGGTCGCCATTCCTTCGTAATGGCCGTAATTTTCTCCAGACGGGCTTCAGAGGGCCTAAATTTACTTCTCTGAATGTGTGGTAACTTCACCTTGATGGACTGGAATGGGCCGTTAATATATCCAGTTTATTCGAGAATTTTTTTTATTTTTAGATTTTTTTAAATATTTATAGAAATATTATAGTGGCAAAAATATTAGCAGAAATAGACTCTGCCGCCCTCCACCAGGGCGGCAAGCTGACGTGGTAGACGCACGCGAGACGGCCGTTTAGTGGAGCTAGGAAATTTGCATACGGTCCCCTTACCGCCCTAGGGGCCGCTTGCAAATTTCCCCGTTCCTCGACCGAGGACGTGGGGGGCTGCCATTTTGCAAGGGGCGGCTGGTAGTGGGGGTATGACTGCAAGGGTGGCAAGGGGCAAAACGTAAAATAGCCACCTTGTAGCCCTTACAGCGGGCAGCAAGGGACCTAGACGTAAAATACGCACCCGACGCCGTGTGGGCGCCGTGTGCCACGTCAGCTTGCCGTCCTCTGCAAGGGCGGCAGGATCTATTTCTGCAAATTTTTTTGCCGCTATAATATTTCTGTAAATATTTAAAAAAATCTAAAAATACAAAAAACTAGTTTATTCAATGCATGCAAAACCCTGACAAAACCATCCACAGAAGGGGAACCACCAGCAAATAAAACACCTTTTAAAAGCATTAATTAATACAGTCACATGAATTATAAATACGTGAATGTGATGGACTAAAAAATTTTCGGTGTTCCTAATGGAATAGATCACCAAGCAACTTTGTCGCCTACTGGTACTAACTCGTCACTTCCCCATGTTAAGTTACTACTTGTTGTTGGGCTAGGAGCTGTTACGCTAGACGTGCCAGCATGGAGATTTTATAACCATTGAACAAAGATCGGTTGTAATTATATAATGGTATTCGAAAACATATCTTAGGGATGACCTAAAGCACTCATGGTATCATTATGAATTAAACAAACCAAAAACATGAAAACCTAGAAATATACATACCCAGTAAAGGTAGGATATGATTGCAGCACAGTGTCTAAGGACACAATCTAATAGTTCGTTGTATCGAGTCATTGGATCATATTCTGTTACCATAAAATTTACTCCATGTGTAGTAGCATTAACTATTAGAAATCTGCCAATCCACATGTGTGTGAACGAAAAAGTTGTGTATCATAGTCAATCGCTAAATATGGATAGGGGGCATAGAGTACATATAATGAGCTACATCAATGGTTGTAGAGCCTAACATAGCCAATTAATATGGTAGAATTTCGCAGAAACAATGCCAAACCAACAAAACAACCAAATCCAAAAAAAAAAATCATTCCAAATCTCTGTCATCTAGCGGACCATCAAAATTTTTTTGAGGAGCTTATCTAGCAAGAGAGACCTATAACAACCTGTCCTCTGGAACCACGCAACCTAACCCATCCGACGGGCAGGCCCATTTACACATACCACCCCACTTACACTTTCATTCTCACTTCATATGAAAGGATTAACCCGGGAGTGATATGGTTGGAGGGATAAGCACTTATAAGTTAGTTTTACCCTTGCTAAACTAGTAAGATGGTACTAAACATGTACACATAGCTCTTATAAGCCACACAAACCACATCCTAATTGGGTCAAAATGTCACACACTCTCCCTCAAAGGACCCGACATCCCTATCGGTCCATCTCACCAACAAAACCACACATGCATACAGGCAAATGTCCAGGAACACAACCCGTACATCTAGTGTCAGCGCCATATGCCATGCCATCTGCCTCACACAAAGCTCACATACGGCATGCGTCATATGTCCGCACACTAACCCGTACGTGCAACCGCGAGAGTCGGCTCTGATACCATTTGTAACAGCCTGCCATCCAGAACCATGTAGTCCAGCCCAGCCCATCCGACGGACAGACCCACTTACACATATCATCCTACTTACACTTTCGTCCTCGTTTTGTGAAAAAGGTTAACCCTGAAGTGATATGGCTGAAGGGATAAGCCCTTATAAGTCTGTTTCACTCTTGCTAAACTAGCAAGATATACTAAATATTCGCACACAGCTCTCATAGGCCACACAAACCATATCCTAATTGAGTCAAGATGTCAGACGATCAGACAAACTCATACAACGAGGAGGCTTGTTCCACACGAGGTTCGCTTCCTCCTGTCGAAATGACGATATAGCGTGCAAGAAGGCATATTGTCCATTCGATCAGAAATGGACGATGTGATTGAAATATATGTAAAGATAAATCGCATAGCATGGCCAACAACAGCCCAAACTTGTTTGGAATCCCCAACACCGGATTTATCGCTCTCTACTTTTGCAGGAGGGGCACAATATCACATGAGAGGAGAGAAGAAATTGGAAGCGGCCTATTTTTTTTATTTAGAGAGTTAAATTTAGAATATCTCTTGGAACTCAGTTCCTATCTTTTGCCCTATAACTTAATATAAGCCAATGTCAAAAAAATAATTTTAAAACGTAAATTGAAGTTGATTTCGATGATTTTTCATTGAAGTTTAGTTTTTGATATTTATTTTTACTCAGAAATTATTTTTTTTATAAACCGTATGGCTTATTATCAGTATTAGACGAACCTTTGACATATAGTATCAATTTCAAGGGATACAATTTTGAGCTGTTGTTGGCCGTGCTCGACCAGTCGAGTAGCTCTCACCGAATCACCCAATGACAAGACGGGCCCACCTAAGTTGCACAGCGGTTCGTACAGAGCGCTCACGTGGGCTTGGGCTGCAACTCCACAAGGCCACATCTCGTGTCAAGCCCACGTGAGCTCTCGAATGTTGTGATCAGCGGTCAAGATTAATGCCCCATCTCGATACAAATGCTCTTTTGTGTAGTACAGATGTACAGTGAGACTGTACGAGAATGAAGGACGTTGCTGCGTCGAGTGCTAGCTGCTGTACAAATACAGCATAAGTAAGCAATGAGTCCAATAGCTCAACGACGAGGTGCCAACAAATGACGACTCTATAGGTAACGGATTAATTGCGTGATATACACATACTAATAAATAAAAGAGGCAAAAAGTAAACAACCATTTGTACCTTTCACCTACGAAACAGAGTACAGTGCTACGTAGACGCAACGACCGGGTTAATTGTGTCCACTAATCACCTTTCAAAAAAATTTGTGTCCACTAACCCAAAGCGCAGAGGGGCTTAATTGAAAAGGAGATAGAGAGGGTTGGTGATTGATCGAGTGGTGAGAAAGATACTGAAGATTTGACAGCGATTGTGTCCTGTGTTCTGTTACGTCCGAACGTATGTATTGGCGACGTCTGATCCGATGGACTCTTCAGGCTTACAGACAAGATGCGTTAACATACGGCAGGTAAGCTGCAACCACAGGTTGCGCCCTTGATTCTGAGAGAGCTAAAGCTAATACGGTAATCTGCCTTGTTTGGTGTGATGGTGTGTTGCATTTTCTAAATGCTGTTACTTGGAAGTAGGAGTAAACCATTTTGTTTGGAATTCCTATGTTCTAAACCGGATTCGAATTATTTCAAACTTCGGCTGGCGGAATCACGTTTCACGTACTAGTAATAAGGACATTATGAACTGTTGCTGCATGTTTTTTTGGGAAAAAGAGAGAGAAAACGTACTGCACGTTTCTGAATTCCAATGCTTAAAAAAACAGTAGGAATCATCAAAACAATACAAAATCCACGATATATACATATCTACTACTACTCATCACATAGTAGTATAAAAAATCTGCAAAAGATTTTCTGCTAGAAATCTGTCACACACTCACACTTTCAGTTCTAACACACCGTATCCGAAGTCACACCATGACATGACAAAAAGGATATTAAGGAATTAAGCAAACGATCAGCGAGAAGACGCTACAATACGTTAGAACGGGTGATAGCTCCGGCGGAACGCGCCGGCGTTGGCGAACAAGCCGACGAGATCCTGCTTATACGGGAGGAACGACGGCCTCCGGCCACCGCCATTGCCGCCGGCGCCGGCAGCACCTCCACTGCCACCTCCTCTCGCGTAATATCTCCAGCCGCCGCCATGGCCACCGACATCGCCGCTCGTCGTCGTCCTCCCCTTACTACGGTCGGAGCCCGAGCTCAAGAACACGAACTTCTCCTTCCCGTCGCTGTGGCTCCGCCCGATGAGCCGCTGCCGCCACCGGAGGACCGACCCAGTCGAGCCGCTCTTCTGGCACCTCGCCGGAGAACTAGAAACCGCCGCCGCGGGGGATCCGGGCGACCACAGGCAGTACGTCTCCGCCGGCACGCCGTCAAGATCGCCATCGTCGTCGGCCTGCTGCCCCGACGGCGGCGCCGACGCCCTCTCCTCCAGCAGAAGCTGCCCCAGAGGCACCCGCACGGTGGCCGTGTCAGGCTCCTCGTCCTCCCCCTCCTGCACCGGCGGCGGCGACCGCGGGCGGCCGAAGACCGGGTACACAGCGCCGATGCGGCTGCCTCCAACCACACATGTGACGGCCGCCGCCGCCGCGGCGAAAGTGAAGTCCTCCTCGTCAGATTCTAGAACGTCGTGGTGACCGGCGGCGGCGGCGGGCGTCGCCGCCATGGCGTGGCGTGGCGTGTCTGGTGGTGGTGGAGTTTTTCTGTGGCGCGAGCTGTGCTGTGGCCAACGGGGCGGCGGAAATAAAGGAGGCGGAGATGCGCGCGTGAGGCGGGCCAGGCCACGCCACGGGCGGTTGCGCGTCGCGAGCAACAAGTGACGGCCGGTACGGCCCATAATCTAACCGACAGGTGGGCCCGCCAATCTCCTGTCAGTGATGAGAGGGGAGCTGGTTGGTCGGTTGGTGTGTGGGCCCACGTAGGACAGGGTGGGGCCACACGACACGTGGCGGACGCTGGTGTCTTCGGTGGAGTTGAGTTGCCATTTGGGAGAGGAAAAGAAAAGAAAAGAAAAGGCTGGCAGGCAATGGAAGGGAATAGAATGCAAGCTGGACAGCAAAGAATCCTAGTGGAATGGAACGGAACGGATTGGATCCATGTGCTTTTCTCATCGTTTTCTAGTGCCTCTTACAAGCTTTTTTTTATGTCAATCTATTCAACTTGTTGCTTGCTTGAGCTCCAGTTGGATCACCTACCACCGAGATCAAAAGACGTTGTTGTGTTAATTAGCTCTAGAAGCAAAAGATCAAACCGAAAGGGAAACAACACAAAAGGAAAGAAAAAAAATAGCAGCTCTGGGTTCCGTTTAGCTTGTCCTAGGATCGATGCTTGTGATGTTTGATCTGCATGGCGTGTGATTGACGGCATGCCGCCCGGGTAATCTGCTCCGTTCTAAGTAAAGTATGTTTTACTCAAGATGCACGCCATGGTAAGCAAACAAATTCAATGACAGGCAGTAGGCACATGTAAATGTACTGTGCAGTACATACGCTACTCAACCAACATACTGTGAGCCCGTGAGCTCAATAGAGTCGAATGGCTTTCCAGGGTTCTTTTCGTAAAATAAGAGGCGTTTCTTCCTCGGGGAAAATAAACTCTGTATTCTCTAGGGGCTTAATGGGCCAAGATGTTCTATCTGGTGCTTGGGCTGAATGTTATTCATTTTTTTTTACCAAAAACAAAATCCAATTTGACTGGCGCAAATATAGGTCCAATCTGATTTGTATCTCTCATCCGCAAACTAGATATATTAACCCTCTCAACTATTAAAATCATGTGGCATCACATGCTGACTTAGTTGGTTGGACCAGGTCAACAGCCACGTCAACGAAAGTCGTCTTCAAAACCGCTAAGGAGTCATTTTACATCGGTTTTAATAGTTGAGAGGTTGGTTTTGTGACTAAGAGATATGAATCTGATCGGACCTATATTTGAAGGAGTAAAATTAGACCCTTTTTTAACATTCTCCTACGCGACAAAAGTTTGATGGATCGAGTCGTGGGCCTAGTTTAACGGGCCCATCAGTTGCACGGGGTACACTAAGTGCCAGATACGAGCGGGCCCATGAGTACTTCGGAAACTGCTTCCGTTGGAAACCTTTTTTACATTGAGATTCGTGCGCGCGAAAAGCTGCAGCACACTTTCCAGAGCCGCACGAGCGCGCGAGGCGCACACACGGCCACACGGGCGGTGCACCCCGACAAATTTAATCGTACACGAAACAGCTGGAGAAACTTCAAACCCAACAGTGTTGCAACCTTGCACGTACTACGCGACCCAATCGTCATCATCATGCACCTTCGAGTTGACCCGTTCCCGCGCCGCCATGCGCGCGTGGACTTGATCCGATCCGGCGCGGCGCGGCGCGGCGTGGCGCGCTTCTCACGGGGTTTTCCCCGAGATGGACACGCGGCCAAAGCCCCAGTGACCCATCTGGTACATCTCCTCCAGCCACGCCAGGTCCTCGTCGACCTCGTCGGCGGGGGGACCCGCGCCGGCGCCGGCGGCGGACGCGGTGCCGACGTCGGCGACGATGTCGGCGGCTTCTAGTTCCGCCTTCGCGATCGCCTTCTCGCCGGCGGCCGTCGACGTGGCGGCAACGTCGCGGACGCGCTTGTTGTGCAGCAGCGTCCGCCTCCGGCTCCTGAGGCGGCCGACGCAGCGGCGGCCGACGGCGAGCGGGGCCTTGACGAGCGCCAGGCTCAGCATGCTGACCACCGCGCACGGGCAGCACCCCAGCGCGATGCAGTCCGCGAGCATCACCGCCGCACACGACCGGCACCTGCACCCCGCGCCGCCGCCGCCCGCCGTCGTGGGCTCCTCCTCGTCGCCGTCGCCGTCGCCGTCGCGCCACCGCCGCGGCTGCCGCTGCAGCCGCATGGCCCTGCTCATAGTTGAACAATGCGCGATTCGCGTGAGTGAGCTGCTAGTAGCTGTGGCACACTGAACTGGCCGGCGATCTCGAGAGAGGATCGAGGAAATGATCGCGACGTGACACGGCGAGCTTTGCTAGCGTTTTGTAGGTAGGGTTCGGGTGCGAGCTGAGTTACGACGTCGCAGTAACGCATGCGCTGCATCCGTCAGACTGGAGGCAGGTAAGCATTGTTACTGTCAGTAAACGAGCAGCTAGCTAGCCCAAGCCCACGCACACATCTTCAGACTTCAGACGCACAGTCGCATCGCAAAGCCGCAAACAGCAACTTATAAATGCATGCCATGCCACGCGAGGGAAGAGATGTTTCTCAGTTTTGGCCATCTCCTCCGCTGAAGCAAAGCCGAAGCTGAATTTAACCCTCTCAGCAGCAGCAGCAGTAACTTTGAATTCAGAAGGTGAGAGAGGCCATGCCATTGCCATTGCCGTTGTCACTGATCTCTTTTACTTGGCGTTAGGACATGGTAGCTACAGTGCTCGAAAACTGCAAGGTTGGCGCTTTTGGTCGCGGCTACGCCTTTTGGGAGGGCAGGGGGCAGGGGTTGGGTACCCGTGAGTTGAAGGCCGTGCAGTGCAGGGCGCCATTTCTGAGCAAAGAGCAAAGTGGCTGTGCGTTTTGATCTAGCCACTGTGCCAACACGTCAGTATTCACAGGCTCTAGTACAGCTGGGAACTGTAGCTGCCAACATCTCTCGATCCGCTGTCTGATTCCCCTTGTTGTTCCAGGACCCAGCAATACTACCTCACATGCATCCATGCATTAGTACTGACGTGAGAGCTCATTCAGAGAGAGAGAGAGAGAGAGAGTTGTTTGTGACTGTGTGAGTATGGGGGGCCTGAGTGAGTTGATCATCATATTCAGAGATTGCAGGGGGGGGCTTTAGGACAAGTACGTTGATCAGATGATCAGATGCTGGACAAGGACAAATGCACTGTGCAAGCAATGAATTTTTTTTTGCATGCCATTATTGGATCAATGATAAACAAGATGGCTGTCTAGAAAAATGGCTGGAGGAGGAAGATGTGTACGCGTGCTGCATCCGAGAGGTGCATCAGTGTATCTGTGCATGTGTGGAACATGTCGGAAGTGGACCGAATCTGATGGTTCTGAACTTCTGATCTCTGCTCGGTGTGCACATTGCATTTATCAATTCCTATAATATTTTGACCGGCAAACCTCGCACTTGTGTTCGTTTCAAAAAAAATATATATCTAGTGTATATAGGTTCAGAAAATAATGCGTATGTAAGCAAAAACTGATCAAAGACTACACGGAAAATGGAAATATTCAGCTGCAGTGATAGTTTATTCACGTGAAAAATATCGTTGAGTGTGTAGTAGTAGCATATATGCTGGGACGGATCCAGAATAAAATTATAAGAATGACTCATCTCATTCAACACCTCCTTTTCTTCTTCCTCTCTCTTCTTCTCCTTTCTCTATCTTCTTCTATCAGTGGTGATCTAGCGGGGTATAGGAGACTTGAGTCCACTCAACACCCACCCTAGATTCACCCCGGCATATATGGCCAAGCTAAGGGGGAATCGATCAATAATTAATTAACTAGTGTATTGGCCAAAATAATTTCGATGAAAGAAATTAGCCAGGATTAAGGTCACTCCACACCTTAATTATGAATAACATGTAGTATAAGTTATAACATACTAGGTCTATATGATGTCTTACCTGTTTCAGAGTTGTAAGTACTATTGCTGATCGAAATATGAGACTAGTGCCAGCTACCAATCGTTACAGAAGCTAGCAGATAAAATCTATGAGCAGTACATGGCAATCAAGTTATGAAGGGGCTATACTGTATATCTGTCTATCCATTGATCACAATTCACACATGTCGAGGTACATGGGCAAAAAAATAGCTAGTAGCACCTTGCAGTTCCTGCATTTCGGCCCATACGCCGCAAGTGATCATGTCATGCTTTTCGGATCGCAGGGGCCGGAAAGGTAAGAAATCACAGGCTTAAAGAAGCATATATCTTCTTCAAAATTCAGTATGTGAGATCATAGATTCAGGCTTTCAGCACCATTAGCTGCAGACGCCCAGATGGCAGCTCATGCATGTACTGCATTGTCGCCACATACACATAATTCTATGATTTGATCACATTTCCAATCAAACGCGGAACAGAAAGAGATAGAGATGATCAAGGAAGAGTAGCTTGGTGTACTTACTTGGAGCGGGAGATCACTTTAACTGCGGTTTCCTGATCCATGGATGTCGTTGCTGCCGTGCCGTCAGAGAACGGAAGAACCCAACACCACCGAAAGCTTCAGCTTCGACGATCCGTGTAGGTGTTGCTCAGCCGGAAGCGGAGACGACGCCTCCGCCATTCAAGATCTCAACGGGAAGAAAAGCCTGAATTCAGCGGAGAGAAAAAAAGTTTTTTTTTTTTTTACAACGGCTCGTCGGAAAACAGGGGAGGTGCTCTTGGATTAATAGTTGTTTCATGTTGTGCAAATGCATGCATGGTGTTGTTGGGGTCAGGAATATCTCAGAGAAAAATATCTCTCTGATGTACTACTAAGCTTCCACTAGGTTTGATTTGATGATTATTTTCTAATCGGTGCAGGTAAACAGAGATTAGTATACTGAATTTGCCTTGCCCCTGCCGACCAGATCGGTCAGATCCAGATCCAGGTGTAGCGCTGTGAGATGTGAGCGATGCCCTGCAGCATCCCAGTTCACGTGCATTGTTGCCTCAGACATGCATAGGATAAGGTAATTTGCGTCCTTATCTAGTTAATTATACCAGGTCGTGCGAATAATCTGCACTTCTTCTGCTCTGCTGTCTTTGACCTCAATGACTCTGACAATGATGAGCAGGTCCTAACCAGGATGCTACTCTCTCTGTCCTGCTTGTTGGCCTCTCCCTCTATTCTTGTATTTGACCATTCATGTTTTTTTTTTGGCAAAATTATTAGCCTGATGTATGCTAAGGAGTTTGTGTATTTCGTGTTGCGTTGAAATTGGAAAAGTGGAACATTTTCCGTAGGAGTTGTTTTCGCAGTCGTCAATTTTTTGCCTTCCAAGGAGTTCAAACTTGTTCAGATATGGTATATTTTGCAACGAATATGTGGTTTCACCAACAGAACATCTAATCAAATTAGAACCTGATTCATGTGTCTTATTCACAATCTAATCACCTCTTTACAGCTCTCGAGACGAAGAATTTCTTTCTCACATGATAATTACAGGGATAACTACCTACAGAACAAACAAGCAGTAACAACTACTACTAACAAGCAATGAAGCATCCACTACGCGCCGTGCACCGGCGCATCTGTACATGGCGACCGAACGATCACGCCGGCGGCGGCGCCTCGACAGACGTCGCCGGCGGCGCGGCGGCCTCCATCTTGGTAATGGCGCCCGGGCCGCCGTCCATGTCGTCATCGTAGTAGGCGACGCGGTCCCGGCGCGGCCGCGGCCGCAGGTGCTTCTTGGTGCAGACCTGCCCCACGATGCAGGAGATCACCAGCAGCGCCGCGATCACGCCCAGCACGATGAACACCGGCGTGTACGACCCGCTCCCGCCGATGGCCCCGGCCGCCGCTCCCGCCGACGTGTCCTGCCGCGGCGGCCGCATGGAGTGCGCGCCGGCCAGCAGAGGCGTCGCCGGCGAGGACATCGACATCGTGCAACCTCTGGTTACTGCAGAGAGCTAAGAACAATTTGAGGGCTACTTAATATTACTTCGTGTGGTTGGGTAAATATGCTTGGAGTGAACTTAAAGGCTGGGGTTAGTGTGGAAGGGGAGGATTGGAACTTGCTACTTTCCAAATTTCCCCTTTTTGGCTATGACAAAGCCAAGGATCCTAGCATTTTTTCGGAGACATTGTGCACAGAAAAAGCACAGAATGGATTTTTTGTTCAAACCAGAGGTTAAAAAGTTGTTTCTGAATGCTAATCTGATCCTTTTCTGCATGAATCTTGAGCAGAACAAAGAAGGATCGCTTGGCAATGCGTGTCATTAGGCAGTACAAGAGGGAGTGCAAAAGTATGAAGGACTTGTTCAGATTGATGTTATTTTGAATCATATATTTTTGGTAAAATTAACAAACTTATTGATGCATTTAGTTTGTTATTAAACATTGATAATGTCTAGAGAAGTCTTGCAACACACATTTAGCATATCCTATCAAAACTTGACACTGTTATCAACCTATCAAACTTTAGGGCATTGCTAATTTTTGGAAAGGTTCATTTTGGCAATAAGAACAGGCCCGAAATGCCACGTCAGGCTTAGGCAAGGTTTCTGAGTTATTCCTGGCCGTCCATCTCAGATCCAACGGCTGTAGAACACAGGAGGCGTGGCCACATCGCCCTCGAACCCATCTACGCCTTATCTTATCCCGCGCGCCCTCCTCCCGCGTATTTCTCCTCCCCGTCGCAGAGCAGAGCGCGCCATCCAAGAACCCGCGAGCTCGCCATGGCCATGGCTTCCACCGCTGTCTCCTCTACTCTACCCCTCTTCCACGTCCGCACCGCCTCCTCCGCCCCCGCGGAGCTCCGGTTTCCCAACCGCGGCCGCCTTTCCGTCGCCTGCAACTCTACGGCGGCTTCCCCCAAGGTGCTCGAGCTCGGGGACGCAATCGCGGGGCTCACCCTGGAGGAGGCCCGGGGCCTCGTGGACCACCTCCAGGAGCGCCTCGGCGTGTCTGCGGCCGCGTTCGCCCCCACCGCGGTCGTCGCGGCGCCCGGCGCCGCGGGCGGCAGCGAGGACGCCGCGCCCGCCGAGAAGACGGAGTTCAACGTGGTGATCGAGGAGGTGCCGAGCAGCGCGCGCATCGCGACCATCAAGGTGGTGCGCGCGCTGACGAACCTGGCGCTCAAGGAGGCCAAGGACCTCATCGAGGGACTCCCCAAGAAGGTCAAGGAGGCCGTGAGCAAGGACGAGGCCGACGAGGCCAAGAAGCAGCTCGAGGAGGTCGGCGCCAAGGTGTCAATCTCCTGACCGGCCTGACGACACACGCACTAGGCTACTAGGACACCCAAATCTTGCTCAAATTTTTGTGTTGCATTACACCTCGAGACATTTTGTATCATCGTTGTTTCGCTGCAAGAATTGTATAACTGGATTTGCCAAATCATACATTTCGGTTTATACATTTCCTTTGAAGAATTGATGCGCATATACAAATACATTGCTAATTTGCTATAGCCTACATGATCGAACACAATGACCCATGATCCAATCAGCAATTGCCATGGCGAGACTGCACCGTGGGCCACAAATCCTCGAGGGCCCAGAAGTTGTCGCTCGACGCTGCTAAGAACTCGTCGGAGACGACGACGTCACCAGCAGCGGCAGCAGCACCGCCATCTTCTCCTCCATGGATTGAGCTCGCGTAGCCTGGCTGCAGCTGGTCCAAGCAGCTACTACTCATGCCGCTCGGCCGCGGCGCCTCAGTGGCGTACTCCTGCGTGACGACGACGGTGGCGGTGGTGGTCCGGCCGGAGACGCTACTGCTGCCTTGGTCCTCGGCCACCGTGTTCTGGTAAACTGGAGCCGCAGGCGTGATGCTTTCTCTCGTCGTCTTCGCGTGAATTCCGTGCGCTCCTGTGCTTCTTCTGTATCTTGGTCCTCCAGAAATTCTTGGTCCGGCCAGGAAGGTACCTTGCAATCTTGGACCACCTGGAGAATCCAAGTGATCGATCTATCGATGATCCATTCCAAAATGTTTGTTGTTTAGTATTGGATGAGACACATACTAGTATTATGAATTTGGACAGAAGATATATCCAGATTCATAGCATTAGCATGTCTTATCCAATACGAATTTTTTCATTTATAATTCTATTTATTAAAATATTTACAAAAATAATTTTTCGTTCGAAATTTTTACTAAACTAGTCGCCTCACGCCTTCTAGAAGAGCGATAATTAAAAAACGCTTTTTAGAAGAGCATTCTATGTAACGTGACCGACGACCGTTGACACCTGCCTAACGGTCGGCTGGCGTTGGCGGTATATTTGCAGGCGGCCCCCTACCCCCTCTCCCAGAGGACCTTTTTTGTGCAGTAGGAGACCGCCTGCAAAAGGGTGGCAAGGAAGGCCTGGCTTTTATGCAGGCGGCCCCCTTGCCGCCCTGTGCGAGGGCATTTTTTGTGCAACAGGGGACCACCCGCGAACCCCAGCCAAGGCTATCACTGTTGCAATGAATCCATTTTCTAATATTTTACAAATACTCTTCTTTGTTGTACTCATCAAATTAAATATTTCGTTGCGAAAAAAAATTACGGTAAGAAAATGCAAAAGGGAAAAAAATTAGGCCACCAACACACCCGTATGGCCCCTCTTGCAATAAAATGCCCTCTGGGAAAGCGGCAAGGAGGCCGCTGCAAAAAAAGCCAGGCCTCCCTCGCCGCCCTTTTGCAGATGACCCCCTACCGCACAAAAAAACGCTCTCTGGGAGAACATGAAGGGGGCCGCCTACAAAATGTATCGTCGATGCTCGACCGTTAGGCGAGTGCCAACAGCCATCTGCCACGTCAAATAAAATGCTTTCCTGAAGGGCATATTTTAAAAATCACCCACCCTCCCAGTGAGCGTGAGGCGACTAGTTTTGTAAAACTTTCAAACGAAAAATTATTTTTTAAATATTTTAATAAGAGGATTGCTAGAGCATGGGATTTCGTTTCAACGGGATACTTTATGAATCTAATCCCTCATCTCCCGTCTTTCTCATGTTCGAGCTCTCACGTTGCAAGAAAACGAAGCAACAGCACTCCTAACTCCTTGTCCCCACCGACCAACAATAGAGGAAGAAGGAAGACATCGATAAGAGGTAGGGAAAAGAGAAGATGAGACAATGATAGGTGACTTACCGGTCTGTTGATGTAAAAAACACACACTGGCCTGGGAGATCTGCTTAACTCCAGTGCAGGTCCAAATATTTCTTTCGGGTTCTAGGCGTGCCAATTGGTTTGATCCTGCAACCAATAAGAAACAAAGAAAACGCAGTTAAATCCACCAATGATAGCCGATCGGCTGGCTTGCCGATGACATATCATTGAGCATTGAGCCGATGCAAGATGCATTAAATCGGCTATAACAGATAAAGCAAGATAAAGCTAAATCTACTCAATCGGCTGTAGATATCAATAAAATATAATCTAAGTCTCAGAATATATTTAAACCAAGTGATTGGGATAGATCAGACAGGGCGCCGAGACAGTATGAATCACTTATGTCTAAATATATTATAAAGCGTAGATTATACATGTTCATAGCATAGCCGATTAGGTAAATCTAACATGTATCGGCTAGTACTCCGATACTACTTTATACAGAGATATTATCATGAACAAAATATATTAAACAACTTGTCAAACTAATGTTAAGATGATCTTAACCAGATTTGACAACAAGCTCAATATATTTTACTAAGTTAATATCTCGATATAAAGGGCAGATTTAATATATCAAGATAACAAGATAATTAAACCAGGTAAGATCGGCTGAAACCCCGACGCTATCTCTAGTAGCAATCATAGACAGGCTAGAAACTATGGTTCTAAACATGATTTAGTAGGTCAAACCTAACTGATGCAGCACCAAATATGTAAAGAAACATAATGTCTAGATGATCAAGTCGATGAAAACCTTTTCGAGATGGTAGATATATTATATAATCTAGATCAACAGCGATATATAACCCTATCGGTTGCTTTTCTGTGAAACAGACATCAACCGATCTAAGTTATATATTGATATCAATTCAGATTATACAATATATATGATAACTCGACGATTCACACAAACAGGATCAGAGTGTCATAAAGATGGAAGCACTAATTCCGAGAGCGCAAGCCGCCATAACAAGTTTTACCTCTTGTCGGAGATCGAAGCCGATGCAGCCCGACTCGAAAGCAAGAACTCGTCGAAAACAGTGAAAGAGTAAAGGTGGCGATGCGCCGAAATTGTTGTATTGATTCGTTGTCTTCTTTACACGAACCTGGGTTTAATTTATACCCAGAATTACACAATATGTCCTTGTCGGACACGACTCTTATCTCTATTACAACTCATATTGAAGATAATTCCCTAATACAAACTCTAACCGATAGTATCTATTAGGAAACTAACATTATATCCTAATTAATAGATACAATTCCCTTCTTCGGACCCAATCCGTATGTGGGAATCCTTATGAAGCTCATCAACCGAACCCGACAAAGACTCTGTTATCCTCTCGTCGGAATCGGCTACATTGGCTATCCTTGTCCGACTCTGTCTCAGCCGATGGTCACGATAGCCAACTCGATCATCAGCCGATACACACCGTAGCCGATTCGGTCACCAACCGATTCTTGCTCTGTTTTGGTAACCGCCAGCTTCTTCCAAATCCGCTTCGATTCTATCTTCAAATCCAATACTTGATTTATCAAATTTGGTCGTTAACACGGTCAGCCAGACGATGACAACGCACTCTTCCTCTCCATGCCTTGACCCGGTACCTGATACCATAGGTAGCAGACCTGATACCTAATATCTGATACCATGCACCTGGTACCTTTGAGTATCGGCTGGTACCTGAGATACCAGGCATGATACTTCAAGGTACCAGACATGATACCCGAGGTACCAGACCCTGATACCTGGGTATTAGGTATGATATCCTGAGGTATCCAACCATGGTACCAATCCCCCGATAACTAAGATATCAGTTGCAACATACCTGTACACAACGTTGATGAGTAGAAGTGATAGGTGGCAAAGAGCATGAAGAAACCAGACGACCTCTCATCCACTTCGTCAACTCCAAGGTCGCCATCTACATCGAGACTGGCCGCTTCCATCTTTCTGTCGGTGCTCAGGACCTTGTCCTCCTTGGCCTCGTCGCCTCTCTTTCCTTCTGCTCATACTTGACAACCCCCAACCTCACAACCATAGTTGGTTTTCTCCTTGACAATGACCCCCATATCTTCGTCAACCTCCAGTTTCTCACATGCTCCGAATCCAGTATAGGAAGGAAGAAAAAAGGATAGGGGATGTCATCGGCGTTGGAGACGATGGTTAAGGAGTCAAGGAGAGGGAGGAGGAGGATGGCCACTGGTGTAGAGAAGTGGATGGAGGGAGGAGGAAGACGAAGCGCTACAGCTAAGTGAGGGAGAAAAATGAGTCGATAAGGGAACAGATGTGGGAGAAACGGATCTGAAAGATAACTCTCATGTTGTTTATCCTGTGCCCTCGTTCCCTCAACGGGATTCCGTGGATTAGCTTTTCTATTTTAATAAATAAAAAATTTCATCAAATACTAGGTAGCAATATTTTATGGAGATAATAGTATGATCGAGTTAACGTGCATTACCTGTTGCCCCATCTGGCCTGTAGCTCGACGATGAGCGTGTGCTCCTCCGGCGTGATGTTGCCTCGCCGCACGTCGGGCCGCAGGTAGTTTAGCCCCCGCAGCCGGTGCGGCTAAGCCCTGCTTGGTGGCGTGAAGATATCAAACGATCGATCGATCGCAATGCAAAATTAGTTGACAAGGAGCATGGATGCCATGCCACACTGTACCGGCGGCGCGGGCGAGGGTGTTCCACGCGCCCTCGCCGTTGGCGGCGATGTAGTTGACGAGGCTGAGGTCCTCCTCCATCGTCCAGTGGCCCTTGCGCACGGCCGCCGCCGCCGCCGCCGCTCTCCTCCACCGTATATTGCATTTGTTCGGCGGCTCAACGTACGGATGGCGGCGTACACACCTCGCCACGCGACGCCACGCTTAGGCCAGTCTCAATGGGCAGTGTCACTGCACGGTTTCACATACTAACACGTCATCAAGATTGAAATGAAACCATCCATGAAACAACCCCAGCAATGAAGCATTTCATTTTGTTGTTTCCAAGGCTAAGCAAAGCATTTAATTGCTGCAAGATGATTGGATCACATGCAAGATGGTGAAACAATCTGGCCCTCAGTGGGATTTCACGCGGTTACCAAAGTCTAGGAAACAGTGCATACGAGTTTCACCATGGTGAAACTCTTTTCTTCTCTCTCCTCTCTATTTCATGCAAAAAGTACATATTTGCTGATGTGGCACTCTAATTAATGTGCATGACACCTCCATGAAACCTCCACTGAGACTGGCCTTATATACTGCACTGTACAAGAACAGCATGCGGGGCTGGCACGACGGGACGCGAGCTGGCTGATGATGGATTAACAACTTCGGCACGCCTAACTCGGAAAGCCGCTCGCCGGGAGCCCCTGAAACGGCTACGGGGTTGGCGTGTCGCATCAACGTGCGCTCGATCGTCTCGTTTGGCCTTATTTACACTGCCTTTAACTTCTTCGGCAACTGATCATCGTAGTTACGTGCAATTGCCATTGGTTTGGATCTATGTACCTTTTCCTCTCCGTTGATTTCGCACGTGCGAATTCCGTGCAAATGTTTACCTGGAGCTAGGTTGGATCTCCACATCAAAGTTCAGTCTCAATCATGCTCTGCCTAGGTAGCTGATTAATTTTGAGCAGGGAGATGAAACTGGGTGGAGAATCTACTGTTTGCCATCCTCCCAAAAAGACCAGTTTTCTAATATCGTTTTCTTAAACTTTTATTTCCTGCCATCTGGTCCTCACTAATTCTAATGTCATTCTCTTAAACTTTTATTCCCTGCAATCTGGTCCTCACTAATTATTTGTTGTGCGTCACACGGTGAGCGGCAGAAGAAAGCTGGGGACCTCCACAACAACTGGCGTGTCCCATCTTGCAAGACTCCTGGTTTTTCATGCTCTTCAACCGTCCACACCCTCTGCTCGTCTTCGATGTCGTAGACCGCTCCTAGAACCCTTACCACGCCGCGCCAGGCACGGGGGCGGTGCCCATGGCTTCCTCAGGCAGCCTCATCCTCTACCACTCGTTGGCCACGGGCGACCTCGTTGTCGCCATCCCGCTCACCAGCACGTTCGACTGCGGCGACGGCAACATTGTGGCCTATTCTTGTGCTACTCCTTACGGGTGAGCCTAAGGACATTTCGGTCTTTTCATGAGGGTATCCGCATTGGATAGGAATTAGGCAAAGAGTGGTACACGGGAGAGAATTAGTGAAGATCGGGTGACAAATGTGATCAGAAATTTAAGAGAGTGGCATTTGAAAACTGGTTTTTGGAGGAGAACAAATAGTAAATTCTCCCGCTAGTTAATAGTGCATCTTGGTATTATCAACCACGTGAAATATTAGCTTAAGTCACAGCATAGGCAAATCGTACTAAGGAACACTATGAATTACTCCTTCCGTCCCATAGAAAATAAACCTAGTACGGGATGTGACATATCCTAGTCTTATTCAGATTTGTAGTATCAGGATGTGTCACATCCTATATTAGATTTGTTTTTTATGAGAAGAAAAGAGTAATTGTGAAACGGTGTGTGTACGCATGCAGCTAACAACATACTCTCTTTGTCCCATAAAAACCTCACCTAGGATGTAGTACTACGAATCTAGTTTAGATTCGTAGTACTAAAATGTAGTAGGTAGGTTTTTTTATGAGATGAAGGAAGTATAGACGAAGATATATGGCTAATAGGTTTTTTTTTATGAGATGAAGAAAGTATAGGCGAAGATATATGGTTGCTACTCCTTAAACTACTGTTGCTTGGAAAAGCAGCTTGCAGGCTTGAAGGTTGAAATTCATCTTGAGCTGTTGCGTAATGCATGAGAGTGAGGGTACTCGTGTTTAATTCTGCAAGTATTTTATTGAGTGAATCTGAGTTAGTAAAAACCGTGTGCTATAGTGCCCAACTTTCCATAGCTACAAACAAGGCCACGTTCCTGAACCCTGAAGAGGGTAACGTCTGTACCAAACTGTTTCATTTTCAGCTGCTAGCTGCCGTCCAAATGCAGCACTACACCCTCGACATGGATGTTTTCGAGGGCAACAATTAAAAGAAAAATCTAGCTGCGTCCGAAATGGCTGACTGCTGGAAGCCCACATTTGCCAAACCCATTAGCTTTCTGCTTGTAACCGTAAGCAACCCATGGTCCATAGATCACGCCACATGTTTCATGCCTCCGTGAAATGGGTATCGACATCTATCTGTGTTTCAATCATAAAAGAGTCCCGATAAAAGAAACAAGACACGGTTGCACGACAGGCAGCAGCCTTGACTAGGTTCTAACATACTATAGTACTGTATCATTTACAGGACTCATCAGTATCAAACACTTTTCATGTACAGAACTTGGGTAAAAACGACACTGGCAACCTTGAAGCTTGACATACCTTCGTGTACACCTTCGACAACATGTGGTGTACCATAGCTGATAGCTGGACAAACCGCTGCCAGAGGCAGGCTTTGCGTAATACAGTACAAACTACAACGATGCATGCGTTTATTTCCGTGGCACATAAACATCATCACACATTTTATGATACTAGTACATGCTATGCTACTGGAGATTTATCCCCTGTTCTCTATAGGATGTCTACTCGTTCCCCTTATCCAACTTTGCTTTCTTCGCTTCATAATCCTTCACGGCAGCCTTGATTGCATCCTCTGCAAGCATGCTGCAGTGGAGCTTTACAGGTGGAAGCGATAGATGCTTCGCTATCTCCCTGAAAAAGAAGATATGGATAAGTCAATAGAACTCCAATGAGCACAATAAAGCTTGTGCTCAAACAATGGTAGCAACAGGCGGAAGACACTAGGATTGTAAGTGAAACTCACCACAATTTGGTAGAGGATGTTTCCTAAAAAAATGAGGGATGTGATTTTACGGTCCTTAAGATGTCCTACCTCTGGCTTTAAATGTATAGCATCATTGACTTTTTAGATACGTTTCACAGTTCATATTTTCTATAAATATTTGTGCAAATAGACATTTATATAAAGCACACTTAAAAATACTTTTATCGACAAATCTAGTTTCACTTAACTAAATATGAAACATATACTATTGATCAAAGTTTAAAGAAAAAGTCAATGGTATCATTTAGAAACACAGAAAGTACCACTTTACTATTATAAAAAGGAAAGTTTTATCATCCTTGAGAAAATACCTCAAGGTATCAACATTTTACACTAAAAGTTTTAGAACCTCGAGGTATGTAGTACCTAGAGGTATCACATTTTTACAGTACCTTTCGATATCTTTTCAAGGATGATAAAATTGTCCTTATAAAAAAGTTTGGTACCTCCTAGTAACGAGGCACAATGAAACAAGCTGACATAAAAGAGAGAACTTTAAACGTCAAATAGATAACTTTATATAGTTACTAATAGATAACTAAGCATTCGGGAATTTCACGGGATTTAGAAGACCTAAGTTTTCCACCTCCATTCTTCTTTTGGATTGGACGCCTCATCTTGCATCTAACAGTTCACAGATATGAGATAGACACCATTGTGGGCCTACTGCCTACTGCAGGCCTGGACAACACACTTTGGGGTGGGTTTTGCACAAGACAAAATGGTTCAGCTTCATCTCCTATCAGTTTTCTCCATTGCTTTCTCCTTCATCTCCTATCAGTATTGAGGTACTAAATTTTACACTAGATAAAATGGTTGCAGTCCTGAAGTATTACTATGAAGTTCCGACAATCAACATTCAGATGCAGGGTACAACCGCACAAGAGGTAAAAAAATGGAGATGTGCTGTTGCATAACCAGAAAAAACTGGTCGTTGTCCCAGACATGCAATTGGAAACCATCAAACTCCAAGCAAACTATAATAAAAAGACAGGCTAAAACATAAGGCGACATGAATTTAACATTTCAATGAATTTGCAGACTCAATGGACAAGCCATTGCTTCCAAGAAAAAGCATCAATCAGGCATTGAGCTCAAAGCTATAAAAGCAAATAGAAATCATCAAGCAAATAAGAGCAGAAAATATCCTATGCTAGTGACTACAAATGCTGCAAAAAAAATCAAGCCCATATCCTGAAGCCCATACTAGCGAGCCACCTAGAGGACACGCTAGTGTATCTCACAAGAAACTAATGAATCTTATTGCTGAGAACTAACATAGAAAGCAACCTTTATTGCTGAGAACTAACATAGAATGCAAGACTACATCAACAAGAAAACAAAGGACCCCTAAAAAAAGGACTAGATCAGCAAGTACAGCAGTTATTTACCTGTTCTTGATTGAAGCTGCATCCTCCATTTGCTTTCCCTTCACCCACTCACTGGCTGAAATTAAAACTATCTTAGAGAGAAACTTTTAACCTCAATTGTAATATAGTAATAATGATATTAGGAAAAGCCATGCATGATAGTAAGAATTGTATCTATGCACTCCAGAAAGAGCCAGCCAATAGCCATTTCAACTTTATAACTTCATAAGCACACATATTATATCTAAAAGAGACTTCTAAACCAAAAAAAATGTATCTCAAGTTTGTTTAACTGATTGGCACTCCATGCAAAATTAACTTTTTCGGCTTCTTAAAACATTGAAGTCAATATATTTTTGGTGCACCCTAAATGCATATCAAGTGTGTCAAATGTTATTACGACCGCAATGACAGCAAGATTGGCTACATAATGGCAACATGTTAGGACACAAGGCCATCATGTTATTGCGACAGCAATTGATTGGATACATAACGGCATGTCCTCACGTTATTACCTAAAAGACACTTGCAAACAATTAAAAGGTCCAACAGAGTTCAATTGCTAAATGCGAATTTATGGAATAATGTACAGATATTTGCAGTTGTCAACAGAAGAGTGCGTATCACTGTCTCAAATCTTAACATAGTAAGCAAGAGCAGTCACTGAATCAGTTGGTTGAACCTCAAAACAACTTGTGGCAAGTGATAAGACATAGGAAGTGTATCCACAAAGTAATCCGGATACTAGTAGTGGAAATGGGAATTTCTGTGTTAGGATATATGATATCTACAATGCTCACACGATGTATCTATTCCCTATAAAAACCAATAATAACACATTAAGGCAACAGCGTAGAATATTAGAATCAATGTTTGGAACCATGACCTCAACCATATCAACAAATGCCCAAGCAACCTATATCGGAATGGAGGAGTAATCACCGAGTGGAATGGCGCTGCCAACATTGTTAAGCATGAGACCCGCCAATTAGCATCACGAGAAAATAAGAGTCCTCAACTCATTGTTGGCTATCTACTATAATCCTTAGATTCACAATGTTGCAATGTTCACATCACGAGAAAATAAGAGTCCAACTCATTGTCAGCTATCTACTATAATTCTTAGATTCACGATATTGCAATGTTCAGGTAGGCATATTTGTATTTTTGAACTAGTGGGGATGGCACTATTCAATAGAAAGGGCTTTCCAATAATAGAATTTGGATGAAATGGAAGCAGTATATAACCGCGATCTTCTCCGAACATCATGTTAACGCCATCAAAACCTACAATAAACTTCCGTATTTTACAAATTTCATTGCCACATCCAAGTGTGACATCACATCAATCACTTTCATCAATCGTACAATTACCCACCAGATTTCACAAGTACACCGATTGGATCATCAAATCAAAAGCATTGGAGAAGAGGAAACGGGATCTAGGTTTACTCACCGACGGAGGAGGAGGCGATGGCGGAGCCGCACCCGAAGGTCTTGAAGCAGGCGTCCACGATCCTACCGGACTCCTCGTCGACGCGGATCTGCAGCTTCATGACGTCGCCACACGCCGGCGCCCCAACGAGCCCCGTACCGACGTCGGGGTCGTCCTTGTCGAACGTCCCCACGTTGCGCGGGTTGTCGTAGTGGTCCACCACCCGCTCGTGGTACCTCGCGACGGCCACCGCCTCTCCAGCGCCGCCGCCCGCCGGGCGCAGCCCAACGCCGAGGAGACGCTTCCCCGCCGCGCGCAGCATCATCGTCGGCTCCTCGCCGCCGATTTCTCTCCTTGATCGCGAGGGAGTCGAGGCGTCTCTGGATTTTTCTCCTGTCTGCTTCGTGTCGCGGAGGTGGTGGCGAGGGAGATAAGTGAAAGTGTGCAATCGCGTTCTCCGCTAAATATGACGCAGAGTGGCTTCGTGGGCCTCAGGAGAAGCGACACGTGGAGCCCACGTGGGTGGATGTGCTTGCTCCGCGGGGAGAAGGAAAGAATGGCGGTTCGGTTCAGCGTGCGAGAGATATGGACCTTGTATTGGGCCGTGATTTTCTTGACTTAGATATTGGGCCTGGGCCTCCTCACTTTCGATATCAGTGTCTAGGCTCTTCGTTTCATCAGGGCTATCTGCTTTTTTTTTCTTTACATTATCAGGGCTATCTGCTTTTTTTTTTCTTTACGTTATCAGGCCTATCTGCTGCTTCTACACGTCCATGTAAGTGTACACATCGTACCACAAGGCTAACATGGAGATGAATACGAGGATGAAGTAAGGGTAAAAAAAGGCATTAATATATAATTGGTTAAGTTTTAATTATCATAAATTTGAAAAAATAGATTTGTTTGATATTTTATAGGTGTTTTTATATAGAACGTTTTTATAAGCAACGTATTATTTAATAGTTTAAAAAACATCCTAATAAAACTAAGATAGAATCTGTATCTTAATCAGACAAAAACGAGGATTCATCTAGTAGCCCCCCTCCATTTCATTTTCCACAGTGTGTTCTACTTTATGTTCTAGAGCACGTAACTGTCACGAATTTCTTGTGGCATCAGCTCCAGAAAAAAAAACAGCCGTTTTCTTGCATCAATTCATATCCTCTGTCCGTTTGCATCCAACCGAGAAAAATTGTCCGGTACTTCATCGATATTAAGTATTGGAAACTTGAAATTGAATGGATGAATATTGAGGTATTATTCCCTGAGAAAAAAAGGGAAAATAGGTAAGAAATTCCACCGGATGGCTCTTGTACTAAATCTAATCTGAATGTCAAACAACTCACGTTACAACAGCGACACAGAGCAGGCTGCTTCATCACATTATTTTTATAGATTATTTGGTTCATGCTGTTAAATATATGATTTTACAAAAAATCTACTACATTGATTAAACCACTTTTTCTAAACTTTATTTATTTAAATATTTAATTTATCTTTACAATCAGGTAGATATTTGTTTAATAATGAAAATTGTTATATCTCCGACCTCTACTAGCACCAGCAGCAGGCAGACAACCAATGAGTTTTAGCATCAAGAAAAAAAAACAAAATTGAGTGATAGTTAAGTCCCCAACTCCTTAAGAAAAAACCACATGAATTAAAAACTAGTGAGACAAATCATATAGATGGTACCAGTAATTTTGTATGTACTACGTCATCATCCAAAGCAGAATAAAAACCTTTGGCTATCACTTTTAATAGTGTAGCATCACTGCATAGTATCCTTTTTTTCTCTTGTGGTAGTATAAAAGATCAAGTATGAAGCTAACTGGTATATGTGAATATAACATACATCATAATCAAGTAGATAATCCATGATAATAGTAATATATTTCCACTGTATGGTTCTTGTACTAACTGCACGAATTTATTTAGCATCAGTTTGAGAAAAACAGCGGTTGCTTGCATCAATTCATATCCTCTTGTTCGTGCACATACAACTAGAAATCGCCCTGCAATTCACTGGTATTAAGTGTTGAAATATTGAAATTCCCCAGGGGGAAAAATGAAAATTGAGGTTAGAAATTCCATGGTATGATTCTTGTTCTAGTACTAAATCTAATCCAATTGTCAAACAATGCACGTTACAACAGCGTCACCAAGCTGATATTGAGTGTTGAATTCTTGTTGGATGGATGACAATTGAGGTGCCATTCCCTGCGGGAGAAAAGGAAAATTGAGGTTAGAATGATGGTTCTTGTACTAAATCTATTCGGAATGTCAAACGATGCACGTTAGAACAGCGTCATCGAGCTAGCTTACTTCAACCACGTATTCATGGCTACAGTAACCAATTACACACACTCTCATCCTCTGTTTGCTGGCATATCAAACACAACTAAAATTTGAATTTTAAAGTTAATTTTATGAAATATTATAGTCTTTGTTTCAGGTTTAACTTTTAAACCACAAATAATACTGATATAAAGTTTATGCACGGTTTTTTATTGCCTTTTCATATTCCTATGGATATCAACCTTAGCTCAACCCACCAGGTACGGACTCAAGACAGGAACGAGTTATAGCTGCTAACTCTGCTCATGGATGTTCTTAGGAAAGGCCTTGTCCATCTGGTCAAAGTGCACGGTCTAGATAAAGATAATTAATGACACGTACATCCGTGACCTCTTGACCTTTCTGCTCTCTATCGTCAGCAATACACCATCCATCCAGGACAAGAATTGTATAACTTGACATTGCTGTCTTCCAGAGGCCTTGGGTATACAGATTATTCAACAAAAAAGCAGTACATGGTTAGCTATTTTGAAGCTAACCTTACAATGTTTAACGATTTGTCAAATCGGTCAATCAGATATGGTTACACATCCACACTTACGTCTGACGTTGCAAATATTTCTGATGTGTTAATTAATTGTTGCGATTTTTGGCCTAATCCTTGCTATGGCATGCACCATGCATCATGCTAGCTGCGCGGTTAACTTACATTAACCGTTTCTAGAGGTTTTGGTGGAACGTCAACTTCAGAATCGATCCATCGCTATGTCCATTTCAGAAGCCTTGCACTTGCTATCTTACTGATTGGATGCTGCCATAACAAGTAAAAGATTATGCCCATGTGAATCGTGTTCTGTGATGATCTACGATGTGGACGACGCTATGCAAGGTTGCCAACTGTTGTTCTTTCAACAAATTCTAGCTGACCGGGCTCACTTCTGGACTGAACATTCTTTTTTCTGAAGATTTGACCAAAGTAGAGTGCTTGTTCTTTCTCGTTGGAGTTGCTGCAACAACTTTTTTCCTGGGGTATGTGTGATAGCATCTACTATACCAAACAATTTTGCTATGCTCATGTATTTCAGTGAAGATTATGGTATCTCTCATACATCTATGCAAGTAAACCATTTGTTTAAGGCTCCACATGTAGGTGATGTATTTAACTGAAGATTGCATGACCTTCTGCCCTTCCATTTTTTTATGTCCAAGAGGAACAGCTCATGTTACAAGTTGAATCTTTGCACCTAAAGTTACTTTATTTTAGAGGGCAATGGCATGTAGCGTCTGCAAGGTGAGTTGCCATGCCTTTGCAAGATCGATGAGGCATTGTCTCCAAGAAGTAGGCCTGAATCTTTTTGCACATGCCTGGATGCCTGATGCTGGTGGTAAGTGGTAACAAGGGGACATTTCCAAGACCGAAAAAGCTCCAAATAGTTAAAGGGAAAAACTGTCTAAATATTATCTTGTTCTTTCAAAGTTGTCTTGTCTATTCAATTTACCTGTGCATCTCTTTGTTGTATAGCAACTGGAGTGAGAAGATGGTCAGATAGTGGGTCCAAAAGTCACCCGTACAATGATGAAAGCTTACAGCCATACAGTGTTTTCTGATGCTTCTTCAGTTTTGAGTATTTCTTCAGTTTGGAGCATGCTTGGGTTACAGTGCTTCTCCTGCTTGTTTCTGTTACAAAAAGGAGGTGTTTCTGAAAGGCCTGAAACAGTAAAAGGGTGCGTAGCTTTTTGACAGGTTTGCATTATGAGAGACTCCAACATTTTATCCTCTTTTCACATGCCATCTGGGAAACATGTTGTACAGGTAAATTGCCATTGCTTTCTAAACCAATTGCATTATGGCAAATTAATCTGATTGTCTCACATGTTCCCAAACTGGTCTCGCAAATCATCTGAAATTGCCAGGCCGGAATTTTTGTGTCATGAACGTGGTCTCTCGGATTGCTAGCTCCAGATTCAGTACAGTCTGTCAAAGCTACCAACTGCTCACCAGTCAGCTTCCTCCACCACTGCACTCACAGACATGCCGTACTTGCCTGTAATTGAGAATGTAATGTGCGTTGCGCAATGGTCCTCACTCCTCACGCATTGGTTGTACTTAACTTTACTACCGCTACTGCTCCCTCCCGCTGTTTTATATTATAAAACGCTTTAATATTTTTAGTATTTCATTTAATTAAAATTATAAAAATAATTAACAATATTTATAGCTTCAAATTAGTTTAATTAAATATATTATGATAATATATTTATTTTGTGGTGTAAATGTTGTTATATATTTTTTAAACTTAATCAAACTTTAAAAAAATTGACTAAAAAAATCAAATGACTTATAATATGATATGAAAAGAGTAGTATACTCTATGACAAGTTGTTTTTCAATTCGTTTGACTATTTCTTTTTTTAGAAATATTTCTGCAAATAGGTAAACAAATGGATAAGCTTAAAGTAATTTTGATGAAAGATCTGATCATACTTTTTTTCGTTTCTCTTAAAAATGTTGTTTAAAGTTTGAGAAAAAAAGTTAATTGTGTCATATATTAAAAAAGAAGTTAAAGTTTGAGAAAAAAGTTAATTGTGTCGTATATTGAAAATCGGAGTTACAAATAGCTAGTTGACCTCTGCATTCATGCTAAACAATCAATTTCGAAACTTGAATGGGTTTTGGTTGGTCACCACACATGCAATTTTCGTTTCGCAAACCTAACCTTTTGTTGCCTCCAAATTGCTAGCCAAATCTTAGCAAGATTCAGAGATGTACTCCAGGTATTCGGTTAGCTTTAGCTATCACAACAAAAAAAAGAAGTACAGTGGCGGTGATGAACGTATCCTGTTCATCCATCAAAGCTGAAATCAAAGAGAGAGGGACAATATCATCAAAGAGCAAGATACATACAGCGTAATGGATCACCGCTGTTCAATTGATCCCTTCATCAATGTGATTAGATTCAAGAACATTCCGCTGTTCTCTGAGAGTATTAACTAGTAACCTGTTGTTCTCTGATGGAATTGGACACTGGAGCAGGTAGGTCTGATCTTGCATGGCATGATCACAGCAATTCTCTCAGTACCTGTCAACTTCTCACTGTGATGGCTGTGCTGCCGTGAGATCATTAATGCTAAGTTTGTCACGTCCCTTTCTGTACCAAGAAGAAGAAGAGGGAGGAATTGAATTTGCTGTCTTTCTGTTGCTTTCTCTGATTCGAAGAAGATGATTGTTTACGTGAAAGTTTGGTCCAGTTGGTTAATGGATGTTCCAGTGGTTAATCCACTTTTGCTCTCTGTGATCTGATGGATCAGCAAACTGCCACAGAAATTTAGGACTCTTTTACAATCTCTCAGATGACTTTGGATGGATAGACGAGTTCAGTGACTACTTTATTTTTAGAACAGTTCAGTGTCTAGTACTTGTAGTTGCAGGTTGCAGCTACTTGACCAAATCTCACCAGCTCGCTCTCCCGGCTGCTCGTCTGGTTGCCGATTTGGCTCGGAAAATTCCTGAAGAGAACAGCGTTGGCTGATGAAATTTATGGGACTGTTTTGGGAGTTTTAAATTCTGAGAAGACGATAGGAATTCAGCTAATAAGAATCTGAATAAGCTAAAAAATATCTTTTGACCTCTAGTTTATTTTTTAGATTTTAGATTTTACAACTATAACTTTTTAATCAGAAAAAAACTAAAATATACTAGGAGAGTAGAGTTGGAGCTATGCTTCACTATTGGAGTAGGAGCTGAATTAAGGCTGTATTCGGAAGGTGAGTTTAGGAAATATCTCCCACGTACGTAAAATGGAGCGACGTATTTTTTTATGATTAATTAAGTATTTGCTAATTTTTTTTAAAAATAAATTAATATGATTTTTTAAAGCAACTTTCGTATAGAAACTTTTTGCAAAAAACATATCGTTTAGCGGTTTGAAAAACGTACGTGTGAAAATGGATAGAGATGAGTTAAAAAAATAAGATACATAACTCAGCCTAAATGAGCCTATTTACAAGAGCTTCTAATTTTGGAAACGACTGAAGAGAAAAACTCTCATACAAGCCTTATGTCACATTTTACTACTCCCTCTAGAAAGATCGGACGTGCATGGCCATGGAAAACTTGACGACTTCTTCCTTTCGTTTTATCGAGTCGTCGCAAAGTCGGAATTTTCTTGGCAGTGGCCACCGCTAGTTAACTTGCAAAGTCTACTACTCCACAACAAACAGGACGCTTGGAAAGGGGCAGCGACTTTGTCTTCTCCTTGAAACATTTTTTCTCCTTAAAAACATTTTTTTGCCTGAAAGATCGTCTTCTCCTTCAAACTTCCAAATTCCCGATGCCATCCAGGCGTCCGTGGCCAGATTAATCAAGTGTTTAGAGAGTAGAGACTGCAGCCAACCCAGCAGGTACGTTTGTTGAACAAATTTCATCAAACTAATAGCAGACGTCTTCTTTTTTTTTTTCTTTGGGGAGTTGACAATGTCACCTAGTACTCCTACTTCGGTATTTTTGCAGGCATACAAAATAGATCAATGGGGTGTGTCATGAGCAATGTTATAGGTCTAGGCTTACCACATTTGTATTCATAATCTTTGATATAAAATTTCACCCGCAACTTGGAGAGGCTGTTCGTTTGTGCTAGATGTGACAGCACAGCCGTAGCAGCTGCTGCAGCCATAGGTAATTTTTCAATAGTTGTTACTATGCAGCTGCTTGCAGCTGCAAAGTAGCACAAACGAACAACTCCTATGTTTTTGTTCGGTAACACTGCACTGTAGTTGCAGCCGGCTACGTTGTACGATCGGTGCTATACATTTTTTTCATCGTGTACTATAGTTGTTGCTGCTGCGCAACTATAGTCTATGGGTCTGTTCGACTTTTTATTGCTGTCTTGCAGCTAGCTTATACAATGATTTGTGCGCAAACATAGATGTGTTGGCTATGCTGCTGAGGCTGTATCATGCAATTGAACAAGCCTTACGATTAAATTAAGGTGTTTGGAGATTATGCTGGTACGTTTGTTGAACTACTGTTTTCAAAANAAAACCCCCCCCCCCCCCCCTCTCTGAAACTAACAACAACAGGAATTCCTTTTATTTTCCTATGCAAGGATGACAATGGCACACGGGTGCAGCAGGAGGGGTACGTGCTGCAGTAGATGTAGCAAATTCACACCATATCTCCCTCTTCGTGACCGCAACGTCGCTGCTGTCGCGATCAGCTGCTCACACCGTCTTTTGGCACGGTGACTTCTTCTCGTCGCACGACGCTGCCACTTTTCCTCTCTGTACATCCGTCACTCACTCACCTCACCTCACCTTCTCCTCCATGGCATATCCGCCGTCCGCTGGATCGGCCACGAACCAACCGGAGCCGTCCGCTGGATCCGATGGCGACAAAACCGCAGGTGGGACGAGAAGACGCGCGTGGGGGCCCACGTGTCGGCTACACGCTGCGTCTCGTCCGTGGACTGGCGTGGGTGTAGCTGTGCTGGCATGTGGGGCCAGGCTGGGAACCGGATGCCTTAGGGCTTGGCTTTCTTTCTCTCTGACTCCTTTGAGAGTTTTTTTTTCCTTTTCTTTTTCACTCTGGTGTCTTTCTTTTCAGCCACGCCCTGGTAAGAACAGAGATTTCTGTTTGGGCATCTCTTCCTGTCTGCAAAATTTTGAGCTTGTACCTTTTGGTTTCTTTTGAAAGGAATCTGAACTGACTGTTTAAGATGAAAATATGCACATTCTTAGTGTTATTTTTTTCTTGTATCAGTAAAAGTTAATAATACATGTGTGTATTACTAAATACCAATTAGGGGTCAACTGGAAAGTAGTTGGATATTAATTGTCTTTCGTCGTTGTTGTAGTCTACTTAGGATTGTATATGAAACTATCAGCTTTTGTGCTATTTTCAAACCGATACACCTCTTCTAGAGTTGAACTTCGAAAGATGAACAGAATTCAAAAAAAGAAATAAACAAAAAAATCTGATTTCAGCTGTTAAACTTCACTATAGTAAGTGAAAATCGAATAAACAATGTAGGCCCAATATTGTTGCTAAACAAACAACATTATTAAATACAATCGCATTAACAAGGGAATGGAATCGCTTGAACAGGCAGACCACTGCGACCTTTAATATCGCAATAATAGGTAGGGTTTCAGAAAAGGAAAAACCGGCGGTCTTTAATACTCCAACATTACGAGGGGTCCCCTGAAAAACATCCTTCAAATTAACTAAAGCACACCTCGCCACGCCTGTGGTTACTTCTATTTATCCACCCAGCCCTCACCTCTCCCTTCTCACAAGCCCCAAACAACCGCGTCCGCCTCCGCCTCCGCCGCCGTCGCATCCGCCGGCGGCGGAATTGCCGTTTCCTCCTTTACACCTCCGCTCCCCTCCTCTTTAGCCGCCCCCAACCATCGCCGCGCCGAACAATCCATTCATCCACCAGGCAGTCCACGCGCAATCTCGGACGAGCACCACATCTTTGACTCGGCTGATTCCGCCATCAGATCTAGGCGAGCCATGAACGGAGGCGGTGCAGCGCAACCGGAGGCGGGGGCGGCGGTGACGCCGAGCCACCGGAGGCTGCCGGACTTCCTCCAGAGCGTGAACCTCAAGTACGTGAAGCTGGGGTACCACTACCTCATCACACACCTCCTCACTCTCTTGCTGCTCCCGCTCATGGCCGTCATCATCCTCGAGGCCGGCCGCACCGACCCCGACGATCTCCGCCAGCTCTGGCTCCACCTCCAGTACAACCTCGTCTCCGTCCTCGTCCTCTCCGCCGTCCTCGTCTTCGGCGCCACCGTCTACGTGCTCACCCGCCCACGCCCCGTCTACCTCGTCGACTTCGCCTGCTACAAGCCGCCCGACCACCTCAAGGTCCGCTTCGACGAGTTCCTCCACCACTCCAAGCTATGCGGATTCTCCGACGACTGCCTCGAGTTCCAGCGCAAGATCCTCGAGCGGTCTGGCCTCAGCGAGGAGACCTACGTCCCCGAGGCCATGCACCTCATCCCGCCGGAACCCACCATGGCGAATGCTCGCGCCGAGGCGGAGTCCGTCATGTTCGGCGCGCTCGACAATCTGTTCAAGTCCACCGGCGTCAAGCCCAAGGACGTCGGCGTACTCGTCGTCAACTGCAGCCTGTTCAACCCGACGCCGTCCCTCTCCGCCATGATCGTGAACAAGTACAAGCTGAGGGGGAACATCAAAAGCTTCAACCTAGGCGGGATGGGGTGCAGCGCCGGCGTCATCGCCGTTGACCTCGCGCGCGACATGCTGCAGGTGCACCGCAACACCTACGCCGTGGTGGTCAGCACGGAGAACATCACCCAGAATTGGTACTTCGGCAACCGCAAGTCGATGCTGATCCCCAACTGCCTGTTCCGCGTCGGCGGCGCGGCGGTGCTGCTCTCCAACCGCGGCGCCGACCGCCGCCGCGCCAAGTACTCCCTCAGGCACGTCGTGCGCACGCACAAGGGCGCGGACAACAAGGCGTTCAACTGCGTGTACCAGGAGCAGGACGCCGAGGGGAAGACCGGCGTGTCGCTGTCCAAGGACCTCATGGCCATCGCCGGCGGCGCGCTCAAGACCAACATCACCACGCTGGGCCCGCTCGTCCTGCCCTTAAGCGAGCAGCTCCTCTTCTTCGCCACGCTCGTCGCCAAGAAGCTCTTCAACGCCAAGATCAAGCCCTACATCCCGGACTTCAAGCTCGCGTTCGAGCACTTCTGCATCCACGCCGGGGGCCGCGCCGTGATCGACGAGCTCGAGAAGAACCTCCAGCTGCAGCCTGTCCACGTCGAGGCCTCTCGCATGACGCTCCACCGCTTCGGCAACACGTCGAGCAGCTCCATCTGGTACGAGCTCGCCTACATGGAGGCCAAGGACCGTGTCCGCCGCGGACACCGCATCTGGCAGATCGCCTTCGGCAGCGGGTTCAAGTGCAACAGCGCCGTCTGGCACGCTCTGCGCAACGTCAAGCCGTCGCCGGAGAGCCCCTGGGAGGATTGCATTGACCGCTACCCGGTGGAGCTCGTCGACGGCTTCCCCACTCATAACAACACGCAACAATAACACCACCAACCATCATCTCCATTGGTGCAACAAACTCAAAGTTTTCATCATGGATCAAACCAAAAATCCTCAAGATTGGTTAGTGAGAACGACATAATGGCACTGCTTTTATAGGACATGATTGCATTGGAAGAATCTCCAGGCTTGCTGCTGCAAACTCTGCTCTCTGCTCTGTGACTCCTCCGTCCACCTTCATCATTGGATCACACTGGTCTGTACTTCATGGATCATCAGGTAAGTTTTACAGAGTAGCAGAAGAGCTTTGCTGACGAGGTCATCGGTAGGCCTTCCTATTGTTGTATTATGTACACTACACTTTGTTGTCTCTTTAGCAATTGCTTCCGATTGTCATTTACTCCACTAGATACTGCCATAGTGGTCCAGAGGAAAGGTCGAATTTTGTTTTCCTTTTCTTTTCTTCTTCTATTTCTTTCTTTTTCTTCTTTTTTTTTGTCACATGGGATTGATGTTAGCGGCAAGGGTGTTTTGATCCTGCCAATCTATGATGAACGGATCGATGGGGTGTTAATTTGTCCTGTTCAATTGGAAGTTTCCTTTGCTTAGCTATTACAACTGGCCTTGATGTATTAATGGTTTTTAGCTGGGATATGATCCTCAAGTTCTCGCAAATGCCGTCCATTCCTTGTAGCTGGCATCAATGTATACTTCATCAGATACTATACAACAATATATCGATGCTCCTGAAGTTGTTTCTTTTAAATTCACACATGTCTTGTTTCAATCCTTATATGTGACATCAGTATCTACCTCATTACATATCCCAACTAAGGGTGGATTATCTCCTTTCTTTTATGTGATAATCCAGCTGGTCAATGCTTTCCTTCCATGTGCTTTCAACTTTCGTAAGCAAGAGTGCACTGGTATACCAACTGAAGTTCAATAACAAGAAAAAAGGCAACTTGTTAGTTATCTACATGTCGTTGGATGATGTGCTGAAAAACTTTGCATGTAGCAATGGTTCGACGTTGTGCAATTAACAAAGAATTTCCTCATTTCAGTGACAGAAAGTTCAAGAATCAAGCAGTTCTTTTTTTTTCAGGTATGTTATTGTTCATGGTCTTCTGTTCAAAAGAGTCATGCTCTCCAAGTACTACTATGCCATTTAGAGATGATTGATGAGACCGTTGACCTTGCACTAACTCAACATCTGCTTTAGCCTGACAGGATGATTTTTACCATGTAGTTCATCTAATATGGACCCCCCAAAAAGAACCTTAAATATAAGTCATGGTAGGACTTACCACAAAGTGCTAATAAAGTGCTTATAAACTGATAGTAAGTCTATGACTTGATAGTAGTTATTTACTACTTTCACAATGTATCTTACCTGATAATAAAAATATTTTAATCTCTAATACCTATTTTTTCACTATATTGTGGATGCCGTAAGATATCGCCGTACTGAATGAGTGAATGATGATTGGGATATCTATGTTACTTGAACTACCATTGTACCTTAATTGCTTTCTACAGAAAAAAAATAGTGCTAGGTGTTCCGTCACTATGCATATTATTTATGAACCTATTTTATTTGCCAGACGGAATATTTATGGACCTGAAGTGTACTGAGAGATTGATCAACCATTAAAACACACGGGTCTCGTTGATTAACAGGAGTTGGAGAGTGAGAAAAATTGCAGTCAGATTAGACAGTGAACCCTCCTGCATCATGCATCCATGTGCAATAATCATCTTAATGCACTAATCTTTTGCACGCATGTGTTGTACTATTCTTTACTAGAGAAAACAAGATCCAGCGAATCATAATCCGCATCATGTCCTTGTATTCGGTCACATCATACCGAGATAATGCCAATGTGGCCCCATCAAGCATCCTGCTAACCTTTGATGGTAATTGCCAAATCGATATGTTGATAGCATAGCTAGTCCAATATGCACTGGCTGATTGTTCATCAAAAGATTAATAAACAGATATTACAACACTAATCAACAACGCATGCGTCGAGTCAAAGAAACGTGCATGAACTAATTGAGCTGAAACCATGGAAACGACCAACGGCGTCAAAGGTTTCGTGACAAATATCATGACCAGTCTGCATGCTTTGCTATGGATGCCGAAGAAAACGACCACCAATATCGAAAGTAAGACTGCGTGTTTTGCGTGTGCGTGAGTCTTCATGTCTTGAAGGGAAGATCTAGGAGACCAGAGCCAAAACCAGGATACTATTATGTCGTGAATAATCCTATATACAGTAAGGGTCATTGACCACATACATATCAGTGGTTGCTACTGCACGTGCAGTACTACAGAAGATTGATATCCAATACTTTCAGGGCCTCAATTAGGCCATGTTGTGTGTGTTCTGTACCGGGCCATGGCCTTATTGCTAAGACTGTTATGGGCTGGCCTGACCAAGTGTTTCAGACTGGTCAAGAATGGGCTAGCAAAATCCAGTTGAAACAGGAATCGGGCCAGCACATAGCTGGGCCTTTTGTATCCACACTAGAAGTGCAACTGGGCTTCCCGGATGAAATCCAATGGGCTTGATCAGGTCTGCACTTTCGACAATATTTTGCTCCCAAGTTTAATTTCCCCTCGAAAGCAGGGGTGGGGAGAAAAAGCGGCGGTCAATCTCGAGCCCGAGGCCAGCTAGTAGGCGGGCCGGGTCGTGGGCCCAGGAAACGGAGTTTCAAAAGGCGCTGGAAGGACCACTGATGGGTCATGTCACGTGGGCCCGCCTACCGTTAGGCGCCAAAGCAAAGTCCGGCATGGGTTGTTGGGTTGGATATGATGGCGGCGTACGTTCTCCGCATCGATCCTAGCGGAGTACTCGTACAGTGCCCAAAGATAGATCCTCCGGCCGAGACCAATGTTTTGCTAATGATATGGTCATATCTACCTAATCATTTGCATGCATTTTGCTAGTCCTACAGTACTAATCGATCTGGTCGACTGTGCTGTGCCACATCGGTAGGAGTCCAGGAGATCGATGCATGTGAATGTGAAGTTATCAGCTCCATCGTTTGCTAGCTGGTTGCTTATTACCCGGATCCCAAGTTTAAATTTTAAATTTTAGTTTTAAGTTGAGTTCGAGGGGTTTTTTCATCGTGATTTGTTTTTCAATATTAACTTTTAAATTGTGAAAAATCCAGGTATAGAAGTTTACTGGATAAAATATTTATGATTGCTTAGTTTATTTTTCTACTGTTTACGAACTGTACATCAGAACGTAAAGATTACATACGCTTAACTGCAATTTTAAGATGGTGCACTGAACTAAACTACTAGTAGTGCTGATCGAGGGATGAATGGTTCAAACTTAGAGAAGCGAGAGAAAGGCTTGCAAATTCCAAAAGATACCTGCCCGGCCGGCCGCTTGCTAGCGCTGCCTTCCTCTGTTTCTCTCTCATCAATCAGTCATCAAAAACTAAAGGACATGAGGCCACCAATCTCTAGGCTTAACTCTGGCCGTGTCGGGACAACTTTTTGAACGACGATCTCCTCGCCCGGATTGGCTGCACACTCATCACCACACAACACACACAAAACTAGCAGAGTAGGAGTACATCCTTCGTTAAAAAAATCAATTTATAAGAAAAAGATAATTTGTTTTTAGAAGTTCATCTTTTATGAAATAAAATAAGTATAATTAATTTATAATAAAATATAAAATAATTTATTTTTATAAGTTGATTTTTTACGAGACGATACGAGTATAGGCTGCTAGCTGCAGGCGGAGCCACGCATATGGCACAACTTTAATCGCTTTGTTTACTGAAGATTCATCAGCACGGAGCACAAGGCACACAATCCCTGAATCCCCTGTCATACGTGTAGAGCATTACGCTGATAAATAACAGGCCACACGACAAATCACGCCAGGCGTACTACGTGTTTGCATGCAGTCTTGAACTGGTAACATAATTAACCAATAAATAATCATCTAGTATGCAGTTAACATTCATACTACCAGTTTGACTGCCGATAGTTAATTCATCTCTCCAGTGTAGCATGTTTTTTTTTCCTCATTTCATTAGAAATAAGAAGCATAAAGAAATATAGATCTTGTTCGCTTTTGACAGCCATAGCTTTTTTTTAATCAAATTTTTTTCTAAACAGTTTAGATTTTTATTTAAATTCTAAAAAAATTATAGTTACGGAATATAAGAGTAGAAAATAAGCTAAAATTAATAAACTTATCCATATTTTCATCAGCCGTTTATAAGAATCTACGCTCTCCATAGGCTCTCAGATTTGGTGCAAATGCTGGCACTGTGGCAGCTCGATCTGCAGGTGGTAATAACCAGCGGTACTACGAGTCAAGCAGCTGGTTCGCAACAGTGGAGTAGGAGTACTATGATCTGCCACTCGCACGAGCGAGCATTAATCGATCGGCTGGCGTGGCAGGCGTGTCTGAGACTGTACGTACTACTACTACGGCTGGTGCAGATGGATCATGGATGAGTACGTGCGTGTGCAGAGAGTCATGGGGGCCATGCTGCAACGCAACGCGCATGCATGCAGCACGCAGGTGCAGATGCAGTCGTGTCGGCACTGATGAGCTTTAGCTGCAGCAAATGGAATGATGGGCTCCACTCCCTCCTTGGCTTTCTCTGCATGACATTGCCACCGATCCCTACATCTACAAGCTGCTTCTTCGATTCCTTAATCGGTCTATATATCACGAAGAACAACAACTCGGAGTAACCGACAGACAGCTAATTCTACTACTCCATTATAAGTCGTTTTACGTTTGTCATGAGTTAAACTTCTATAGAGGGAAAAAAGGAAAATCCTTAAAGCTTGAAGTAAGACACACCAACAGCCCAAAATCTCTGCAATAACAAATAAATATACTATTAAAATACTATCTTTGTCTTTTAATATATGACTTTTGATGGTCCTACAAAAGATAACGGTGAGAGTAGTATATTTTATGGTATATTTAAGTAAACTAATTTGATTGTATCGATGTTTTCGTATTTTCATACAAACCCAAAAAGTTGACTTCACATAAATGCTACTAAGGGTGTGTTCAGCACAATGAGTTCCCAACTCCACCCCTTCGTGTTTCGCGCGCACGCATTTCAAACTGTTAAACAGTGTGTTTTTTGTAAAAAGTTTCTATACGAAAGTTGTTTTAAAAAATCATATTAATCCATTTTTCAAAAAAAAATAGTAAATACTTAATTAATTATGTACTAATGAGTTGCTCCGTTTTTCGCGTGAAGAGAATAAGTTTCCAACTCATCCAAACAAACGCATCCTAAAACGACTCTGCAATAACTCAGTACTGTTAAGTGTTATCAAGATATTATTATAGGGAAAATTAAGTAAACTGAGCAAGCAGGGATGATCTAGTTCGAGTCGGTCGACACAGGCCGGGCCGGTTTTGCCGGGGGCTTTTTTGAACGGCCGGCTTAGCTAGAGGTCTCATCATTGGCGTGGCCAACTCATGATCCATCCATTCCATATTTCCATGCAATTATATCTCCACGTCTTTTGTTGAGTTATCCAGCATGCATGTATGCATGCATGGATACTAGTGGTGGTTACTGGTTGCCACTCTTTACCCTTTTGCTTCTTTTGATCATTTCTCCTTTATTTTTCTCTTTTTCACCCTTGTTCTCTCTTCGATCTTTACTACTCCTAACTCCTTTATTTCTTTCTTGTTTTGATAGAAGTTTTGCATGCAGCTTGCTGGATTCGATAATGTAGGCAAGGGTTGCGACATGCTTTTCATTTCTGCAAAGGAAAGGAAGGACATGACGTTTTGAGAATATCCGCTGTGCAATGCAAGACTAGCAGCAGTCTTTTTATCTGTTCCCCGTTCCAGCGAATGATCAATTACAGACGACATGAGATGACTGACAAGCAATCGCAGAACTGCTGGCACATGCAAAATACTATCCGTATGAACAAATTAAACTATGAACATAGCATAAGAGTATAAGAGAGTGTGTGTATATACACACACGTGTGTACGTAATACCTCTGTTCTAAAATAAATTCATTTTTCATTCATCTCATACATATCAATATAAACAACAAAAAAAACTAAAATATATCTATTTGTTCAATCCCAATACAATTATTTATTATTTTATCTACTTTTAATATAATTTTTTTTACTTTTATAAATTTCAATGCAATGATTATTTAAAAATAAATTTATTTTGAAACAAATACAAAAATAAAAATAAACTTAATACGGAAGGAAACATGGAGTAGATAGCGGGTTGTACTGAGTGTAGCTAGTGGTAAGGTGTGTGAGGTGAGGGGATCATACAGGATCCGGTACAGGAGGAGGAACAGATCGGACTGTGCGCCTCGTGATCGGGGAAGTGCGATTCTACTGCACTGCATATACTATGGTGGAGTTGGGTCTGGGTGGGTAGGGTAGCTAACAACCACGTCCCCAGGAGGAGTTGCATGGGAGACTGTTCCCCGTTTCACGTGCCCCCTCCCCGCTCTCCTCTTTTGACCGCCTCGCCTCTGCCACCGCAGCGCTGCGTGCAGACACGCACACGCACACACCTCCTCATGCACACGCGAACGCGAGACGCCGAGACGGACAGGGAGGCAGACATGCGCACACCC